>CM062807.1:497566819-498166819 GCA_031772625.1 Pinus tabuliformis
GTATAATTTCATATCATTTTAATTTTTCAAATAAATATTTGAAATTATGAATCTTACAAATAAGAAAATACAAGTCAAATGCTCATATCTACCACAAAAATCATAAGAATGATCTTAATAATATATTTATAATTAATTAAAATATTGAGTATTTATTTTTTGATTTATTATTATTAGCAATTGCACCACATGTTGCAAAGGCAACATGGTAAGGCAATAGCATAGAAGAAAGAAGTCAAAATTTTATGCAATATTGTTTCTTTTTAATCATATGTTATGTTTCAAGGAGATTCCAACCAAGCCAATATTCCAAAATATGTTCAAAGTGAAGGTAATGCACAACACTTCACTCCAAAGGATTCATGAAAATGCTCTTCATTAAGATTCTGGAACCTTTATAAGTAAATGATTTAAATCAAACATTTCATAACAAAGTAATCCCATATCACCTTAATTCACAATTGAAAGGATAATAGTTTTTGTTCATTAGCTATTGGTCTAATTTTATGAGGAAAGCTTAATAGAAAGACTTTAGTAGTAAGGGAAACATTAATAAACTCCATCATCATCTGGTTTATGATGTTGTTAATTTAGTTACTTGTTGCTTCTTATCCTTATTTCACTTGTGTAAAATGTCCAAACTATAAAAGAATGGTATTAGTTTGTTGTCTCTTTGGACCATTATATTTTATGTAACTCAATCATTTCCATTGCCTCAACTAGGTGTCCATCATTCTCTTTTGATAGTGACTCAATGTCTTCAAATGCATTTCATAAATTTGGTTTAATAAATGTTGATGGAAAACCAATATATTTCACTTTGTAGAAAGGAGTGTACATTGCTTGGGATAATATTGTATTGCTCTTACCATGTGATGATGTCATCTAAATCTTGAATCTTTCTCACCACTTGTGAAATTTCCCATTCTAATTGTTATTTGACCATGATGATATTGGCATCATAATCCTTGTTCGTAAGAATATCCTTTAAGAAGTCAATGATAAGTGGCACACTTTGTTCCTCACAATTGTGAAAGTAAAGGAAAAATTCATTCACATTATGTTTGAAAAAATTATACTAAGAGTCTTGATTCATGAAATTTTGTATCCTCTCCTTTTTTTATTTTAATTTGTGTCATCTCAAAAAATTGTTTCTCCCATAACCTATGTTATTGCTATCTTAGCAGTGACATTTCCATTAGGTTTGCTTGCTTGACATTAGTCACAGCTAAGTTTGTAGTTTCAATTGTAAATTTAATGCCTCCGTTCCATTTTCTTCTATAGAAGGCAAAGATCCCTAAAAACTATAGATGAATCCTCATCATGAAAGCTAGTAGGTAGCTCTGTTAAAATTGGCAACCAGGGCAAAACTTCATGTGGGTCATCTTATTCATGGCTGATAATATTTTTATTAGATTCCTCTCGTCGAGAGGTGTAGGATTGATATAAAGATCATCCGATTCCAATAAGTATTCATGGAGATATGAATTTATTTTGATTATGGAATTATTATCAAGCTGACCTACAACTCATGTAGGCTCAGAAGCCCAACAGTCGCATTTATTCACCCACCAACGTTGTGTATAAATATAAGAGGACTTTTCCTCATTTGGACTCACTCATCTCATCACATCTCTCTCTCTCTACTGCGCATATATGAGTCTCTTCTCTACTGCGCTGAAATGGGTCTCTCTCTCTCACACATGTGAATCCGGAAGCTGTTGAATTTGAAGCTGCAATTGCAGAAGTAAAGATTGACTTGCGTGGCCTAGAAGATCTCCTCTTTGGAACTGCGTTGTAGGTTCATCTGAACCTCCTTTGAAAGCCGCAACTTTTGGTGGTGGAATGAAGTCAATCCGACGAACGGTTTGCAAGATATCGACTGCCCTAGTTTGAAGCCGGAAACTGCTGAAATTGAAGCTGCAACTGCAAAAGTAAAGATTGACTTGCGTGGCCTAGAAGATCTCCTCTTTGGAACTGTGTTGTAGGTTCATCTGAACCTCCTTTGAAAGCCGCAACTTTTGGTGGTGGAATGAAGTCAATCTGACGAACGGTTTGCAAGATATCGACTGCCCTAGTTTGAAGCCAGAAACTGCTGAAATTGAAGCTGCAACTGCAGAAGTAAATATTGACTTGCATGGCCTACAAGATCTCCTCATATGAACTGCACTATAGGTTCATCTGAACCTCCTTTGGAAGCCGAAACTTTTGGTGGTGGAATGAAGTCAATCCGACTGTCGGTTTGTGAGATATGGTCTGCCCTAGTTTGATAATGAAGCCGCTAATGCTGATGCTACTGATCTAGGGTTTGCTACTGCTGATATGAATCAGATTTATTGTACTATTTCTCTCTGCTAAATTATTGAAGATAAAATAAGATTTGATCAAAGGGTTTACCCACACATTATGGGGTTTGTCCCTGGCTAGCCGCCACATCTTGTGTCTATTGTCTTGGCTTGTTTTCTGTCGATCGTTTAATGTTCTATCTGCACTTTACTTTATGTACATGTGATTGCTAATCGGTGGAATATAATAAGAAAAAGAAGTAAACTGTTATAAGCATAGGACATACCATAACTTAACATGGTATCAGAGTTGAGGTGAAGACAAAGCCCGAGCAAGAGCAAGAGCAATCATTGAAGAGAAGATTGGCAAGGCTATCGTAAAAGAACTATGGGGTCCTCAACACTCTTTCCTGCCGAAGACAAGCTCCGTGAGAAAGTTGACTATCACGGATGGAAGATGTCTATCGATCTAACCCTTGAGAATCAAGGAGTGTTGGATCATGTGAAAGGCAATATTGTTGAGCCTCCATCAAATGCATCAGCTTCTGCCTGGAACAAATGAAAAATGGAGAAGTCAAAACAATAGAAGATCATCTGGGACTCTATCAACAAGCACTTGGTGGCCTACATCTCTGAACTGGACACCTCCAAGGAAATCTACGATAGACTGGTGAGTTTATTTAAAGTTAATGATGCAAATCAAGTTTTGTTTATTAGAAATAAGCTAAGAGAAATCAAGAAGGGTAAAGATGAAAGTATGCAACCATACTTCTTAAGAATCACCAAGATCAAGAACGATCTCCTATCTATTGGGGAAACTATTACTGACAGAGAAATGGCACTCAAAACTCTTGGAGGATTGCCATTTAAATGGTATGTGTTCAGGACTATTCTTTTGAACTATAATGTAATTCCTGGTTTCGAGGAATTAATGGCTAGATGCATTCAAGAAGAAACAAGGGAAGAAGTGCAAGAAATGCCCATGCCTAAAGGTCCTCCTGCTGCCTTTTCTTCTCATGCAAAGAAAAGAAATAATTCCGGGACTAAATCAAAAGGAAAGGTTGGACCTAAGGCTAGAAGAAAATGACGATGTTACATTTGGGATAAAGCAAGTCACTATGTATGAGATCATGAGCATCATGATGAATGGATCATGGACATAAAGGGCAACATGAGATCATGGACATATAGGATAACATGATGATGATGCACACTAGTTTGAGCAGCATTATGATGGATAAAATCATGGACATGGGTAGCATGATGATAATCATGATTAGAGAAGCATGGTACAGTATGCAGTGGTGAAACTCGAAATCCCTCTGATGGCAATCAAAGGATTGACAAATTCAACAGCAAAGGTAAGAGGAGAGATGGGAATCAAGGAAGAGGACAAGCATTCAAGAAGGCTAGAAATTCTGGGATGTATTAAATGCACCTGACCTCAAAAGGAACCTAGTGTCCATCTTGGAAATGGAAGACAAAGGCTACAAGGTAACCTTCAGCAATGGCAAGGTATGTATATGGAAAAATAATGTTAAAGATGCCTTTACTCTTGGGTTTAGTGTTTATTCATTATATCAGGTCGATGGAAGTCCGCTAGGTGTCATGTCTTGTGACACAACTCTTTAGTCCGAACTTTGGCATCGGAGGTTTGCCCACCTTCATTACAAAGCTCTACCCAATGTAAGACAGATGGTAACAGGGATGCCCAAATTCCAAGTAGAGAAAGAAGGTGTATGTCCAGGATGTGCCAAAGGAAAGCTCAAAAGGGGACCATTCCCCTCAAGCCAAAGCAAGACCTCCAATATATTACAATTGGTTTACTCAGGCATACCTGAGGTTGGCATTAAGAGGGAGACTACTACACCACATACTCCTGAGCAGAATGGTGTGGTGGGAAGGAAGAACCACACGATGATGGAAGCTGTCCAGGCCATGCTACATGATCAAAGACTTCCTAAGTTTCTATGGGCTGAAACTACAATCACCGCCGTATATGTACAAAATCGATGCCCTCATCAAGCATTTGGTTCCTAAACTCCTGAAGAAATGTTCACCACCGGTCAAAGGGAAGTCGTGATTAGTCATGATGTCACCTTTGACAAAGATATGGCTCTTAGCAAGGTGATCAATCTTCCGACTTTGAGGAGCTCTCAAGAAGCCGACACCGGGGAACCAAAAGAAAAGGATGATGAATCAATGTCTGATGTAGAAGAACCCATGGATCTGATAGATTCTCATCCACATGAGCCTTCCTCTTCTAGGAAAAGGCCTTCATGGCTTAGGGGGATACTTGATGATGCTAAAGGACATGCTGCACCCTGAGGAACCTTCCGTCAAAGTAAGAAACTTAATAGGTATCAAGGATACCTGACCATCATGAGCACGATCATACAAAATGAACCTTCATCATTCTCAGATGTCATCAAGAATTAACTATGGAAGGATGCTATGACCATAGAATATGAGTCTATTATGGAGAATGATGTCTGGGAAGTAGTTCCCAGACCCTGGACAAGACAATTGTTACTTCAAAATGGCTTTACAAGATAAAGCATGTAGCAAATGGAAGTATGGAAAAGTATAAGGTTCATTTTGTTGCTCATGGTTTATCCCAGAAGGGAGGTATAGACTATGATATTTGCACCTGTTGCCAGATATACGACCATCCGCTCGATCATAGCCCTTGCCGCTTCACAAGGATGGAACCTACATCAGATGGATGTCAAGATTGCGTTCTTGCATGGCTCGATCAAAGAAGAGGTCTACGTGGAGCAACCCGAAGGATTTGAGATTTATGATCGAAAATCTCATGTATGCAGGTTGAAGAAAGCTCTCTATGGGCTGAAGCAAGCACCCCGAGCATGGTATGAGAGGATCGATAGTTACTTGATGAAGCTGGGATTCACTAGGAGTGAAGCCTATCCTAACCTTTACTTTAAGGTTGAAGATGACAAGCCTCTCATACTGGTGTTGTATGTGGATGACCTCTTTCTAACAGGGGCAAACCCTCTCATTCACAAATGTAAGAGGGAGATGGCTTCTGAATTTGAAATGAAGGACCAAGGACTTGAAGTGTGGCAGAAGCCAAGGGAAATTTTCCTATCTCAAGGAAAATATGTGGTAAATATATTGGAAAGATTCGGTATGATGGACTGCAAGCCTGTGACTACCACGAGGATCTTAACTTTTAGAAGTTATATGGTAGTGATGTCGGACCAGACTTGGGAAATGCCTCTGAGTTTCAAAAACTCATTCGCATTGATGTTCTTGGTGAACCTCCGTCTGAACATATGTTTTGCAGTTAGCATTGTGAGCTCATATTTGGTTGAGCCTCACTGCATTGATGCCAGGAATCTTCTGAGATGTCTTCAGGACACAATCTCTCATGGATTAAGATACACTGCCGGAGATGTGAGACTACTTGGATATACTGATGTTGATTGGGCAGGCAGTGTGGTGGACCGTAAGAGCACTTCCGGGTGCTATTTCACCTTGGGATCTGCTTCGATATCCTGGATGAGCAGGAAGCAGAAGTCGGTGGCTTTGAGCACCGCCGAAGCAGGATATATTGTTGCTAGCATGACCTCGTGTGAGGCAGTCTAGTTGCGAAAGCTCTTCAGTGAGCTATTTGGATTTACATTGGATACCACTGTGATTCTCTAGAACAACCAGAGGTGGGATTCGATTATTGAGGAATCTCGTATTCATCAATTGCTCCAGCAGGTAGACATCATCTGGGATATGGTAAGTCGATGAGCAAGGAGGTTCCATCGCATTAAGATGATGTACAGGTCGATACACCTTGTCAAAGCCCCGAGGAAAGATCCAATCTATGATTTTCCCAAACGACTTGGAGTCGTCGAGAAACCCTTGTACAAGGGTCCTGCATGTTGCATACATTGAGCTCTGGGAGCTTTGAGGGCTTGTGGTTATTACTGGAGCAACATACGACCACAGGGTGACTCACCCTCCCCTGGTGGTGCACAATGGAACAAGATGATTCGCTCTCTTGTGGGACAAGATGATTCGCTCTCTTGTGGAATAGGATGATTCGCTCTCCTGTGTAGCAGGATGATTAGTTCTCCTGTGAGGCCTGGATTGATGTGTTCTCCATGGCGATTGTAGCAGGATTGATGTGTTCTCCTGTGAGGCCTGGATTGATGTGTTCTCCATGGTGGCCTGGATTGATGTGTTCTCCATGGCAATTGTAGCAGGATTGATGTGTTCTCCTGTGAGGCCTGGATTGATGTGTTCTCCATGGAAATTGTAGCAGGATTGATGTGTTCTCCTATGAGGACAGGATTGATTAGTTCTCCTGTCGAGGCATCCTACCCATGCAGTCTGCGACTCATGGGAAGTACCTCTCATCTGATCAATGAGCAGGGAAATGAAGTTAGGGACCATAGTAGTACCGATGGATGCATCGTTGTAACTACCGTACTCCCTACTCTAGGATGACCTCCATTGATCTGGGATCAATGATACTGGTCTGGGACCAGTGGTAAGAGTTGTACCATACTATGACGCTGACTTCGGGTCGGTTGAGACTGGTCTGGGATCAGTGGTACATACTCCGAGACTGACTTTGAGTCAGTAGAGGATGATATTGGTCTGGGACCATTGGAGATGTACTCACTATGACGCTGACTTTGGGTTGGTTGAGACTGGTCTGGGACCAGTGGTACATACTCTGAGACTGACTTTGAGTCAGTAGAGGATGATATTGGTCTGGGACCATTGGAGTTGTACTCACTATGAAGCTGACTTTGGGTTGGTTGAGACTAGTCTGGGACCAATGGTACATACTCTAAGACTGACTTTGAGTCAGTATGATACATCCTCGATCATTTATTCTTCTTCATAATTCGGACAAAAGCAGAATAGAACAGAACAATGCAAGAGCAGAGCAGAACAGAACAAAATAGTACAGATCAATGCAGGGCAGAACAAGACAAAGAAGAACAGGCAGAATAGAGCAGAGCAGGGCAAGGGTCAGGCTGTACAGGGCAGTGCATTTGATGGATGAATAGTAACGACCGATAGACAGATTGCAGATGAAGTTCTCCATGGTTGAGAGGGAGTGTTAAAATTGGAAACCAGGGAAAAACGTGGGTCATCTTATTCATGGCTGATAATATTTTTATTAGATTCCTCTCGTCGAGAGGTGTAGGATTGATATAAAGATCATCCGATTCCAATAAGTATTCATGGAGATATGAATTTATTTTGATTATGGAATTATTATCAAGCCGACCTACAACTCATGTAGGCTCAGAAGCCCAACAGTCGCATCTATTCACCCACCAACGTTGTGTATAAATATAAGAGGACTTTTCCTCATTTGGACTCACTCATCTCATCACATCTCTCTCTCTCTCTCTACTGCGCAGATATGAGTCTCTTCTCTACTGCGCTGAAATGGGTCTCTCTCTCTCACACATGTGAAGCCGGAAGCTGTTGAATTTGAAGCTGCAACTGCAGAAGTAAAGATTGACTTGCGTGGCCTAGAAGATCTCCTCTTTGGAACTACACTGTAGGTTCATCTGAACCTCCTTTGAAAGCCGCAACTTTTGATGGTGGAATGAAGTTAATCCGACGAACGGTTTGCAAGATATCGACTGCCCTAGTTTGAAGCCGGAAACTGCTGAAATTGAAGCTGCAACTGCAGAAGTAAAGATTGACTTGCGTGGCCTAGAAGATCTCCTCTTTGGAACTGTGCTGTAGGTTCATCTGAACCTCCTTTGAAAGCCGCAACTTTTGGTGGTGGAATGAAGTCAATCCGACGAACGGTTTGCGAGATATCGACTGCCCTAGTTTAAAGCCGGAAACTGTTGAAATTGAAGCTGCAACTGCAGAAGTAAAGATTGACTTGCATGGCCTAGAAGATCTCCTCATCTGAACTGCGATGTAGGTTCATCTGAACCTCCTCTGGAAGCCGAAACTTTTGGTGGTGGAATGAAGTCAATCCGACTGTCGGTTTGTGAGATATGGTCTGCCCTAGTTTGATAATGAAGCCACTAATGTTGATGCTACTGATCTAGGGTTTGCCACTGCTGATATGAATCAGATTTATTGTACTATTTCTCTCTGCTGAATTATTGAAGATAAAAGAAGATTTGATCAAAGGGTTTCCCCACACATTGTGGGGTTTGTCCCTGGCTAGCCGCCACATCTTGTGTCTCTTGTCTTGGCTTGTTTTCTGTCGATCGTTTAATGTTCTATCTGCACTTTACTTTATGTACATGTGATTGCTAATCGGTGGAATATAATAAGAAAAAGAAGTAAACTGTTATAAGCATAGGACATACCATAAATTAACAAGCTCATTAATCATCTATTCATCCAAGGTATCATATCCATGTTGTTGGTAGCTTCACCAACGATGCCTAAGCCTCATGTTAATACATTAATACTTTACATGAGAAATGTGTGGGTGTTTTTGTTTAAGGTCGATATATATTGGCCTTGAATGATAGTATATTGAGCTTACATGATGGTCATACTACCTATTGGCCCGACCCTTGGGATCTACCAAAATCTCATTTTTGCTCCATATTAATCATCACTTGGTCATGTATTCTCCACAATTTTAGGATAATCTATCTTCTTTCAAAATATATCATCTTTTAAAATTTTGACCAATAAGCTAATAATAATAAATCTATCCAAACAAGTAAACCTAACTTTCAAAATATATCATCTTTTAAAATTTTGAGCAATAAGCTAATAATAATAAATCTATCCAAACAAGTAAACCTAAATAGTAAAATATTTTAGCATAATACAAGATCTGTTGTGATGAATTATTCTAGTTAAATATCCATGGCAATGTACATGTCATTTGTCATTGCACATTTCCTAGCTTATGTGATACCCAATAGTGTGGACGATTAATGTGAGTACTTTAAAAAATAAGGTGCCTTCAACATTATTTTCACGGTCCATAAGAAAGGTAAACATTATGCACCCCACAACAAAGAAATTAATGTTGTATAAACTAGGATACATATGTTCTAGAATTATTTCAAATCAAATAGTATATATCTTAGCACTTACAACACTAGTTGTTTTGTTGAAAGGGTGTTTATTGATAGCTTAAGTGAAATTCAATTAATATATTTTCTCTAGAGAATCTACTACCATAGTCTTGTTTTAAAATTGATCTTGATGCTTCCCTTGCTAGTGGGTCAATAAGAAGCGATGAAGATTTTTAAACCCAAAAACCCTACGACTTTCGAGTTGAGACCCTTTCTCACTAAGCGATACGTTGCCAAGCAATGCCTTGTTCCATGGATAAAAAAAATTGAAGCATAAATTTCCATTATTGTGGATCATTACTATACATGCATACATAAAAGCAAAATTTAGTATGCTAGAAATCACTAGAGAATCTACCTCATATTCGTATGTATATATAAATCCATATATCTTTATTACTCTCAGGGTGATTTAGATCTAGGTGAGGGAATCCATAGAGGCAAACATGAGATTATGGCGACAAGATTTTTAGAGGCAAAACAATATCCATTATGTAAACTCTTTTTTCCTGGAATCTAGGAAGAATGTTTGGATATGGATAATTAAGGAGGACTAGTTAAAATTAGAGTTGGTCAAATGGGGGTTGTATTGAAATTTATAGTGAGTAAGATACATTCTTTTATGAAAGTGTAGATAAATAATTCAACTCTAGTGATGTATCCATGATTATAACTATGAATTTATTAAAAAGTATTTGTGTTGGATGATGCAGCTCACTCTGAACACTTAGATGACAGCTAAGATTGCCTCTTATTGTGGTATGTTTTTTTCACTTCAAACTTTTTATACCTTGCGAGCAACAGGAACAGAGCATTATAGCATCTGTGAATTTTTAAATACCATATAGAAAGGCCTCTCTATGTCTCCTTGTCTTTCACAAGGCCTTCTAAGGAGCCAACAACGGTTATCACTGTTATAAGAAGATGTTGTCATAAATATTATGGATCACAGTAGTCTAAATTAAAGCAAAAAAAAAGATATGAAGCTGAATATTTGGAAAATGGTCCACTTGACTGTCCATCTTGGGACTCTATTCTGTGCAATGTACATCTCGACTGGAAAGTAGACTACCAATGGCCAGAAATTTAGAGCACCCAAAATTCCCAGCACATCATTGAATAATGGAAATATGATGGCAATGCCAGTGGTTGACATCACAAATGCAGTTCTCCAGCACAGTCTGAAGAGATTGACTCTGCACCACCCACAGAAGGGAATGCGTATGGGAATTCCCTCCTTGAAGAATTTATTGTCAGGCCAAGTATGAGAAAACCATGCTTCAACACAAGCAAATATTGGCTGACAATATACCTACAACAGTGGCATGAAATGATTTACAATGAAGTTTCTATGGGTAAAAGAGACATTAGAGTTTCAATCCAGCAGAACTAAAAGAAAGGATGAGAAAATTATTTCTTACTTGGTATGCTCCCACCAGGTGAACCACAATGCATGCATTGGAAAAGTCAATAAGCCAGTAAGGCTCGTAGAATCCAAATCCTGTCAATAGGTTTCCAGGTGCATTTTCCCCAAAAGCTGCATAACCCAAAAAAGCACATAGCATATAGAAGGTAGTTGTTATTCTTAGTGACAACAAATTTTCTTTTTTCATAGTTAGGTTCTCTGGGGGTGTTGACTTGAGAGTATCCTGCATAGTTGTAAATTAGAGGAAGCCTCATAATTATCCTTGTAGTTTCTTGTTGTCCAAAGGATTCAAATATAGAAATGAACAAAAAGATTGAGTTATACCTGAATTTCAAGGACAATGGAAGTATATGGAAATGCAAATGCAATGTCACCAAGACCTTGAAGCATCCTCCAAACTTTTTGGGCCTGAGTAAGAGAGGTGCTAGTGTTGATTCCAACCAAATTTCCTTTAATCTCTCCATTCTCTTCCATTTCCTAGAGGTTTGAACCCATGAGTTTCAATAATTGAAATCAGGACTATGGTGAATCGGATTAGATATTGAAATTCCATAGTCTGGCCATACATAGCAGTAAGAGACCAACCAAGGCAATGATTGAAGCCCTGAATAGAATAAATGAGAGTAGGATAAAACAATAACAATAACTTTAGCCATGCCAAAGCCCAATCCTACTGTTGCGTAGGTAAAGGACATTATTGCTGCAATTATTGAAAGGCCCCATAGTTTATGAAAGTTTGGTATCTGACATAGGATAACTTGTATAACTCCAAAGAGGATCATATAAGTGAGATCTGGAAAATGGCATGAAGCATCATGTCCATATTTGTGATAACAATTTGATCACCTAATTGCTCCATATTTGTGATAACAATTTGATCACCTAATTGCTCCATATTTGTGATAACAATTTGATCACCTAATTGCTCTGTATTGTTCATAATTTTTTATCAATAAGAGTTATAAGCACCAATAGCTCTAAAACCTTCCAAGACAAGTGATGAGAAGGTCCAATTTTAAAAAGTAGCATAAGCCCTAAAAAAGAGTGTACATAATCACAGTATAGGCAATTTTATGCACAACAGGGATTGAGAAATGAAAGCAAAAATAGAGTCAATGCTTTGTTTAATTCAAACATTATTACAATCAAATATCTTATGATGTAAACTGACCTAACATTGATTGAAGTAGTGATGGTGTCAGAAATAGAGATTCCATAGAAGGATGCATATTGAAAAAGTCCACATAACCATGCTCTTCTTGCACCTAAAAAGAAAGATAGGTAATTATTGCATGTAAAGTTGACAGGTGTATTTAAAGTTGAGGTAGATACAATCATCTTAATTCCATGGATATGTCATGTGTGTGTTTATTTTTTTTTTGGGATGTTTAGATAATAAATCTAATGTTAAAATGATTTATATTGATATTTGTTGAAAGTCATCATGAAAGTAGAAAATATATGCAAGAAAAACCTGAAACAATCTAAAAATGGATAGATATAGCACCTAAATTCACTCGTACTACATCTCTGTAACAACAATTTTTGTTGGGCCCAGAGACTGGATCTAGGAACCTATAATAATCGAAGATCAAGAAAGTGGAATACAACATCCCAAGAGAGAAAACAACTATGGCCATAGGCCCTGCAATCCATCCCAATACTTGAAGAATTTATTGTCACACCAAGTATGAGAAAACCATGCTTCAACCCAAGAAAACATTGGCTGACAATATACCTACAACAGTGACATGAAATGATTTACAATGAAGTTTCTATGGGTAATAGAGACATTAGAGTTTCAATCCAGCAGAACTAAAAGAAAGGATGAGAAAATTCTTTCTTACTTGGTATGCTACCACCAGGTGAACCACAATGCATGCATTAGAAAAGTAAATAATCCAATAAGGGTCGTAGAATCCAAATCCTGTCAATAGGTTTTGAGGTGCATTTTCCCCAAAAACTGCATAACCTAGAAAATCACATAGCATATAGAAGGTAGTTGTTATGCTTAGTGACAACACATTTTCTTTTTTGATAGTTAGATTCTCTGGGGGTGTTGACTGAGAGTATCCTGCATAGTTGTAAATTAGAGGAAGCCTCATAATTATCCTTGTAGTTTCTAGTTTTCCACGACATTCAAATATAGAAATGAACAAAAATATTGAGCTATACCTAAATTGAGATATACCTGCATTTCAAGGACAACGGAAGTATATGGAAATGCAAATGCAATGTCACCAAGACCTTGAAGCATCCTCCAAATTTTTTGGGCCTAAGTAAGAGAGATGCTAGTGCTTATTCCAACCAAATTGCCTTTAATCTCTCCATTCTCTGCCATTTCCTAGAGGTTTGAACCTGGTGAGTTTCAATAATTGAAATAAAGACTATGATGAATTGAATTAGATATTGAAATTCCATAGCTTGACCATACATAGTAGTAAGAGACCAACTCGGGCAATGGTTGAAGCCCTAAATAGAATAAATGAGAGTAGGATAAAACAATACCAATAACTTTATCCATGCCAAGGCCAAATCCTACTGTTGTGTGGATAAAGGACATTGTTGCTACAATTATGAAAGGCCACATAGCTTATGAAAGTTTGGTATCTCGCATAGGACAACTTGTGTAACTCCAAAGAGGATCATATAAGTGAGATTTTGAAACTGGCACGAAATGTCATGTCCATATTTGTGATAACAATTTGATCATCTAATTTCTCTGTATTTTTCATAAATTTTTATCAGTAAGAGCTATAAGCACCAATAGCTCTAAAACCTTCCAAGACAAGTGATGAGAAGGTCCAATTTTAAAAAGTAGCATAAGCCCTCAAAAATAGTGTACAAAATCACAGTATAGGAAATTTTAGGCACAACAGGGATTGAGTAGTGAAAGAAAAAATAGAGTCAGTGCTTTGTTTAATTTAGACATTATTACAGTCTCAAATCTCTTGTGATGGAAATTGACCTGACATTGATTGAAGTAGTGATGGTGTAAGCAACACAGATTCCATAGAAGGAGGCATATTGAACAAGTCCACATAACCATGCTCTTCTTGCACCTTAAAAGCAAGACATGTAATTATTGCATGTAAAGTTGATTAGTATATTTAAATTTGAGGTAGACACAATCATCTTAATTCCATGGATATGTTATGTGTTTGTTTATTTTTTTGGGGGGATGTATAGATAATAAATCTAATGTTAAAATGATTTATATTGATATTTGTTGAAAGTCATCATGAAAGTAAAAAATATATGCAATAAAAACTTGAAACAGTATAAAAATGGATAGATACAACACCTAAATTCACTCGTACTGCATCTCTGTAACAATAGTTTCTGTTGGGCCCAGAGACTAGATCTAGGAACCTGTAACAATCAGAGATCAAGAAAGTGGAATAAAATGTCACAAGAGTGAAAAAAAACCATGGCCACAAGCCCTGCAATCCATCCCAATTGGGCAACACTCCATGCCAAGGATAACACTCCTGCCCCTATGAGGCTTGTGATGATATGAGCCACTGCTGTCCAAAGTGTGCCTGTTCATTCCAATCTCATCCACAACTTCAAAACTCAGTCATAAACAAAACTGAGACATCCTTATAAAAAAAACCATCGAAGAGAAGTATAATGGAATGGAGAAATGAAGGAGTTGGCATACCATACTCGTTCGGAGTAGATCTTTTGAGCCATGAGCCTCCATGGCAGACTGTATTTCCTTGGAAGGTGCAAGTTGTTTGAGCTTGCCAGAAAGAAAAAGTATTGTGAATATTTTAATTTATTAAATATATTTATATGGATGTGGATCAAGAGAAAATGAATAATAACTTTTAATATAAATTTCAAGTATTAAGAAGAGATATTTGTATCATAAAGAGCTCCATGAATTGCTTGTCCAATGCACAATCATTACAAAATATAGGGGAAAAATGGTACATTGTCTAGTACATTTAGCCATATTCTGAAACAAATTTTCTAGAGCTTCATCCGTATACAAAATCATCCTTTAATTAAGTTATTGCTAAAGTCCATAGAGGAGTAAATACTCTTTACCCTCCTTTGGTTTTGAACCTGTGACCTTTTACAAAGAAGAACATATTCTTAACCATTAATGTTCGTAACCATTAAGCTCACAATGACAGAAAACCTCCTATTCAACACTACTATAGTACTAAACCCATCTGAATTTAGTACCATATACACCTAGAGGTTGCATATCCCATGTCTCAATATTTCATATTCATATGGTGATTTAAATGGGTTTTTGTTAACATTTACGAAGAGTTGATAGAATTATCACCTTGATGTATTACATTGGCATCAATATACCAAGATGATAAATTATTGTTTCTATGTATGTAGCAAAGCACATAATTCACAATGAAAGACACATATACAAAGAGTTGTTACATTACCCACCCTCGCACTTTTTGTAGTGGAATTATGCTCGAGCTTCTTGTATGTATATATAACAGAACATATAATTCACAATGACAAACATATATAGAGTTGATAGAATTCACACCCTGATATAGTATAATGACCCCAATATTCAAGGAGTTGATAGAACACCCACCCTATGCACTTCTTCCAGTGCAATACAACTATTTCAAAGCTGAGAATATATGGAGTAGATCCTGCAATTCTTCAAGCCTTTGCTAACACAAGAATCAGGTTACTTGTAGGTATTAGTAATGACCAAATCCCATCTCTGAACCAGCTAGTTGTAGCACAAAATTGAGTTAAGAACAACATTGTTCCTTTTGTTCCTGCCACTGATATCATTGGGATCTCAGTGGGGAATGAGGTTATGTTCAGTGGAGATAGGGTTCTAATTTCTCAGTGCCTTCCTGCATTGCAGAACTTTCACATTGCACTTGTTGAGGTTTCACTTGATCAACAAATTAAGGTGTCTACACCTCACTCTATGGCCATACTTTCTACATCTTCACCCCCATCTGTTGGTGATTCGGATTTAAACAGGAACGCAACAAATTACAGAGATAACCATATACACAAAGATGCAGCGGAAATAACACTTCATTTCATTAATGGAAAATACTGAAATATGCTTACAACCAGAAATGGAAATAAACCAGCTAGGGCGATGGTAGCTTATCTCTGAGAAGAGATGTGGTGGCTACATGCCTCTGAATTGTGTTATAATGAGGCTCGAAGGCCTATTTATTGCTGAGAAACAATGGAAAACCCTTAACATTCCAAAACCTAACCCTAGGAGATGAAACGCCAAACTGTGGGCCCCGTTTGGGTAAATTGGTACATCAACTTCCCGGGGTCGTAACTTTGGCATACGATCTCCGTTTGACGTGTACAATAGCTCGTTAGAAAGATCTATCCGAGCACTACCACTTTGGGAAGGGTAAAATCGGTCCATGGACCCATGTTGCCCCCAGATTTCCCAAAAAAATGTCGTTTAGGGCCTCAAAGCGGCTCCAGAAGTTCAGGACCTGAAAAACTGCTAAAAATAGTAAGTTGTGCTACAGTTAAGGAAACTGAAAATGCTGAGAGAAACAATGGTGGGGGTCCAAGTGGACTTGGCAAGTGGCCACCAATATCCACCTGGATCATTCCTCCCCCCTTAGGAAGCAATGGTCCCCATTGCGTTGAGTTCCTCCATGAGATGAGGAAACTTTTGCTGAACTTGTTCCCTGGTGAGCCACTTGCCCTGCTGAAGGAGTTGGCCTGCTTTGACAACTCGATACAGTTGGATATTCTGTTGGCGAGTGTTCTTGATCTGTGTGTCCATGATTTGATCAGTTGCAGCTTGTTCCATGCAATCTGGATTTAATTCTGTGGGTTTGAGCTGTTCTGCAATGTCGAATGTGTCTAGCAATGGTGGAAAGTATGGCCGAAGGCGGTCCACATTGAACACTGGGTGCAGGCCAAGGAATGGGGGAATACTGAGCTCAAATGCATTGTCTCCCATAGCCTTAGTAATGGTGTAAGGACCATATCGGAGTGGTCTCAATTTCTGATAGGCTCTAGTAAGGCGTTCCTTTTGCAAATGCAACCAGACTTTGTCGCCCACCTGAAACTTGTGTGGCACCCGATGTTGATCATGTCGCTGCTTGTACTTGGCATTTGATTTCTCAAGAATGTCATGGACCTGGTGGTGAATATGTTGGATGCGCTCAATGAAGCTGGTGGCCTTATCTGTTTCAGACTGGACATGAGCTGAATTTATGTGAGTAGCTGCAAGTGGCATGGCCACATCTATGGGGCATAGTGGCTGGAATCCCAAACCCACCTGAAAAAGGCTATGGCCAGTGGAGTTGTGAAGAGCTCGTTTGTAACTGTGTTGAACATAGGGGAGGCTCTCGTCCCATGTGCGTGGATGCTTTGAGTTATACATGCACAGAATGTGCACAATCATCCTATTGACAACCTCTGTCTGGCCATCAGTTTGAGGATGGAAGGCTGTGGACTTCGTGAGTTTGGTGTCCAACATTGACCAGAGACTGGACCAAAATGTGCTGAGAAACTGACTGTCGCGATCTGAGATGATAGATTGTGGGATCCCAAAGTGCACCCACACTCGTTCAAAGAAGAGTTTAGCAGTGGCTTCTGCTGTAATATTCTTCTTCCAGGCCGCCATAATGGCCATCTTCGAGAACCTGTCGACGACCACAAAAACACAGTCATTTCCATGCTTAGTGGAAGGAAGGCCTGACATGTAATCCATGGAGATGGATTCCCAAGGTCGACTAGGGGTAGGCAACGGGGTATAGAGGTCGTGCTTCTTAATGGTCGGTTTGGCAATGGCACAGGCAGTACATGATCTGATGTACTTCCCAACATCCTGTCGAAGATTCGGCCAATAGAAATAATTTTGCAGTACTGCCACTGTTTTCTCAACCCTGAAATGCCCAGCAGCCCGGTTATAGTGTGCTTCCCAAATCATCTTGGCACGCTCGCTTGAAGGAACACAAAGGTGACCCAGGTGGCATAACAGGGCATCCTGGAGATGAAAATCTGGCACATGCCGACCCTCCAAGAGTGTCTGGTATGTGTGGCCGAATTCTGGGTCGCTTTTGTAGAGAAGTGGCCAATCAGAAGTCTCGTGCCCACAAGAGTTGAGCACGGTGGTTAACGCCATGATCGGTGGTTGACTGAGGCAATCTGCAACATTATTGGTGCTGCCCTTCTTATACTTGATATTCAAGTGGAACTGTTGCAGGTATGTAGACCACTTCTGATGGCGATCATTCTACAATTTCCCTTGGGTCTGTATGAACTGCAGGGGTCGGTGGTTTGTGTGGATGACCGTTTCCTTCCCCAAAATGTAATGCTTACATTGTCGGCAGGCCTGTACAATGGAATCCATCTCTTTATCATAAGTGGGGTACTTCCGAACTATGTCTGAAAGTGTTTCACTGTGATATGCCACTGGATGTCCATGTTGAGTAAGTACTGCCCCAATAGCATAGTCATAGGCATCTGTCTCGACCTCAAATGGTTGTTGTAAATCTGGTAACGCGAGCACTGGTGTTGTGTAGAGGCGATCCTTCAACTCCATGAATGCCTTCTGTTGAGATTCAGACCAAAAGAATTTTGCTTTTGCCCCTCCCTTGGTGACTTGACTCAAGGACCAAGTAATATGAGAAAACCCCAACACGAACCTGCGGTAGAAGTTGGCAAGACCTAGAAAGTTGCGGAGCTCTGTTAGAGTGGTTGGAGATGGCCAATCCCGAATGACTTGGATCTTGGCTGGATCGACATGCACCCCCTGTTCATCAATGATGTATCCCAGATACTGAACCTGGGTCATGCCAAAAGTGCATTTCTCCAAATTGGCACATAGCTTGTGTTGCCGCAGTGTTTGGAGAACTTGTCGGATGTGGTGGAGGTGCTCTTCCCAACTCTGGCTGAAGATCAGAATGTCATCCAAGTATACTACAACAAAGGAGTTGGTGAATGGCCGCAAGATGTCATCCATTAGCCTCATGAAGGTTGCAGGAGCATTCGTCAATCCGAAAGGCATAACCAACCATTCGAAAAAGCCCTCCTTGGATTTGAAGGCAGTCTTCCACACATCAGAGGGTTCGATTGGTACCTGGTGATATCCTGACTTCAGATCGATCTTGCTGAAATATTTCGCCCCCTTTAGTTGGTCCAGGAGGTCATCAATCCGCGGGATCGGGTACCTATTACGGACAGTGATCTTGTTCAGTGCCCGATAGTCAATACAGAGTCTCCACGTCCCATCCTTCTTCTGTACCAACACGATCGGGCTCCCAAAGGCGATGAACTCAGACGGATGTGACCTTTCTGCAGGAGCTCCTAAATCTGCCTCTTGATTTCATTGTTCTCCAGAACAGAGCGCCGATAAATTGGTCCATTGGGTAGCGGCCCACCTGGGGTCAGATCGATGGAGTGCTTGACTTGACAGTGCAGAGGAACCCCTGCAGGGGAGGTGAAGATGTCCTTGTACTCCTCCACAACCTTGTCCATCTGTAGTTGTCGTGGAGAGGGACCCCGTCTGGAGGCCGCAACCACCGTCTTCTTCTTTCCTTGAGGGCGTATTATCAGGAAAACAAATTTCCTGGTTTTGGAAATGATCTTACTGCATTGTTTTGCAGTAATCAAAGAGATGGCGGTAGGTGGTGCTACCTCTGGTATCCTGTACAACTTATTTCCCAATGTAATAATAATAGCACAGGGCCTTGATTCATACATAGCATGTCGTTTCCACAAGTATGGTTGTCCTAATAATACATCACAAACTTCAAGGGGAGCAATGTCACACAATACGTCATTGTGAAGGGCTTGCTGTTGTATGGAAGGCGACACTGCTGGCTCACGCAAAGATCTCGTCCTTGGTGAAGCCACCCAATGGTGTATGGTTGTGGATGTGTTGTGGTCGGTAAGCCCAACCACTTCACGACCTCTACCGAAATAAGGTTCTTTTGACTCCCGCTGTCAACAATGAACTATATCGGGGAGCCCTTACCCACATCTGGGAGTGGAAGAGACGCTCCTCCTCCTCTGGATCTTCGGGTTCATTTTTCTGGATCTTGGCGGTAGCAACAGTGGCGTTTGGATCCGCATCAATGATCTGCTTCCCTTTTTCATTCCCCTTATCGGGTTCTGACTCAGAGTCGGAACATGCATCTGATTCTGAAACCTTTAGCTCAGCCACCAGTGACTGCTTGGCGCGACACTCACTTGTGTTGTGAGTGGAGCTCTTATGGAACTCACACCATTTTCCAGTGTCCTTTTTCGGCTTCGTGGCGCTGTTCTTTGCTTGCAGCTTCGGCGGGTTGTCTTGGGCTGTCCCGCCTTGGCTTTGTCCTTTGTTCTGTGGTTTAGGGGCACCTTTCCCCTGCTTTGGATTCGCAGATCCAAAGTCTCGCTTCTTTTGTTTAAACTTCTGCTCGACCTTGAACGCATATCGGTATGCTGTGCCGAGCGAGGAGATGTTCAGGAATTGTATTTCTTCCTGGATGTACTTGTGCAGGCAGCCACGATATTTGAGTATCAAATGTTGCTCTGAATCCTTGATACCCAACTTTGTGCGAAGGGTATGGAAAAGATTGGTGAACTCCGGCACGTCTTGGTCCCTTCCCTGCCGCAGCGTGGTCCACTTTATGTATTCATCCTCATAGCTTCCAACAGGGTAGCACTGCTCCTTGATGGCATCCCGGAATGAATTCCAGGTGGGTGCGGCTAAAAATAGTGAGCCAGTGCTTTCATCCTTCTGCTCGCAGTAGGTTTCCCACCAGTCCTTGACGTGGGGGGATGCTTTGAGAAGAGCGAAAACAATCTTTTCCCGACTCGAAAATTCATGAACAGAAAAATAACCCTCTAACAGATTTAACCATTTATCTACGACATCTGCGTCTATCTGACCCTCGAATATGGGGATTTCAAAATTAACTTGTACCTTAAAGGGTGTGGTGTTTCTAGAGTAGCTGCTGGAAGCCGATGCGTCGCTTCTGGGTAGCCGCTGAAGGATCTGGGCAAAGTTGTCCATCATCGCGTTCCGTTGTTGCTCGAGGGCTTCTTCGAGCAAGATTTTGAAGGGATCTCCTAACCCCTCGTCTTTCTTCTCATCCGCCATGGGAGGCCGTCGGGATTTGCGAGGCTGGTCTTGCAAAGGTTCAACCAGTTCAAGCCCTAACTCCTTATATCCCGACCTTGTTGGGGACATGCAAAGAAAAACAGAGAAAAAGCAGACCGCTCTGATACCACTGATCCGGATTTAAACAGGAACGCAACAAATTAGAGAGATAACCATATACGCAAAGATGCAGCGGAAATAATACTTCATTTCATTAATGGAAAATACTGAAATATGCTTACAACCAGAAATGGAAATAAACCAGCTAGGGCGATGGTAGCTTATCTCTGAGAAGAGATGTGGTGGCTACATGCCTCTGAACTGTGTTACAATGAGGCTCGAATGCCTATTTATTGTTGAGAAACAATGGAAAACCCTTAACATTCCAAAACCTAACCCTAGGAGATGAAACGCCAAACTGTGGGCCCCGTTTGGGTAAATTGGTACATCAACTTCCCAGGGTTGTAACTTTGGCATACGATCTCCGTTTGACGCGTACAATAGCTCGTTAGAAAGGTCTATCCGAGCACTACCACTTTGGGAAGGGTAACATCAGTCCATGGACCCATGTTGCCCCAGATTTCCCAAAAAACGTCGTTTAGGGCCTCAAAACGGCTCCAGAAGTTCAGGGCCCGAAAAACTGCTAAAAATAGTAAGTTGTGCTACAATTAAGGAAACTGAAAACGCTGAGAGAAACAATGGTGGCGATCCAGGTGGACTTGGCAGGTGGCCACCAATGTCCACCTGGATCAGTTGGAGCACAATTTCAGAGTACAATTATTTCAAAGTTGAGAATATATGGAGTAGATCTTGCATTTCTTCAAGCCTTTTCTAACACAAGAATTGGGTTACTTGCAGGTATTAGTAATGACCAAATCCCATCTCTGAACTAAGTGGTTGTAGCACATAATTGAATTAAGAAAAACATTCTTCCTTTTGTTCCTACCACTGATATTATTGGGATCCCAGTGGGGAACGAGGTTCTGTTCAGTGGAGATAAGGTTATGATTTCTCAGCGCCTTCCTGCATTATAGAACTTACACACTGCCCTTGTTGAGGTTTCACTTAATCAACAAATTAAGGTGTCTACACCTCACTCTATGGCCATACTTTCTACATCTACACCCCCATCTGCTGGAGCACAATTTTGGGCTCTTTAAAACTGATATGACAATGGCTTATGATGTGGGATTGCTGCGATATCCAAAATAAAATAAACATAACACAATAATCACAATAACCGAAACAATTAGTCAACATAATTAGATGATTTTTATAATACATTATGATTAAATAAAATGATGATCTTGACAAGGTAATCACAATAACCATTTCTGCAAATAAAACATTATGGAGAAAGACTACATTATTTGTGTTGTTGCACAAGCATGGATACAGGGAAAGTATACACACTTTGTTACCCTATTTTAAATGGAAGAAAAAGAAACACGAAGTACTATAATAAATAGTGGAACCATAAATGATCCATATCTTGAATGATCTTTTCCCAAGAGATATTTGTGTCTACATATTGGATGATGTTTGCAAAGAGGCATCTTATGGGAAAAAGACAATTGCAATTTTTTCCTACATCAAGGTGAATCTATATCAGCTCAATCCAATCACTTTGATAAAAAGGTGTGTCCTATGCTCAGAGCCTGCTTATCGTATCCATATTTTCCCACTTTTGCGCCTTGTGTGGCAACATTTTAGCATTTTATTCCACAGACACAATCTTGCGGCAACAGTGATTGAAATGAAAAGACATAATTCGAGCATATAAATGCATGTTCATGTTGTCGAGAATCGCCCCTGCCATTGGAACTGTGAAATGCATTTGGAAAATGGCAGTAATGTTGGGAGCCACCACATGGACATGCATATAAGTAACCATAGTCAATAAGATCAAGATTATATATATGTATAGATCATGGGGAACGAGGATTTCAGTGGGGAACGAGGTTCTGTTAAGTGGAGATAGGGTTCTGAATTCTCATCTCCTTCCTGCATTGAAGAAATTACACACTGCCCTTGTTAAGGTTTCACTTGATCAACAAATTAGGGTGTCTACACCTCACTCTATGGCCATACTTTCTACATCTACACCCCCATTTGCTAGAGCGCAATTTTGGGCTCTTCAAAACAGATATGAAAATGACATATGATGTGGGCTTGCTACGATCTCAGGTAAGGGAATTTCTATTTTTTTTCTTGGTCTTGATTGAGAGTTCAACCCTTCTTAGAGTTTGTACAGAAATGCCTTACTATGTTGGTCCTAATTGTGGTTTGTTATGAAGGCTAGGCAATATGACACAGTTTTAATTACATTTAGTCTATAGCTGTTATTTCTAATTGAAACTATAAATGAGGCAGACTGTAGGTCCATCTCTTGCTTCTCCACACACTCTTGGTCATCCTGTTGTAGCTCCTCCTACAGGGAAAGTTTGGAGCATTGCCAAGCCCAGTGTTGATGAAAAATATTTGAAAGAAAATTTGGACTATGCTTGTGGGCAGGGCATTGACTGTAGGCCTATTCAACAAGTGACATTGGCCTTCTTCTAAAGAAGTGTGACAGAAACAAGTAAACCCCAAACAAATTCCCCGGTTTGCTGACAAATAAGCAGTGTTAGTACTTGGACCCACTAAGATTGCATACCTGGACAAGACCCTCCTCGACCATTATTCAGTCGATTTTGAGAGCAATGGCAGGCAATGGTAGCTCCTAGGAAACTATTTAGCGAACTTTGAGAGCAATGACAACTCCAAGGGAATGGTCAGTGAGAGAAACGTTTTGAGCCCTGTATTCCCTTATCGCAGAGCTTCGTCAAGAAGGGAGACCTTGTTTATCGGTTGGAGGATGAGATTGCAATCGTCGGGGAGGTTGGAGATGATGTTTGCGGGTGAAAGACATGATCATACATGATAAATCTCGTATTAAAAAACCCTAAAGTTCTAAACACGAAGAAAAGAACCTATGCTCGGTAGTTTATGAAGATTTGACATTATTCCTTCCAATTACTTTCATCCGTGATGATCAAACGACTTAACATCTTTCAATCGTCTAACATGTGGAAAGTGATGACAGGTAGACAACAGGGAAGTTCTTCTAAGAGGGGAACGCCTTACACTATAATTATAATTTTATAAAATTTTAATTTGAATGCGTTATTTTTTTTTTTTGGCTCATTAGTTCTTAATTCTAATTGGATTTGGAGTTTCTTATTAAATTTCTCCACCAACTAATGCTATGTGGGGATAATTCTGATTACAACAATGTGAGGATAATTCTGATGGGAAGAATAATAATACAATTTTGAGATTGTAAATTTTAATTATTTATCATATTGAAAATTTTCTAAAACACTTTATTTTTAGTGTGAAGATAATTCTGATGAGAAGAATGATAATACAATTGTGAGATTGTAAATTTTAATTATTTATCATATAAATTTTATCGGGTTGAAAATTTTCTAAAACACTTTATTTCTACCGATTAAAAAATAATCCAAATAAATCATTTTTAGACCAAATTAACTGGAAAAAAAACCATCTATAATTTAAACTACTGCATTCTAATTGGGTTTAGAGTTTCTTATTAAATTTCTCCACCAACCTGCCCTCATTTATCCTCGCAGGCAAGGGCATAATTTAAAAGGAAAGTAGGGTTTAGAGTTTCTTATTAAATTTCTCCACCAACCTGCCCTCATTTATCCTCGCAGGCAAGGGCATAATTTAAAAGTTAAGTATTTTTGCGTTTGTTTGATCCATAATTTTGATAAAATTCTAATTTAATTATTTAAATTATATTTCTAAATACAAAAATAAATCTATACAACTTTTAAGTAGTTAAATTATAAATTTAAACACTCAAAACATCCACCCAAAAAGGCTAAGTTTTCTGATTAAACTACCGTCGGCTTGTTTGCCTAACAAACTTATCCGCAACTCAAGTTGTTTTACAATGGGTTCCATCGGTCCTCGCAGGCAAGGGTAGAATTTTTGGTTTTTTCTCGTTTAAATGTAATGATATATTTTTTTTATAACATTGTACTGTTTCATTATTTAAATTTTATCTTTAAATATAATAATGAATTTATTTTTTATTTTTTAATATTTAAATGTTTCATTGAAACTTTTTCAATTTCTAATTGGCTTTTTTTTTTTTTTTCAGAGAAAAAAACCATCATAGATTTATATTAAGAAAATATAAAGATCTTCAATACATATCATGATTTGGTTTGAGGGCAAATAAAATGCCCAGAAACCTATGCTAACAATAGATACAGATAGTCCGAATCATCCAAATCTAAAATAGAAAAACATATACATCACATATACAAAACCTGCTTGACCAAAATTGTTACAGATCATACAATCACTTGAAGAAACAACCCCATCAAAAGATTGCATGCAATAACACATAAGGAAATAGGAGCCGTCGGCCCAGCCTTGGAAAAGAGATAAAAAAAACTGATACTGAAAACCTGTAAGGAGATACCATCATGCAGGAGCAAAGACCTCCAGCATCATATAGCAGGCATTTTTGGCAGAGAGTCATTCTGATGAAGGGAATCATGGCATGCCAAAATACGCTGAAGAATTGCACGAAGGGGCTCCTTAGAACCTTGGAAAATTTGTGCGTTCCTCCAGTGCCAAAAGAACCAACAGGTAATGATGAACAACAATCTCCAAGATGAGCATTGCCTACTTGCTTGCCATTGCATCATGACAAATTTATCCGCAACCTAACTTGTTTTAGGTTGGGTAACATTTTGGAGGTCACTTAGCTTGCACATTGGGCTTTTTCTTTGGCTGGCGCTTTATTTGATGAATTATCATAAATCTTTCTATCCAAGTTTAAAAATTTTATGCTTTTTTATTATTTCACAAAGCACAAGTGGGACCACTGCAAATTGATTCTAAACACCAAAACTTTCACTGTAAATTGATTCTAAAAAGGTGGGACTACTGCAAATCAACTCTAAACACCACAACTTCAGATGCTTGAGTTAGTGATGGGACTTGCATTTATTTTGCTTGTATCCTCTTACATTAGGGAGTATGGGTGACGCCTCTAGAGATTTGAACATGGGTGGGACTATTGCAATTCGATTCCAAACACCAAAACTCCAGAGGCCGAAGTTAATGATGGGACTTGCATTTATTTTAGGTGTATCCTCCTACACTATGGGCGTATGGGTGATGCCTCTAGAGATTTGAACATGGGCGTATGGGTGAGGCTTCCAGAGATTTGAACACGGGTAAGACCACTGCAAATCGATTCCAAACTCCAAAAATCCAGAGGTCAAAGTTAGTAATGAGACTTACATTTATTTTACTTGTATCCTCCTACAGAAAATTGAATACAATTTGTGAATAACAAATTGAAAACAGAAAAAACACATACAAACAAAAAATGGGAGAAACCCCTGCTCTTTCACAGCATACCATGATGAATTTTTTGAACCTGCGAACCAAAAATAAATAAATAAATAAAATAAAATAAAATAAAATCTGCCGCTGCGTCCACTGAGAGCCGTTGTCACCAAGTCTGAGAATCCATAGGGACCTTGAAAGTTGCGGCGGGCCTCCAAGAAAAGTTAAAAAAAATCCTTTGTTTGAAAACTAAAGAATAAGGTGAAGTTTAAGAGTGACATGTTTTCTTTGAGTTCCTTTTAACTCACGAGAGTTTTACTTAAAAAGTTTCTTTAAGGTTGAAGCCCAACACCTTGCTTTGAAAGGCAAATCTATTTGGAAAGTTCTATGATGCGAGTATTGTAAGGTTTCAGAAGGCTATCCGAAATCTTTGATTAAAGTGGAGCTTTGAAAAAGTGTTTTCCTTTAATTGAAAAAGGGTTTTCAATTTTTTGGAATTTTTTCTTTATATTTTTTATAAAAGAGAATTAAAAAAAAGTTTAGTTGGAAAAGGAGTTTAGGATTTTGCAAAAGTTTTTCTATTTGCAAAATTTTATTTTGTTTTGGAAGTATGAAAGTGTTTTAGGTGAAGATTGTGTTTAATAAAGGTATAATTTGAAAATCATATTTTTTTTGTGAGTGATATGGTAGGAAGCTTCATGCAATAGAGAAAGTATTCATAAGACAAAAGAAAGACAATAGTCATGGGTCGTAAAATGTGACTGAAATAGATTAGGAAAAGGAATAGAAAAGAAGACGCGAAGATCATTGACATGCTTAGAGAAGTTCAGGTCGCAGCCAAGGAACTGAGAAGTTTAATAGAAGACAGAGAAAAGATCAATGTTGATTGTTGTAGCGTGGATCTATTACCACCTTTTATGCTTATTGGTAAAAAAAATGAAATTTGGTCTGTTAAGATGAGAACTTATCTATGTTGCAAAGATTTGATGAGGAATGTTAACCCCCATGATGAGGCGAAAGATGCCCTGGTTTTGAGTTTCATTCAACAAGAAATGGATGAAACGGTTTTGTGAAAGGTAGAAAAAGCTACATCTTCTAAAGAAGCATGAAAGCTCTTGGAAGAAGAATTTGGTGCAAGGGGGAGTTGCATGTAGCGGCAATATTTGTCATAGTCTATTGAGTCAGCCGCAAATCTGAGAGTAGACGAGCAAGACTTTGGGAAGACAACAGAGTTTATAGAATCCCACTCAAAAGTGGATGATGGTCATGAAGGCTATAAAATTTAAACCCAATATGCAGGCATGCATATGGATGAAGAATATGTAGCAAGGATTGCAGAGAAAGAAGTTAAAGCCTTTGTATGTGAAGCAGAGAAAGAGCATATACGTGCTCAAGGAATCCACTATAATATGGATGGTGCAGATGATGATGAATCCCAATGTGACGAAACACATGTGGATGATGACTACAAAGTGATATGTGCATTGGTGAATCCAGCAGCAACTTATGGATTTGGTGAAGTTGAAATTGCCAATGAGCACATGCATGCTCGGATATCCCACCATAGGGTGGATGAATTTTATGTTGATAATATGTGTGGTTTCTTTTTTGAAACATGGATTGATTGTGGCAATATGGTAAGCATAATGTTTGATGAAGAATTGAAGGTTGAAGTTGCCACTATCGCAAAAATATATGAAGCAGTTGAATTTTCTCATTAGCTTGTATGTGAACTAGTAACAACTGATGATTAAGGAGAGGGTAAAGTGATTGAAGAGTTTTTTATGAGAATATCCACTAACAACATAATAGTGGAAGACAACTTCCATGTAATGGAAAAGAAAATAGAGAAAAAAAAGGTAGAGAAGGAAACTTTCACTGAAGAGCATAACAAAGATGCTTTTAACATTGTTTTTTAATATGCGGGTGTTAAAAATAGCATGAGAGTTGAAATTGAAAACAAGGTTATTAATAAGTTTGATGCAAATTTGAAGTTAATTGAAGAATGGATTGAGAAGCCAATTGGACAAATTGATGATAGTCTTAAAGTAGCAGCTAGAATAAAAGAATTAAATGAAATGTTGAATGGGAAAAAGGAGCATGATTATGATTTTACATGTAAGCCTAATGATGAGCTTGAATGTGTAGAGTACAAGAAAAAAACAGCAGTACCTGAAGATGAAATTGAAGAGAAAAGATGGATGCTTCCGAAGACAAAGATGAAAGAATTGAAACAATTTTTCAGCAATGGAGTCAAGAAGAGATAAGACTTCGCTATCAAGAAAAATGACAAAAAGAAGATCAGGAATACGAAGCGCAAGAAGGAGAGCAAAGATCTCAATTTGAAGATGAACATTTGTGGAAACAATCCATGTTTGAACAAATCTTTAAAGAGGAAGTTGTAGAAGATAGAATCCTATTTTTTCAGAACAAATACAAGAGAAGTTAAAGAAAATTGCAGCAACAACAAACTTAAATAAATATGGAGCCTACAACGAGAATGGGCAACAGACAATGAAGCAATTCTGAGGATATAAAATTTGGAATAAATGAAAAATAAAATCCAAAATTGTAAAAGTTTTGAGTCATTGTAAACCTAGTTGAGACATAGACCAGTAGGCATGTTTGAGTGATGATTGAGTCAATTTCTATTGTAAGCCTAGCATGCGCAGTTGAGTTATGTTGATTCATACGATCGTACTTAAGGGGGGGTGTTGGAAATTGTAATTACTCCTGCATGAAAAGTGGTCTAAATTTAGAGTGTGAGTTAACTGAGTCAAGTGTGAGTTAGTTCAAGTTCAGTCTTATATTTGGAAAAGTCAAATATAGTGTGTGTTTGCATGTTGAAGTTATTTTGGGTGAGTCGCTAGTTCAAAAATGTAAATACTCCTCATCGGGTTCACTGTAATCAAGTAAAGTCAAGTTTGTATGATGAATAGAAGAGAAACAACTCATATTGTTTGTGTGTGTTAATTTTGTGCTTTTCCTCCTCTGCCTTTTCATCATGTTTCTTATCACTCCAAGCAATTGCCCAAATACTGTTTTTGAATTTCTTGGGAGAAGTTTCACAAGTTTGGCGGTGATGCTTATCATGTAGCTCAACTTCTCATTTTTCTTTGTAAACTTCCAAATTCCTTAGCCTCCCTATCACAAAGATCCCTCTTGGAGCAATCATTGTGGCCCTATAAGTTAACGGGTGAGGCCATACGTTGGCGACCATTCTGATGACAAATGTTGACAAGTTAGAGACCCGGGTTTGATTGAAAATAATGGAAAATGAAGGATAATTGAGATTCATAGGATGTTTTCCTTGGGTAGAGTAGCCTACAGTTCTACAAGTTATAGTCTTGATGGATTTCTCAATGTAATTGAGGCTGCGGAGATATTTGACATAGTCATTTACGCCCAAATCGTAAACCAACCCTGGATCCATGGCCTTCTGTGGATCCACGTGAACAGACCGAAATCCACAGTTTTGGTAGTGTTTCACGTGGCTTCATCGACCAATGGCTGGATCTTGTTGTCATGAATGTGAGTGGTTGTCATTAACAACGATTTTAAGGTTGCAAGGCTCCAGTTGAGATGAGTTCCTTTGAGCGACGCAACAACCCCACTTACATGAGGGCAAGCTATGGAGGTTCTAAAAATTATATTAAACTCCATTTGCCTTCAGTCAAATGAGAGTCCTAAAGGGTCGATAGCGTCAGTGTAAGTGGTGCAGGGTAAAACCACTCGCACATACCCACAGTATGCATTTTACACAATAATGCATCTACACCTATCCCAGGATATTTAACTCAACGGAGTCAAATCTACAAACCATAAATGGTCAAGTGGCCCTCTTATAAGTTCCTTTGCATAGGAACTTCAATCACCTCGTTGTATCCCTCTATCGGGACTATAATAAACCCTTCAGAACCATAGTTCACATATATATATAACCTTACTATATGCTTTGGTTACACATATATTAACCCAAAACACTATCGGCGCTTTTCCACTTTATATTCCGTTACAAAGGGAAATACTCCCAAAACACATTTTCCGCTTTATTACGGCTTTAGCACAGATTCCAAGGTTAAAACCTCTATCACAATCGCTATCGGCTATATCAACAGTTCATACACATATATACACCCTTCCTCCGATTCTCCAATCTCTGACTATCATAATATATTATATATGTTTAGTCTTGGCAGACTAAATCCACACTTTGCGCCAATACATAGGGAAACCACTCTAAAACGCATATAACGGATCTCAAAGATTATAAATGCGCCACTATAACCTCTGTCGGGTCCGTGTCTTTATCGCTCTTCGATATCCAAAGTCCGACACCCGATCGCCACTAAGCCCCTGATCGTTGATATATCTATAGCGGCGATATCACAACATTCATAAACGCTGACCCTTGGTGCCTTTGATCACCGATATGCAATTTAATTTTGACCGTTGATGTGGCCATGATCCAATGGTCCACGATTAATCGCTATTTTCTCCATGCAAACTTCCAAGGCACATTCTGATAACTTACAAGGGACTCCCGCCGTTGTGATTTGATCTCAGTTGTAGATCTACGAGATCTAACGGCTACTATGCATCACTTACACTTCTCCGCAATTCCTTTTACTTGGAATTTCTTCCTGTTTTCTCCAATTATTTTTGTGCTTTGGTTCTTCTGAAGGTTCTGATCCTTCATTGCTTCTGTTGTGCCACTCTGATTCTAATCTTAGGTCTTCGAGCTCTCAGGTTGCTGTCTCTCTAGAACATCGCTCTGCTGCTCCAATTGGATTCAATGATCCCTTTGATTCTTCTGAATCATATTACGCCCCTGCGTACTTCAGAATTCTGCCTGCAATTCATTACAGAGCCTACGAGTTCAAACTATAATTAATCAACACTTAAAACACGCATTCCATACATTCTGACATAGTTAGGAAAACTCTGCATATATTAATGTAAAAGCACAGATTACATTCAAGACTCCTCATCTCGCACAAGTCTAATTCTCAACATTAGTCGCCTCTTCCTTCTACCCATAGGCTTACATATGTTTATATAGAAACTGGAATTGGATTACTATGAAGGACCTGATCCCATCCTTTAACAAAAGCCTAAAGTTTGCTACATGCATACATATATGTGGCAGACTTATCCACTTTAGCTTTTTCTTTGTTTTAAAAAAAAAAAGTCTTCTTATTAGCTCATTGGTCCATATCTACTCTAATTAATTCCTAACAGCTCTCTCTTGCTCCTAGAGAGTTGGATTTGACTTCTACCACTCATGTTCTCATTTATTTATTTTGAGAGCATTTACATATTCTCCCATTATCTAATTAAATCACACTTAAAAGCCTAACTATTTCCTAAAATGCATGACCCCCTATGTCTACTATTTACAATGATTTTCCTTGGACTGAATGCTCCTGCATTAGACTCCCAAAGTATAAAATTTTCATGATCTCCTGATCATGTGTCTTCTGGTCTTGGTCTTCCTAGATCCCATACTTTGTTTTGTATCTGTTCAAATGCCTTCTACCTTTGTTGCTGCTGGACTTTTGCTGTCTTCTTCTTTTTGTCAATCAGGTTCAAGTTTTGAATGATCTTGCTTGCTGCTACTATCACTTTTCTCCATTTGGACTGCTTCATCATCAGCTCCCACATTTCTTCAATTTCTATGTCCAACATATCTTTGGGCTAGTCCATATTCTGCTCCTTACATCTTCCTCTTTCTTTTTGTTTCAAGTTATTGTTGTTGTCTTCTATGTTGACTCTTGCTTTGCTTGCTTCAACTTTTGTTGTGCTCGCTTTACTGACTTCTCTTTTACTTGCTTCATCCTTTGGTTTACTTGCTGCCTCCTTATCATCCTTACCCTCTTTCATGATTGAATCATGACTGTTCAACACTCTTTCTAGCAAATTAAATTTTCTATTCCATGGATTGAATTCTTCCATAGAATTCTCTTCTTTCACTTTTATTTGGTTCTTCACTTGTGCCAAATCTCCTCCAACATTTACAACAAAACCTACATTCACAAAACACTTGTTAAATTAAAAAACATAAGGCTGATGTGCCTTATCTTCCTTTGGCAACAATTTAGTTTGTTGCACTGTTTCTTCTTCCTCGATCAGCACATCAGTATGCTAATTCGAATTCTTAGCAAAATTCATGAGACTGTCAGTTAGTCTCTTTTCTACACCATCTATTCTAATGATGTCTTCCTGCTTGGGTTCACAGTAGTGAACTTCTCCTCCTTTAACCTGCTGCTGGTTATCTTCACTTTGAAATTGTTTGATTCCTACCGCCTCTTTACCATCTTGAAACAAACTTTGCTCAATCTCTTTGATCACATACTCATACTCAGTCATGTTGTTTAATGAACCTGCAAACAAATTATTGAATCTTCCTGTCTCCATGCCTACTTGAGACACATCTTCTTCTTCAGAAACTATAACTGCAGCTTCTATTCTACCATCAGGTTCTCTCATCAGTTTCTCTAGTAGGTTAATCTCTTCTTCACACTTAACAAGCACTTCATCACAATGTTCTCTTCTTCCAGATTCATCCTTTACATGCTGTGTTACAGTATTAAAAAACTATCTTCCTTTCATCCTTGTAATCTCAAGGTCTTTCTGCTGTAGCAAATCACTACTTCCCTCATTCAAGAGGTCTTCTTCATCATACTTTTTTCTCCTAGAGTATTCCTCCAGACTTTCGATATCTTCAAAAGATTTTCCATCCTCTTCAAAACACTCCTTTGTTAGTGTTCCTTTTCCCAAGGTTAAATCCTTTGCATAGGGTTCCTCCTTCTTAACATCCTCCAGTAAATGTCCTTCCCTACTGTCTGTCTCAACAGTTTCCATGGCTATCTCTACTGTGCCTATCATCATAGTGAATTGATGATCCTTTACTATTTTTTCAGCTAACATAGTCTCTTCCTCAAGTTTGCCTTCAATCCCTTGCTGTTTATCTCCTCCGAAGATATCTTCAAATGGTTGTTTTTCTCCTACAATATCTGCCATCATACACAAACTATCAATTTTAAAAATATAAGACCCTATGGTCTCACTTGATGGTTCAGCCATCATATCTCCTTGCTTTTCTAAATCATTCATATGATTAAAAAATTCTTCGATGGTCTCTTCTTCAATCTCCTCAAGCCCTTCACTTAGTTGCTTGACATCTTCCACCAGTTGTATATGAGGTCTATCTACCTCATCTTCTTCCAGAACAGAATTTGATTCTGCTGGTCCTTTTCCTTCTTCATGACAATATCATCCAATTGTCCTTCACCTGCAAACATACACAAATTTTCAGATTTAAAACCATGTGACCCTTTGGCCTTACTTGAAGTTTCAGTCTTCAATTCTTCATCTTCACTATCTCCCATAAATTCTCCTTATTCTAGTTCACAAATGGATTCTTCCACTTCTAACTCAACTTCCTTGAGTTTTCCCTTCAACCACTTCACTTTCTTTTGTTGCAGCCTTCTATGCATCTCATGCCATTCTACTGGCTTCTTCCTTAAGACCCAACCTAATCTCTGGCTTTCCTCAAGCATTCTCCTTAATGCATTGAGTTGTTCTTTTAATTCAGCAACCTCTTTGTCAATTTCTTTGACTCATCTTCTTGCCATTTGCCTTGGCATCCTTCTTCTCATATCTTCTGCTGTGGCTTCTCTCTGAACCTCTGCTATGACTATCAGTAGTCATCTTCTTCTCTTCTTTCTTCATGAGCTCTTTTGCAACAAGCCTCTGCAACAGCTAGTCCTCCTGGCTGCAATCTTACCTCACTAAGCTCTCCTCACTCAGTCTTTTGGTAAGCATGGGTCCTCTATCTGGAACCTCTTCTTGAGCAACACCTTTGCTCCTTCTAGGCTTCTGCAATCTCTCACTTTCTCTTGAGAACACTTCAGCTGTCCTCTCTGTCCAATCTCTTGTTGGATTCTTCAGGTTCACTACCACTTCTCCTTTAGAGTATTCTCCTTACTCTGTCTTTAAGAACTCACCTGTTCTTCTCACAGCTTCTCTTGTTGTCACCTGTGCATTAGTATAAAAAACACACATTCCTAATTTAAAACAGAACACATTACCTCACTTCCAAGATCTCAGCATGATCTTGTTTCACCATTCCAGTTGTCCTTTGAATGGATTGTCCTCTGTTTTGTCTCCAAGTCCTCTTTCCTTCAGAACTTGCGCTAAGAAATCTTGCTTTCTCTTTCCTTTAAGGAATCCTTTGTTCCTTCTATTCTAAACCTCTGCTGGAATGCTACAGTCTTCCAAGAACTTCAAAGTTCCTTCTTACAGATTACAAATTTGCTCTGATACCACTAATGATGCAAGGCAAAACCACCTGCACATACCCATAGTATGCATTTTACACAATAATGCATCTACACCTGTCCCAGGATATTTAACTCAATGAAGGAGTCAAATCTACAAACCATAAATGGTCAAGTGGCCCTCTTATAAGTTCCTTTGCATAGGAACTTCAATCACCCCACTGTAACCCTCTATCGGGACTATAATAAACCCTTCATAACCACAGTTCACACACACACACACACACACATATATAACCTTACTATATGCTTTGGTTACACATATATTAACCCAAAACACTATCAGCGCTTTTCCACTTTATATCCCATTACAAAGGGAAATACTCCCAAAACACATTTTCCACTTTATTACGGCTTTAGCACAGATTCCGAGGTTAAAACCTCTATCGCAATCACTATCAAGTATATCAATGGTTCATACATATATATACACCCTTCCTCCGATTCTCCGATCTCAGAATATCGGAATATATTATATATGTTTTAGTCTTGGCAGACTAAATCCACACTTTGCGCCAATACATAGGGAAACCACTCTAAAACACATATAACGGATCTCAAAGATTATAAATGCGCCACTATAACCTCCATCGGGTCTGTGTCTTTATCGCTCTCCGATATTCAAAGTCCGACGCTTGATCGCTGATAAGCCTTGACGCTGATCGCCAATATATCGCTATCGGCGATATCACAACATTCATAAACACTGACCCTTGGCACCTCCGATCGCCGATATGCGATTTAATCGTGACCGTTGATCTGGCCACGATCCAATGGTCCACGATTAATCGCTATTTTCTCTGTGCAAACTTCCAAGGCACATTCTGATAACTTACAAGGGACTCCCGCCGCTGTGATTTGATCTCAGCTGTAGATCTACGAGATCTAACGGCTACTATGCATCACTTACACTTCTCCACAATTCCTTTTACTTGGAATTTCTTCGTGTTTTCTCCAATTCTTTTTGTGCTTTGGTTCTTCTGAAGGTTCTGATCCTTCACTGCTTCTGCTGCGCCACTCTGATTCTGAGCTTAGGTCTTCGAGCTCTTAGCTTGCTGTCTCTCTAGAGCTTCGCTCTGCTGCTCCAATTGGATTCAATGATCCCTTCGATTCTTCTGAATCATATTACGCCTCTGCGTACTTCAGAACTCTGCCTGCAATTCATTACAGAGCCTACAAGTTCAAACTATAATTAATCAACACTTAAAACACGCATCCCATACATTTTGACATAGTTAGGAAAACTCTGCATATATTAATGTAAAAGCATAGATTACATCTGAGACTCCTCATCTCGCACAGGCCTGATTCTCAACATTAGTGGCCTCTTCCTTCTACCCGTAGGCTTACATATGTTTATATAGAAACTGGGATTGGATTACTATGAAGGACCTGATCCCATCCTTTAACAAAAGCCTAAAGTTCGCTACATGCATACATATATGTGGCAGACTTATCCACTCTAGCTTTTTCTCTGTTTTAAAACAGAAAAGTCTCCTTATCAGCTCAATGGTCCATATCTACTCTAATTAATTCCTAAAAGCTCTCTCTTGCTCCTAGAGAGTTGGATTTGACTTCTACCACTCATGTTCTCATTTATTTATTTTGAGAGAATTTACATATTCTCCCATTATCTAATTAAATCACACTTAAAAGCCTAACTATTTCCTAAAATGCATAACCCTCTATGTCTACTATTTACAATGATTTTCCTTGGGTTGAATACTCCTGCATCATCAAGCAGCCAAAATGTTCACACGAAGGGCATGTCAAGATCAGTTACCATTTTCGTGCTTCAGGTCTACTACATGGCTATATACTAAGGCCCTATGTTACACTACTACTCGTCACATTTGGAAAAGAAAATATCCTCGTTCTAGTCTCTTAGCTTTCTCGAAAAGAATTTTGTTTGTCATTCGCCGGTGAAGAAACCATGGTGAAGGCATACCGCACCATAAGCGAGTACAAGGTTGCCATGGACAAGGCCAAGACCGAGACTAGGGTATAAATTTGAGGGGTACTCCTACTCGTCAAGAATTTTCAAGTTCCTTTTAAAATTTCTCTTCACATGACGTTGATTTTTATTTTTACTCATTATTTAAATATCTAAATATCATGTATTAGATGTTTTTTTATTATTATTTTTTATTGTGAATATAAAAACAACTTTTTGGTAGTAAAAGTTGTTTGTTTTGTCTTCATAAATTTTTTAATTATGGCTTCTTTAAAATATATGTCTATCTTTTATATTACTTTAAAAGTATCAAATAGATAATTATTTTTTTATCATATAAATTTATTTCTTTACTATTATTTAATTTGGTGAATGGTGAGGAACTCACTCTTTTTTTCTTTTCCTTAAGGCAAGAAATTATCTTACCTATAGGAAGAGAAAAATAGAATTCCACATAAGAGATTAATTATTTTAATTAATTAAATAATAATAATAATAATAAAATTTAAAGTTATGATTTTTGAATAATCATCTTTATCTCATTAGATTATTTACTATGATTTTAAAGTATACTTTTAGTCTTAAACAATCATTAAATTTTTATGAATAATTTTTTAGAAATAAATAAATTCAAATTAAAGCGAAATTACTATGATTTTAAAGCATATTTTCAGTTTAATGCAACCATTAAAATTTACCCAACCATTAAAATTTTATGAACAAGTGTGAATTTAAAAATAAATAAATTCAAATTAACTCACAAGTACAATTTATATTGCTCCTCCTTAGACCTCTCCTCTCTTTGGCTACCATTCAACAACTTCATAGTGACGAAGAACCTGCATACATTAAATAAAATTCATTAATATCAATTCAAATTAAAATAAATGAATCCTTAAGAAAACAAAACTATATTACAAAAAATTCAAACTAGTTGAATAGATTGATATATGGAAATGGGTTACACTACTATTACATTTCATAATAAATTTCCCCAAGCCTTTAAATAGACTTCATAATAAATACCATGGACAAAACCATAGGTTATCAAAACCTGGAACTAGAAAACCGTCAATATTAAATTATTAATTTTATTTTGTTATTTTATTTTATTTTTATTTCACTTAGTCAAAATGTTTACATATTTACATATAAAGGATTAATACATAATTTTTCAAAGAAATTAAGAAACTCACCAAAGAGTATGATTAATATTCTTTCTTTAAAAGTTGATCACACTTAGTTCTGACTTTAAATCTTTTCAATGTATTAGATATAGTTTTGTTATAATTGAAAATTGTTTACATTAAAATCTTATTATTAAATCCTTTTATTAAACAAGAAGATAATTACTATGCACTTCAAAAAGCCTATCAATATGTTCATATTCGTTTTCTTCAATTTTCTCATATTCATTTTCTTCAATTTTCTTCCTATTCGTTTCTAAATTCATTAATGATTTCTAGATTAAATGTTTCAAGCCTTTGTTATTATACAATTGTTTTAACGATTTCTAGATTAAATGTTTCAAGCCTTTGTTGTATCTTATACCTTTTTTTAGATTCACTTATTATTATACAATTTTTTTAGATTCACTTATTATTGTATTCGAGGAACTACTTAATGACTTTATTTGGACCTTTGTTTATCTTATATTTAATCTAAACCTTGCATATTCATATTTAAATTCTCTTTAGGCCTATATTCAGTTTGGGATTTTGATATGGCCTCAAGATCTCTCTTTATCCAATTGCAAAACTCTATTATTTTCTTACAGTGTGTAACTTCCAGTATGATTGCAATAATAAATCTTAATAGTATTTTCATTTCCCAAATTACACGGTCATATAAATGGAACCATGTCAATACCATAAAACCTAAAAGATTGTAAATACGTAATACTTCAAGAAGTAATTTGAATGGAAAAATATCGTGGTCTTCAAATGCCAATAAACACTTCTAGTAATCTCCCATTGTTGATTAAAGGATGAGTTTCTCTTATATGTCAAGATTTTCACTGGAAAGTTATTGTTGGTCCAAATGGTATATAATGGGAAACATTTTAATTATAAATATGGTTCAACTTCTTCAAATCTTTTTGGAGTAAAACTATGTTCTCCTACCTTACCTAGAGATAAGAAAATAATTCCATGACCAATAAAATAATTCCATGACCAATATGGAATTTATGTCATGTTGATGGTGTAATTAAGAACTAGTCTTTGTACAATCAAGGGAAATGAATTACTATAATTAATAGATAGTCGATCTTCATCAAAATGTAGATAATTTAGCCAAAGATGTGTTAGAAGCTAAAATCATGCATCTAAAATTCATCTAGATTTAAATAATTAGAAAGGATTTTCAAATGAAAAGAAGAGATAAAACACCTACGGTTATGAGCAACATTGTCTAAGATTGATAAGGTAGAAGAAATTGTTAAACAAACAAAAGACGATTCAAGGAAATGTAAAAAAAAAAAAAAAACCTTTCAAAGAAATGTGAATCTCTAACTTGTGGTGATAGTATTCATGAACCTAATACTCTTTGGAAAATGTCTCCTAATAGAAAACATTGTTCTAGTCTACTTTTAAAAGGAAGAAGAAATAAATTACTTTGAACCAATTGTAAAAGCAAAGAGTTAAAGAAGCCTTCTTGTGTCTTCTTTCATGTTGTTGATAAATGGAATGATGTAAAGAATGAAATTATAGAAATACAATGGTTAAGAAAGAAAAAAGTAGACTAGAATCTTTTGGAACACAAAATAATCTTATAGATTAAATTATTGGAATTTTAGGAACATTTGTAAATAGATGGAAGGAAATGAGAGATGAAGAAAAGGTACCCCTTGATCCATATAATACTCTTGCTTCTTCTATATTAACATTAGTAGGAGATGCAATACCCATATCATATCATATTTCAATCGTAAAAGACATTTTAACATTAGAAAATAAATTCAAGCTTGGGTGGTTGGGATAGAACTTAAATAGACCTATGAAACAATAGGATTCCTTTGTCAAATTTGGGCTTAATAAATCTTTGGGGATTTACTAGTCAGTTAGATAACTAATGGTCATCTGTAGGATAAGATGGTAGAGATGCTACCATAAATGATCTTCAATATCCTATAAATGAATTGACCAAAGAAACAACCAAAGAAATTTATGGTTATGTTCCAGAGGATGGTAAATTTACTCACATCTCTTATTTTCTAGAAGCTTTGTGATATTTCCATGAGATTTGAATATAAATATGTCATGCAAGATTTGTTATATATAATATATCATCAAAAGGATCATATATTCTTGATATACTATGTTGTATCATGGATAGGTATAACACCTAATCTAGTGAGACAAATATTTCCATATTTGAAAACGAATATTCAAGAATTTTCTCTAGCATGATTGCATCTAGAGATTGAAAATAATTTGCAAGATGCTTGCACTAAATTGAAAGTATCCAGGCTATTAAAGAAATATTCTTAGATTTTCAAGAAATTCCTTTGTAATGAATTTAAAGAAACTTGTGATTTTGGGTTCTATAAATAGAAAATGTGACCAATAAAAACATTGAATGAAGAATTGTACTTGTTTAGTTTCTTATCCAAAAAAATTAAAAATAAGGATTCAAGAAACATCGAAGGAAATATTTCTATAGATGAAGAACCAATCCAAGGAAGTTAAATCATGGTTTTAATCGTGAGGGTAAAATGATTGGGCTAAAAATACCCAAAGAAGAAAAATCCTCCAATGCTACTAAATTAACCACTTTATTTGGTAAGCAACTAAACCATGTTGATTGGGATTCTTGTTCTAAATCTCATCCAAAATCTACTTACATTGTCCATTATAGTTCTAACTCTGATTCTAATACTTCTTCTAAAATTTTTACTAAATATGTAAATCTTCTCTCTAAATCATCTTCCTCTCATTTAGAAGAATTTGATTTCCTTTATATAAATATGCTATCTTTTTCTCCTTTTCCAAAGTAATGCACTAAAGAAATTTCTCAATTGTAAACCTCTTAACTACCCTTCAACCTTATGATTTCTGGCACAATTTCTCTTTTCATTTCCAAATTGGTACCATGTTAATGATTTTCCCACGAGCATGTTGACCCTTTTTTACTTATGCCCTCTTCTCAACCTGATTCATAGAATTTCAAACTTCTTGTAGTTCCTTATCATCATATTTTTCTTAGCGGGAAATTTAACACTAACATTATGATATAGGGCCATGACAAAAAATAATTAAGAAAAAATAAAGAAAGAAATCAAAAGGATTAAGTAAAGCATTCAACTAAAAAAACAATTTAAACAATTAGCTATAGAAATTATTAAATAAAATTAGAACAATTATTTATTAGACAACAATATGAACACTCTTCTCACAAAGAACTAAGTAGATAATTTGATGAGGTTATTGAAGATGATAATGAGGTATAGACTAGTATGCCATGACTTGAATATTGTTCAATAAATGTGTTTGAAATTGTGAAATTTCTACTGCCCAAAAGGTGCTATTAACCCAGTTAATTATTCCAGTCACTTTACACAAATTAATTTATCAACTAAAAGTGATGAATAAAAACATAAATAACACCATTCATCAAATAAAATTTGCAGCATACTACACGAGAAATGAATTACAAAAATAACACAAAGATCTTTGGACATATGTCCTTGGAAAAATCTCAATGTGGGGAAAACCTGTCTTCAATCTCAGGGTTTGATTATTAATCTTGAACAAATATGCTATTGAGAAATTACATAAATTGTTTACCTAATGTTGGGTAGCGGAGGGCCCACGTAATGGTTTTGGGGCTCAAAGCCCACAATTTTGGGTAAAAGTATGGTAAAAGCTCTGTGAGGTGCGCGAAGTGCGAATTGTAATGAGTCAAGTCAAAGGGTTGTCCGCCCGAAAATAATGTAAGAAAATAGAAAGTGAGTCGGCCTGCCCATGGTCCGCGGACCATGGAAATGTATAAATAGAGCAAGGCTCTATGGTTAGAAGTCAGTTTTTGGTTTGGATCTTAAATGTTATGGGTTTATGAAGGCAATATTCTCTCTGCGTCTATAAGTCTAAGTCAAGGGTGTTGGTCGATAGATAGAGGCTCTGCAGCTGTGTGCACAGAGGCCTGGTAGAGTCCACAGTTGTGTGTGCAGATCCCTGCAGCTGAGTGCGCAGGGCGGATCTGGTTGTATTGACAGAAGATAAATAAAGATAAGAATTTCTGAATCATTGTGTGCTTTATTGCGAATCTATCTGTTGCTTATGTTCTGAATTTTTGCACTGTCTTTAAGAATTGTGATTGCGTGCACTGGGTTTTATTGTTAAATGTTTGCTTAAAGACTGTAAGAAGAAGATCAGATCTGTAATAATTTCATTAATAAGAAAGTGCATTTGTACAGATCTACGTGGAATCCTGACAGCGGTACAGAGTGGCGCGAGGCCGTAGAACAGTTTGCGACCGCTCCAGACCACATCAAAGACATCCTAATGGTGCATAAACCTGGTTCCCGCACCCCCCCTACTACCTCGAGTGAGACTTTAGTCTGCGCTCCATAGACTGTTGCCGAAAGGGCCGATAGTGCGGGATTTGTTTGGATAATAACTCTTTCGAACCTGGGTCAAGCCCCAACAGGCCAACAAATGGTTCTGTTGCCGGGACCGGGATATGCCTAAGGGATGTCTGATGTCAGAACACTAGAACCCTACGAAGAAAGAGCTTGAAGATTGGTTGGATTAGAGGATTCACGAGTTCGTGGTACTGGAAAACATAAATCCATGGATATCTGATGAAAGGTGGCTGGATCGCTACATATACACAGAGATCCACGAGATCTTCTTCACGTCCTTCTCGACAGAACTGTATGAGTGGATCGCGAGGCTAGCTGATAATCAAGGAAGGTGTAGACTAGATTGGCCCATTGTGTGGACTCCAGAGTTGGTGCATAGGCTGGAAGCATCTGAAGATAAAATCGCACGGGCAGTAGATCACTGGTTGGATCGAATAATAGGAGGGTTTATCACTGAGTTCACGATAGACACAACTGTGAGTTACAGTGAAGCAGAAAGGCGCTTTCTCCAAGGACCGCGGGGTAAGTACATCAAATCATTGAATACTTGGATTAAAATGTTGTTATGTGAAAAACGGGTTATGTGCATCCATTGATGTCTGGGGTAACACGGAGCGGAAGAGGCTACTGAGGGACCGAAGGATTAGAGAACAATCCTCTGATTTCTATTTCACGAGAAAGCGAGGAGGAGCTCGCAGGATTCTCTCCAAGAAGTGTAGTTCGACTAATAAAGCAACACTTTCCACTGGTACCACCACCATCCACACCATCCCCCACTTCACCTACATCAAACCCATCTTCGCCTACCCCACTTTTGCCACCACCGAGGGTTGACATGGCGAGTGTGATCAAGTTGCCGGTTATTAGAGGCATAGGAAATGAGGAACCAGATCAGTTCTGGTTCGTGGTAAAGGCTGTGTGGGAAGCCCAAGGCGTAATGAATGATAACATAAAAAAGGCTACTCTGGTTAGCGCGCTGTAGGACCGCGCGTTGACGTGGTATATAAATTACTCGAGCGATCACCCAAATGTGGGAATAGCGGCGATCCAGGATGCATTGAACAAAGAATTTAGCTAGCCAAAATCAGAAACACAGTCAATCATTGGGTTCAAGGAGATCGTGATGCTACCTGGTGAAACCCCGTGGGATCAGAGATTGAAGAGTACAATCCATGAGGCCAACATGATGCTAACATATGTGCAGCACTGTGTGTGGTTTGTGGCATCTTTGACACCAGATCTGAGGACGACGCTGTCACAACAAAAGATCTCAACCCAAGCTGAAGCATTAGAGATAGCGATGAGGTTGCATGAAACTCCAATACAGGATCTGGCATTGGGAGTTCAGCAAATCCATGCACAACTACAAAACCTATGCTTGGAGATGCAAAGTTTGAAGCAAGATAAGGCGCCCTGTCCGAAGGCACGTGAAGAAGTATGGTGTATCAAATGCAAAGGCCAAGGTCACGACAAGGACCACTGCCCTGTATTCACAAACTATGTGGCAGGGGGGGCACCAATTCCATTGTGACCAAAGGCACAAGCAAGGCCAAGCGCAACACTCGCACTGTGGTGCGCGATCTGTCAGGTGGGAGGAAAGCACACTATGGACAACTGTCATCTATTGCAGAAACTTATACAGCCCCCTAGCAGTTGTTTTGCAGTTTTTGTAGATCGATGGGCCATGACGAATGAAATTGAAGAAGTTATGAGTTGCTGATGGATCGGACACTTGCTTACAGGATGTAAACTGAAGCATGAGGACAAGATCTAGTTGCAGCACTAGCGCACGATGGATTCCAGGGACGCGGGTGGGGATGAGGAATGGGACTTGGACGAGGGCGTGGACAATTAATTTGCTACAATTGTGGAGGACTTGGGCACTACGCGCGTGATTGCACGAACCTGACCAGGACATGTTGCCCGTACTATTACCAATTTGATCATGAAGCAGTAGATTGCCCCACACTAATTGCACAGATGCGCGAAAAAGGGGTGCTTCAGACTACTCCCACTCAGAACATCCAAATGATGAAGGTTGAACCGCGCGAAGAGGACCCTAACGTGAACATGGTGCTCAGAAGTGGTGCCACTACAGGAGAAGATAAGGGGAAGCAACCTAAGGAGGATACATGGGTTCGCAAGGCCCCTACAAAGCAACCTGAGTTTGATTTGGAACGTGTGAAGGAAACATTTATGGAGGCTAAGAAGAGCTTCGCGGAGGCTTCTACTTCAGGTAACAAGGATCAAGCTGAGCTGGAAATGGATCCTTCTATGTTAACTACCTTTTTAGAGACATGCATGAAGCTACTACAGGACAATAAAGTAGTTAAGGGGTTGCAGGAGTTGATAACTAGGTGCGCAAGGTCAGGTGAACCGTGCATGGTCCGAAAACTAAGCAAGCATGTTTTGCACACTGGGCAGGAAATGCGGTTGACTACCCAAATTGGTGACTATGAGATGAATCAAGTCGTTCTGGATTTGGGGTCAGACTCAAATGTGCAACCTAAGCAGACCTGGAAGCGTATGGGCAGGCCTGTGCTACAATGGTCTCCTATTCAATTACGGATGGTGAACCAACAGAAGATCTTGCCTATGGGGAGACTACAAGGAGTCACAGTAGACATTGAAGGTGCCAACACACAAACAAATTTTGAAGTAATAGAAATTGTGGATGACACTAACCCATATCCTGCATTGTTAGGGATAGACTGGGCCATGGAGATGAATGGAGTCATCAACCTAAAGCGATGAAAAATGATATTCGAGAAAAAGTCTCTCCGCGTCATGGTTCCGTTGGACGCAGCCGAAGGAGCACGCTATACTGAGCCTGTGCGCAATGAGGACAGTGACGATGAATTGGACTGTATTTACCAGATCACAACACAAGATTAGGATCGGGTGAATCCAATAGTGGACGGGAGAATATCATGGGAATGGGACAATTCCTGCACGTCGGACTCAGATGAAGAGATTGAGCGATGGCAGAACCGATTACATGAGGTAACAACACTAAATTGTAATATGATGGTTAGATCACTACGCCATGTAACGATAGAAGCAAGGGAGCTACCAACAGATGGGGGAGCAATGAAAGCGGAGGAATTGGTCGACCGCTACAAAACGACAAGATTGGAACAAAGGCAGCATGGGGCACAAACAGGGGCATTGGGCACCACAACTACACGAGAGTGGAATACACGCCAAAAAATTAGGAGAAAGTGGCGCAGGTCGGCGCACGTACGGGTTGGAGGAAAAAGCGGGGTGAGCGTCCATCGGTGGCATAGGGTGCAGGTGTATGTGGTGCAAACGCCTAACTGACTAAGAATCAAAAATCCAAATTCACCACAGCGATGCATTCCACTAGCTGTTCGCGACAAAGCCAGCAGGAAAACAGGGGGGAGAATAAACAACGTCCGTCTGATAAGACGACCCACTGGGAATCTGTGGATACCAAGGGTACGATGGGCCTATGAGACCATCCGCAGAAGGAGGGGGGCGAAGGTGATTTTATCAATGGTAAGACAAGATGGAATCAAGAATGAGAAGGGTAGCAACAAGCTTCGCGAAATCGATGAAAAAGGGGCGCGACTAAGAAGGAAAAGTGTGAGGTTGGAGGAAGGAATCAGCAAAATGAAAATTGGCGTTGCACAAGTGGGCCGCGCAAATATGCAAATAAGGAAACTAGGCCTGGCCACATCTACCGCGGTACTAGTACGCGCTGCGACCCTGCTAGCATGGCTGCGACCGCACCAACAGAGGAATGTAGCATATACAACAGTGAACAAGGGGATAATGGATACGAAGGCACTCAAAAGGTGCCCGTAGCCTGGGCTCGCGGGGAAGCGGAAATCTCGCACCTGGGGTGCGACCACCTGACTAGCTGTGGAAAGCATAGTCTCAGTGCCCCAAGTAGTTGAAAGAAGGTGAGGGACTATAAACAAGTCTGCGGGAGGCCTGCGCGGAAAGAAGGGTCCATGCAGGGCCAGTCGATCAGCAAGATCACGGCTGCGCCGAAGGGGCTGCGCTGTAGCGTGGGAACATTGGGAGGTGACCATTAATATCACTATTCACAATAAGAAGTTCAGATTATGGCAGAGAGGAGGAGGCGACGGGCCATCAAGGCAGGAGTTCTGAGATAGATACAAAAAGATCTGCCGCCAAGAAGACATTAATGAGTTGAAAGTGGAGGGAAGGATTACATTCAAACTCACATGGTCCTACAAAAACCCTTGGCCAACACTGGGATATTTGAGATTTGAGCCGGTACAGAATAGTAACCACCCAGCTATTAGGCCTACGATGAGTACCATGGCTAGAACACGAGCAAGGTTTGCGGAAGAGTTGCATCCGGCCCAGGAGGACCTGGAAGAAGTAGTTGCTGCCCCCGAGGTTCCAAAGTCCCCTCGCACACCGCGACCTCGAAAAGACAAGCAGACTATGGGGCCAGTCCAAGTATCATTGAGATTCAGTAAATTGTCAGTGGTAGAAAAGGGAAAAGCAATCACCACTGAAATCGACGAGGATGAGGAATATTTGCAGGACCTGATCGCTCAAATCGAAGCACAGGATGAGGAAGCAGAGGATGTTGTCCAAATACCATCGCTACCACCATATCTCTCTCCATGGCATGGGACAACCAAGATACCGAAGGACCTGGGTGCCACAAAGAGTACACTCTAGATCCCGCTTCTCTCGGATGAGATAAGGTTTAATGGTCTGCCGCTGGGCCGAATACCAAGTATCAAGTTCAAAGATTGGGATCTTGTGGATAGCGAGAAGTTCCCTCAGTTGGCCGAAGATAAATTATTGTAGTGGAAGTGGCTAAGGGGTGTGGAAAAGGCGGGATTACTCAATTTGAGGTGGATACCCCACTATCACCACATGGCCATCACCATTTTTGTTATCCGACAGTTACTATGTCTGGTACATGATGGGTATCTCTGGTTGGAGGAACCAATTCCCATCACGGCCAATTTAGTACATCGACTTACCCATCTGCCTACTAAAGGGAATGACCCTGCAGAAATAGCCAACACCAGTAGTGATGTGGGTCTCGCCGGAGCAATGAAGGCTAAATATAAGCTGGAGTAGCGGAAGCACAGTTATGCCATAACGAGCATCAAAGACCGAGGGGTGCAAGTCACCACCTAGCTACTGGCCAGTAAACTCATGAGGAAATGCCACATAGACGAGGTGCCAGCCCCTGTCATTGTGCTTGCGGAACAGTGTGCAGAAGGGGTTCAGTTCAACTGGGCACAGTTTCTATGCGACGAATTTTTGACCAATTGTAAGGAAGCACAAGAGAAAGGTAAGACTTTCCATTATGCATGGTTGCTACTATCAATCCTTCTAGTTGCAGGAGAACTACCGCAGGGTAGCCAGTTTCCCAGCATCAAAAAGAACCTACCTGAAGCAGTGCGGTATAACTCGCTCTGGGCTACAAAGGACGCCACGAGGGTTCGTGACATCAAGGTATTTTGGATATTCATGGAGGCGAGTATCCAGACATGGATCGCTCGTAGACCGCGGTTGTCTCCGACAGTATACAACAATTTGCAAAGCACGACTGAGTTCAAAGCGGACATGCATAACCTATATATCCGGGCGCGGAAGGATCCTAAACGAACATGGGTAAAGCTTCCGTTCATTGCAACGGACGATGCAATCTATGAGGTACTGGCAGCATGGCCCCCAAAGTGGTGCACCCCCGACATGGCCCTATTAGAAAGGATGGCAGCACAGTAGTGAAAGAAGGAAATCCAGCTGCGACTCACTGAACTGGCGGAAAGGACACGTCAAGGACAACTGGCAGCTTCGCAGTAGGAGGTGACCAAGGAAGTAATAGCCGAGGAGATCATGGAAGATCAGGAAATGTCATCAGAACAGGACATGCAGAGGGAAACAGAGACACGGGAACACACAGACCTTCCCACAAAATCGACCCAAGGCAAGAGGCTGCGCATCAAGGAATCGCCACATACACGCAAAAAGTCAAAGATAGCAAAGACTTTGGAGAAAGAATTTCTTGACAGCAGCAAACCGGCGCGCAATGTCACTCCAGGTGCCTTGGAGGAGCTGATGACAGAGCAGAAAACTGTGTTGGGGGAGCTTAGAGCGCAGCTGCAGGCATTATAGGTGCGACCCCTGGGAGGGATGATACCAAACCTAGCAGATGACACAGCCGCAGCCGAGCAGATGGTGCACACCCACACAATGAACACTTTAGTGTTGCCAGTAGGCGCTGTCTTAGCAGAAGTCGAAGGTAACATGAGAAGTTGGGGGTTGAATTTGGTCGCCCTTCCTAGAGAAACCCTATACCAACTGCAAGATGGGGTAACCGCTGAGCTTCGTGCCAGGGAAGGTCACACCCTCCAAATCTTAATGGAGCACAAGGCAAATCTGGAGCAGGTCAGTCTACAGCGCGATGACTTGATCGCACACAACCAGGAAGTGGAACAGGCTATGGCAGTGGCCTGCAGCAAGGTACTAGAGTTGGTTGTCCCAGTAGAACTTCCTATAGCTGACAAGATTCATCACATGGCCGCAGAATTCTGTATGACCCAAGAGGAGGCCGCGAAAGTCCAGTGGGAGTTAAATTTACAAATTGCGGAGCTAAGACTGAAGACACAACCACCCACACCCCGGAAGTTCGAGAGCAGTGCCACAGGGAAATTCAAGCAGGACTGGAAGTGATAAAGCGTGTTGTCCAAGATTGCTCAGAATTGTTGGATCAGTCCCTCCTGACACTCACATCCCTCCAGGAAGACCCAACGCTATAGCAGGTAGAGGCAGAAGCGCAGGAGTTACAGCAGGCTTATGAAAAAGTCCAGGGAACTGCGCAAACGGTCGCCATCACACAACGATTGGCCAAAATGAGGGAGGCCCAGGTTCTCAAGGCACAAGTTGACATCGCCTAGTAGAAGGAAGCAGTGCTTAAAGAATGCATCCAGCCATGGTTTGATGAGGCATTCGCGGTCTCCACCAACATCGAGGGAAAGTTAGCACACATGCAGGTAGTATATGAACCTAGACAAGCAATGGAAACTGATATTGATGCATTGGTGGCTCACGTAGAACGGGTACAATAGATGGTGGAAAATTTTGTTGTGAATGTAAGCGAAGCACAGAAGTTGTTGAATGACCTCCGCGCAAAGATTGCTGCACCAGCCGAGTGACTCGGGACGAGTCACGATGATTGTGTTGGGGGCCTGTTGGGTAGCGGAGGGCCCGCGTAATGGTTTTGGGGCTCAAAGCCCACAATTTTGGGTAAAAGTATGGTAAAAGCTCTGCGAGGTGCGCGGAGTGCGAATTGTAATGAGTCAAGTCAAAGGGTTGTCCACCCAAAAATAATGTAAGAAAATAGAAAGTGAGTTGGCCTACCCATGGTCCGCAGACCATGGAAATGTATAAATAGAGAAAGGCTCTATGGTTAGAAGTCAATTTTTGGTTTGGATCTTGAATGTTATGGGTTTATGAAGGCAATATTCTCTCTGCGTCTGTAAGTCTGAGTCAAGGGTGTTGGTAGATAGATAGAGGCTCTACAGTTGTGTGCACAGAGGCTTGGTAGAGTCCGCAGCTATGTGCACGGATCCCTACAGCTGAGTGCACAGGGCAGATCTGGTTGTATTGACAGAATATAAATAAAGATAAGATTTTTTGAATCATTGTGTGCTTTATCGCGAATCTATCTGTTGCTTCCGTTTTGAATTTTTGCACTATCTTTAAGAATTGTGATTGCGCGCACTAGGTTTTATTGTTAAATGTTTGCTTAAAGATTGTAAGAAGAAGATCAGATCTGTAATAATTTCATTAATAAGAAAGTGCATCTGTGTGGATCTACGTGGAAGCCTGACAGTGGTACAAAGTGGCACGAGGCTGCAAAATGGTTTTCGACCCCTCCAAACCACATCAAAGTCATCCCAAGGGTGCGGAAACCTGGCTCCAGCACCCCCCCCCCCCACCCTACTACCTCGGGTGAGACTTCAGTTCGCGCTCCACGGACTGTTGGCGAAAGGGCCGGTAGTGCGGGATTTATTTGGCTAATAACTCTTCCGAACCTGGGTCAGGCCCCAACAAGCCAACACCTAAAACTGACAAAGCTTTGGAAAAAATTTATATTCACCTTACTGATCAAATCGAACTAGGAAAACGCCATAGCTTCCCTTCTGCAAATCACATTGCCTCTTCATCAATTCACACAACCTCCCCAACAATTTTCATTGCTTCTTAGATAACTCGCATGGCCTCCTGGAAAATTCACACAACCTATGGAAATTCATTTTGACAACTCACAATACCTCTCACTTGCACCAGAAAATCTAGTAATTTGCATTACCTTCAAAAAATAACTCGGCCCTCTTTGCAAATAATAATTTGGCCAACAAAAAATTGCTATGAAGCTCATAAGTTAGAAGTCTTCTCGGACATTGAAGAATAAACCTACAAAAATCTTCCTCGATCACTGTTGTTGAAACCCTCATGGTGTCTCACTAAAAACTCACCCAACTATACTCACTCGATGTGTCTCCAATGCTACCCATCGACTTCTCTTTATAATCTCTCATTGACAAATGAATGACCATGATTAGAAGTTGACTTGTCCCAATCGACTGCTAAGGTCATCTTATAAAATTTCTACAATATTCTAGGGGCAAATTGATCTTATCCCAACTAATTTTAATTAATTAACTACTTTCCCAAAGTTTTAACTTAGAAAATATTTAGAAAATCATTAATTGACATAATTAAGGCATTTCTCCTAGGTGAAACTTAGGAAAAATTACATGGGCTTCGAGATAATGAATTCATGTGTGATCCTAGCCTCAATGACACCTCTCAAGGCTAGAACACTTGTCCGAGCTACAATATTTAACACTCCCTCTTAACGAGGAAGGTGGTCTCCACAACACCCAAATTATCCCCAAAGAAAACAAACTTTTTTTTATTTGAAGCCTTTCATTAGAGGAATTTTGAAGTAAAAAATGGGCCTCAACACAAAAATGTACAACCAAAACCTACTTTAGAAGAACCAATAGAATTGAAGATAATGATGTCAACCATGGGGGATGATTCACCATTTTTGGAATTAAAAGGTAAAATGATAATAAAAAAAAATAGAAAAACTATTTTTTCAACTTGTATTTTGAACTTATCTCCCTAAGGTTTTACTCAAATTTCGTGCAGGAGCAATTGTTGGATGCAAAATTTAATTTTTCATCCAAGGAGTACCCATGTTGAATACTTGCGATGGAGCCCACGACACGAAAATGAGAAATACATGAAAAACGTGATTGCAATCACATTTTTCATTTTTTGTGTAGCTGGATCCATCGAAAGTTTTAAACATGGGCAATCTTTGGATGTGAAATTAAATTCCACATTCATCGAGTGCTCCTGTTCGAAATTTGAGTAAAATCGTAGGAAGATAAGTTGAAAATACAAGTTGAAAAATAGTTTTTTTTCTTTTTTGACTCCAAAATTTAATGAGGTAATCTAATCTTATTTTATTATTTCCGTTATTATTTTATAATCTTATTTAGGAGGCCCTTTTAGACCTCAAAGTTTCTCTAATAGTTAGAATGTCTACCACCTGTTGATATGTAAGCACATGTTATAGTCAAACTAAATATCCATGATGTACACAATCCATGATACAATTGTTCAAGTATTTGAAAAATCTAGCATTTTCAAAAAGATACAATTGTTTGAATATTTGAAAATATGATTTCATAGGGTAATAAACATAATATTTTTATGATTTGGATTGAAATTAAAGAGGAAAAAAAATTACTTAGTTTACACGTCCTCCTTTTCTATTTTATTCCTTAAGAAATAAATTATAAATAGCACAAAACATATTTTTAACAATATTGAAACATTTTATTTTTAAATATGTATTTTTAATGTTTTGAATTTATTTAAAAAATTAGGAAATTGTAGATGGTAATAAAGCTTCTCTACAGAAAAATTAGAAAAAACATTTTTTCGAATTTTCGAAATTTTCAAAAATACACAAATTCATCTCAACTTTTGGGAATTCAAGACAACCATTTCTTCTAATGCTATAATTCCACATGCTAAAAAATAGCATTCAATAAAGTGACATGCTCCATTACTAGAACTCCACCATCAATTGATGCATCTACAAACACAACCACAACGTTCACGACATCATCTCCAACAACAACACCAAGCTATTAATTTTTCCTTTCGCATTCTCCCCACTCTTAATATTGCCTTACACATTCTCCCCACTCCTATAAGTGTTCCTTTGCACCTCTCGCTGCAATTTCTAGTTATATAGTTGCTTATTCTACATTTACAGTTTCTTACTAGTGGAGCTTACTCATTAAAAACACTGTACTAATATTGATGGTCTCCATTGAAAACTTTTAGGACAGCCCCAAGCGTCAGTTTCCCAAAGAATAATGAAGGAAAATATTATTAAAGGTCTTTCCCAAAGAATAATGAAGGAAAATATTATTAAAGGTCTCATTACTGAAAAGAAATTCTGCTTATATATATATATATATATATATATATATATATATATATATATATATATATATATATATATATATATATATATATATATATATTCGGTGGATTGAAATTGTTGGGACCATGCAAATGGTCGCTCATTAATTGATGAAAATACACTCGCCTTCTGCAATTGGCTATAGTATTTGTCTGCTATGTATACTTATATGTATGTAGAGGGAATGCATCTTTGAAAGGGTGAGCTTAATTACTTTCACCAAACACTCCTGTCAAATTAGTTGAAATGTGGTGCTTCATAACTCTTTCGAGATAATTGTACCTTGGTTATTCTACTGTATAAACGAAAAGAAGATTTGTCCAAGACTCAATCTAGCAGGGTTCACAGGATCACTGTCTCCTAAAATGTGTCTTTTATGTGTTTTTCTCGATAAAAATTAGCTCAAAATAAAGGAGTAGAGAGTAAAGCACTCTAAAACCACAATGTCACCATGTGAAAACTGCAATTTTAATAGACATCATTAGAGAAATTTTGAGGTTTAGAATGGGTTTCCTAAGGAATATTATAAAATAACAGTGGAAATAATAAAATAAGATTAGATGACATCATCAAATTTTAAAGGAAAAAAGAAGAAGGAAAAACTATTTTTTCAACTCATATTTTCAACTTATCTCCTTATGGTTTTACTCAAATTTTGAGTGGGAGAACTTGCTGGATGATAAATTTAATTTTTCATCGAAGGAATACCCATGTTGCATACGTTTAATGGTCCCTGTTTCAACTTATCTCCCTATGATTTTACTCAAATTTCGAGCAAGGGCACTCATTGGATGTAGAATTTAATTCTTCATACAAATCCAAGGAGGAACCATGTTGCATACTTTCGATGGGCGCTGTTACACGAAAAATAAGAAATACATGAAAAACGTGATTGCAATCACGTTTTTCATGTATTTCTTATTTTTCGTGTAGCAGTGCCCATCGAAAGTATGCAACATGGTTCCTCCTTGGATTTGTATGAAGAATTAAATTCTACATCCAATGAGTGCCCTTGCTCGAAATTTGAGTAAAATCGTAGGGAGATAAGTTGAAAATACAAGTTGAAAAAGTAGTTTTTTTTTTTACTCCAGAAAAGGTTAATCATCCCCATGATTGACATCATCATCTTGAATCCTATTGATTCTTATAAAGTTGATTTTGGTTGTACATTTTTGTTTCGAGGCCCATTTTAGACCTCAAAGTTTCTCTAATGAAAACCCCAAAATTACAACAACTATAGCTTTAGAATCCACGAAAGCATGTCGAGGACAGAATTTGATCTGGCTTAGAAAATAGTCAGCGTCAATCAAGCTAAGTCTTAGTAGGCTCAAATTAAGGTCAAAACAAGTCTCGGTTGGAATGAGCCACTAGTCGGTGACATCAAGTGAGTGAAGCTCTGGATGAGAACCCTGACCCCAACCTAGGGTGGGGATCACTATCCAAAGTTGAAATCGACGAGTCGGAGTTGACCTCCAATCGATGTAGTAAGGTTCGGAGGCGCTGACATCGATGACTAATAAGAAAATAGGTCTGACCTCCAACCTCTAGTCAAGGCCAACCCCTACTTACTTTGGTGGGACCCATGGCACTTATATATATGTGTTTTTTTTTTGTGTGTGTAGGGCTTTGTGTCATAGTTTCCAAAAGGAAGAAGGTTTGCAACAAAGAGACATATTAGTGTGGATTCTAAGGAGTTTTTTGCAAAGATTTTAGTTGAATGGGATTCGTGGGTTGTGAGAAAAAAATCCGCCACTTCCCTTGGGTCATAAGCGCTTACCCATCCGAGTATTAAATAATAAAGGCTGTTTCGCTGAGCAAGAAGGCCAACTGACGTCGGTCCTCGAAAACGAAAGCCCTGGTGGTGGCGGCGAGCCGATGTCAACCGTTTAAAAAAAGGAAGCAAAATCAAAGTTCGAATTTACAAATACGAAAAAAATTGTCGTACGGATGAAACTATTGCAAAATCACCAATGTTATATGTCACTAGGAGTGACATAAAAAGGAGTCAAAAAGTAGTTAAATTCTATTATTTAACTCTATTATTGTTTAAATTATATTAAGTAGTTAAATTTTAAATTTCGACACAAAAACATCCTCAAAAAGTTTTTTGATAAAACTACTGGCAGCTTGTCTACCTAACAAATTTATCCGCAACCTAACTTTTTTTACATTGGGTTCTATTGGTCCTGGCAGGCAAGGGCATAATCTGAAAAGGAAATTTTTTGGTTTTTTTGTTTAAACGTAATGATATAATTTTTATGGTGTTCCATCATTTTGGCAGGGAGGGGAATTTTTGTTTTTTTCTATTTAAATGTAAAGACTTTTTTTTAAGACATTATAATATTTTATTATTTAAATTATATAATTAGCTCTAGGCCAACAGAGTCTACCTAAAAATAAATAAAAAAGGGTTACCTACTTGCTTGACATTGCATTATAACAAATTTATCAGCAACCTAACTTGTTTTAGGTTGGGTACCATTTTGGATGTCACTTGCCTTGCATAGTGGGTTTGGCTGATTATGTGATTTGGAGGACTTGCTTTCCATTTTAGTCATAATCTATTATTAATGGCCTAGGTGTCTGCTTTGGCCGGCTCTTTTGTTGATGAATTATCATAAATCATTCCATTCAAACCTAGAAATCCTGTGTCTTTTTTGATTTCATAGAAAATTGAATACAATTTGCGAATGACACACAAATAGAAAATGGGAGAAACGTTGCTCTTTTGCATGATAGCATGATGAATTTTTTGAACCTGCAAAACCAAAATAAGGAAGTGGGAAATTTCCGACTTAAAATTTAATATAGATAATATATAGAAGCATCGTGTGAAGGCAGTTTGTCCCTTCAATTTAACTGGACTCTCTACATCATAGAACACAGCCATAACAATTGTATTCTTCTAATAACACTTCTTATGTTTATTAGTTAGAAATTTAAAATTTGGTCAATTAAGATGAGAGTTTATCTAAGTTGCAAAGGTTTGTAGTATGATATTATGAGGAAGGTTAATCTCCATGATGAGGTGAAAGATGTTTTGGTTTTGAATTTTATTCAATAAGTAATGGATGAAATAGTTTGTGCAAGGTAGCAAAAGCTACATCTTCCAAAGAAGCGTGGAAGATCATGGAAGAAGAATTTGGTGCAAGGGGGAGCGGCATGTAGTGACAAGATGTGTCACAGTCTATTGAGTCAGTTGCAGATCTGGACGAGAAAAACTTTGGGAAGACAACAGAGTTTGTACAATCTCACTCAAAAGTGGATAAGGATGATGAAGACTATAAAATTGAAACCTATTATGCATACATGCATATGAATGAAGAATATGCATCAAGGATTGCAAAGAGAGGAGTTGAAGTGAATCTCACTATGACGAAACACATGTGGATGATGATTGCAAAGTGATATGTGCATTGGTGAATCCAACGACAACTTATGAATTTGGTGAAGTTTAATTTTCCAATGAGCACATGCATGCTTGGATATCCCACCATAGGGTGGATGAACATTATGTTGATAATATGTGTCGTTTCTTTTTTGAAATAAGGATTGATTGTGGCAATATGGTAAGCCCCATGTTTGATGGAGAATTGAAGGTTGAAGTTGTCACTGTAGCAGCAACGTATGAAGCAGTTGGCACTGCTCATGAAGGAGTATGTGATCTAGTAGCAACTAATGATCAAAAAGAGGATAAAGTGATTGAATAATTTTTTTATGAGAATATCCTCTGACAACATAACAGTGGAAGACAACCTCAATGTAATGGAAAAGAAGGCAAAGAAGGAAGCTCTCACTGAAGAGCATAACAAAGTTGTTTTTAACATTGTTTTTGAATATGCAGGTGTTAGAATTAGCATGAGAGCTAAAGTTGAAAATAAAGTTATTTATAAGTTTGATGCAAATAAAATTATTAATAAGTTTGATGCAGATTTGAAGTTCATTGAAGAATGGATTGAGAAGCCAATTGAACAAATTGATGATAGTCTTAAAGTATCACCTAGAACAAAAGAAATAAATGAAATGGTGAATGAGAAAAATAAGCATGATTATGCTTTTACATGTAAGACTAATGATCATCTTGAGTGTGGAGAGTACAAGAAAAGAACATCAATCCCTGATGAAGGAAATAAAGAAAAAGAAATGGATGCTTGTGAAGACAAAGATGAAAGCATTGAAATGATTTTTCAGCAATGGATTCAACAAGAAATAAGATTCTACTATCAAGAAATATAGCAGAAAGAAGATTAGGAATATGAAGCTTAAGAAGAAGAGCAAAGATCCCAATTTGAAGATGAACAGTTGTGGCAACAATCCATGGTTGAACAAATATTTAAAGATGAAGTTGTAAAAGATAGGATCACACTGTTTTTCAGAACAAATAGAAGATATGTCAAAAAAAAAAAAAACATCAACAACAAGTAAAGAAATATGGAGCCTACCGCAAGAATGCACAACATAGAATAAAGCAATTCCGAGGATATAGAATTTGGAAGAAATGAAAAAGAAAATCCAAAATTGTAAAAGTTTTGAGTCATTGTAAGCAGACTTAGACCAACAAACATGTTTGAGTGATGATTGAGTCAAATTTTATTGTAAACCTAGCAGATATAGTTGAGTTATGTTGAGTCAAACGATCATAATTAAGGGGGAGTGTTGGAAAATATAATTACTCCCGCATGCAAAGTAGTCTATATTTGGTGTGAGTTAATTGAGTCAAGTACCCATTAGTTAAAGTTTAGTCTTATTTTGGTAAAATTCAAATATAGTGTGTGTTAAAGTTTAGTCTTATTTTGGTAAAAATCAAATATAATGTGTGTTTGCATGTTAAAGTTATTTTGGGTGAGTCCCTAGTAGAAAAGCATATATACCCCTCACCAAATTCATTTTAATCAAGTCAAGTCAATTTTATGTGATCACTAGAAAAACCACAATTCCTCCTCTACATTTTCATCGTGCCTCTCATCACTCCAAAACAATTGCCCAAATACTATTTGTGAGTTTCCCGAGAGAAATTTCACAAATTTGGCGAGTTTCCCGAGAGAAATTTCACAAGTTTGGCGCTAATGCTTAGCATGTAGCTGAACTTCTCATTTTTCTTTATAAACTTCAACTTCCTCGGCCTCACTGTCACCCAGACCCCTCTTGGAGCAATCACCGTGGCCTTGTAAGTTGACGGGTGAGGCCCGACACTGGTGACCATTCTGATGAAAAATGTCGACAGGTTAGAGGCCCGAGTTTGATCGAAAACAATGGCAAATGAAGGATAATTGAGATTCTCAGGCCGTTTTCCTCGGGTAGGGAAGCCTACAGTCCTACGAGTTATCGCCCTGATGGATTTCTCAGTGTAATTGAGGCTGCAGAGAAAGTTGACATAGTCATTTACGCCCAAATCGTAAACCAGCCCTGGATCCATGGCCTTCTATGGATCCACGTGACTAGAAGAAGAGAAAAATAGAATTCTAGAGAAGAGAATAATTATTTTAATTAATTAAATAATAACAAGATGAATAAAAATTATGATTTAATTATTTTAATTAATTAAATAATAACAAGATGAATAAAAATTATGATTTAACTCTGATTATTGTATAATCATTTTTGTCTTATTAGATTATTTATTATTATGTTAAAGCATACAGTTATGACTAATAATTTTTTTCTGAATAAATGTGACTTAGAAATAAATAAATTTAAATTAAAACTCATTTATTATGATTTTAAAATACACTTTCAGTTAAGAAACCATTAAAATTTTATGAATAAATGTGACTTTAGAAATAAATAAATTCAAATTATGACTACAATTTTTTTTGTGGTAGGTTATGAGATACATAGTTAAGATTTGTTCTATAATCTCAGCCTCTCCTATAAGACTAGAGAGGTTAATTATTTTGAATACTTAAATAAATAAATAAATAAATTATGATTTATTGAATAGTCATCTTTATCTTATTAGATTATTTAACTTTAGAAATAAATAAATTCAAATTAAAGCTAAATTAGTATGATTTTAAAGCATACTTTCTTTACGCAACCATTGAAATTTTATGAATAAAAGTGACTTTAAAAATAAACTAGCATAGATCCATCTTAAATACGATTTAACATGAGTCTAGAGGGATCTAATTTCTTTATTTGCAATTTTTTTAATGAGTAGACATTATTTAAATGTTTTGTATAATTATTTATTCATTTTTGGATTTTTTTTATTTTTTTATTTGGGCCGACATGGGCAAAATTTCAACTTTGATGACAGACAGACATGGTTACACATCATACTGGGCTCTAGAATGATCCTCTCAGCTCAATAAATTCAAATTAACTCACACGTACAATTTATAGTGCTCCTCCTAATACCTCTCATTTCTTTGGATATGGTTGAACAACTTGGTAGCTTCATAGTCTCAAAGAACCGACATACATTAAAAAAAATTCATTAGTATCAATTCAAATCAAAATAAATGAATCCTTGAGAAAACAAAGCTATGTTACAAAAAAATCTAAACTAGTTGAACACACTAAAACTTACATATTTTGTAGCGAGTGGGTGTGTTTTGCTTGACTTGATTGATACATAGAAATGGGTTACACTACTCTTACATTCCATAATGGGTTTCCTAAAACCTTTAAACATACTTCATTGTAACAAATAATATGGGCAAAATCATGGGTTGTCAAAACCCGAAGCTATAAAACCGTCATTATTTATTATTAATTTTATTTGTATTTCATCAAGTCAAAATATTTACATAACATAACAAGGAAGTACAACATCTGATTTACACTAGCTAAAAAGCCTCTTGAGGCAATAATTAACTATGTAAAAAAATCAAATTCTCTATTATTAAATAAAAAAATTACTATTAAAACTATTTTACATAAATATCAAAACTTTTTGCTACTTTATAAAACAAATCATATATAAAAGTTAAATTGATGTTTTAAAAAATTAATTAAATATTATTAATAACGTGCAAATTTTAAAAATGTCAATAAACTAAAGTTAAAAAAGTGAAATAGGGATAAATACCTATCAAATTTAACTAGTGTTCGATATAAAACACGATAAAGGGTGACATGTTGCCTCAATATTTAAACTTGAGTGAATTAACTAATATTATTATTAACAAGGAGCCACTGCAGTGGCAGTAGTCCTTGCCGGGTCTGCAAGGACAACACAAATGGATTATATATTGTCGGATTTGAAATGGGATTTGAAATGGAACTAAAATAGTTCACCTAGAGCTGTCAAATGATGGTGATGTGCGGAATTTGATATGTAATTGGGTTTTATTCGAAACCTATGGATTTTGTTTTAGTTAGACCTACTGATTAGCTGAAACAGATTTCAATATTTATTGACATATTTTGAATATTATGAAAGGGTTATTTTAACCCAAGCTCAATGTATATAATTGGATTTTATGGTGAGAAAATTTTGATGTCTTATCCTTCAGTGCATATGTCTTAGTCACACATATGTGTATTTTTAATATTTTCCCAAACTTATGAATATATATTTAAAATAAAATAAAATTATATAATAAAAGCATATAAAATTATATAATAAAAGCTTTACATATCAAGCTTAGTGCATTGGGAGATCTCTTCCATGGTTTTATTGGAAAGCTAGGGAAAAGTTTCCTACTTTTTAGGCAATGAAAAATAATGGTTTTGTTTTTGTTTTTGTTTTTGTTTTTTAATAAAAGTTTATATATATTTATGTGAACAAAATATTTTGTTTAATTTTCTTTTATCTTTATTAAGATTAAATAATATAATGGTTAAAATGGATATCTAATTTTATTTTATCTTTATTAACATTAAATAATATAATAGTTAAAATAGATGCATGCTACTACACATAAAAATAAATATTTTTTAAGACTTAACTCAGATTTAAAAACTAACAAAGATGTTCACCACCTAAACTATAAGACATTTTTCATTATTCATAATGCAGTGCAGTGTTTTGAAGAAAAGAGTAGTGTTTTTATTGATTTTGCAATTATGTAATTGATCTGGATATTTTTAACTTGGGAATTCTTAAATCTTTTACAATATTTTTAAGTTAGAAATTCTTAAATCTTGTGGTTTGAAGAAAAGAGTAGTGTTTTTATTGATTTTGCAATTATGTAATTGATCTGGATATTTTTAACTTGGGAATTCTTAAATCTTTTACAATATTTTTAAGTTAGAAATTCTTAAATCTTGTGGTTTGAAGAAAAGAGTAGTGTTTTTATTGATTTTGCAATTATGTAATTGATCTGGATATTTTTAACTTGGGAATTCTTAAATCTTTTACAATATTTTTAAGTTAGAAATTTTTAAATCTTTTTACATTTTTATTTGTACAAGTTTTTGATATTAAATATTAATTCTTTACATCATCCATTTTTTAGGAAATAAGATATTACAATTTATTATGTTCAAACTTCAATAAAACCAATAACATCATAAAATATAAAAGATTTTACACTAAAAAATTATATATACTTAATCTTTCAATGACTTTCAATATATTTGATTATATTATATGTAACACAAAAAAATATATAATTATGCATTTCATTTTTACTAAATAAATGAGGTTATAAAGTTATATATATATATATATATATATATATATATATATATATATAATATTTGATTTAAATTACTTTAATTTGTAATGTAAAGAAAATTTCAAAATATTTATATAATTATATATATAATTCAAAAGACAAAAACTATAATAATTAACGAACTGTAATTAGAATCCAATACTCTCCAATTTCCCTAATAAAACAAAAACAAAAATAACAATAATAAAAATATTTAAAAATTCACGAAATCATAAAAATAATATTTTATATTGAAAAATATATATTTTTATAAGTAATCCCAATGCACTGTGTGATTACATTAACCAATGGGGAATCCCAAGGACATTGGTCCTCTACTTATTAGTATATTTCTACCATTCATGAACAATGCGTTCACGGCATGAGGATGAATTGATATAATCACGTCACTTGTTTTCAGTATTTACTAAGATACTTTGAATATTATGAGAGGGTTATTTTAATATAAAATCAATGTATATAAATGAATTTTATAAAAATGTTCCAAGTCAGCATTGATTTTTGAATTCTTGAACTTATTGGAATGGTCTATTAAATGGAGCCACTATCTTGGATTATAACCCCCCAACATATCACACCACGGATATCTTGTTATTTAACGGAAAAAGTATGGATTGACACATGGGCATCCATGCAAAGCACCATTGAAACAGGTGGACAGCGATGCAAACCACTGTTGGCTCGAACATCATGAAAGAAAAACATAAATAACCAAATCATTTTTGTGCCATAGCTACTGCATCATCAGCCATAGCAACTGCCTAATCAACCAACTGCTCTATTGATGCCCCTTTAGATATAGTAATCGGGCAGGTATAAATAGAAGTACGAAAAAAGGAAATGGAAAAAAAGGCATTTGTTACAGGTTGGACAAAAGGAAATGGTAGGTATAAATAGAAGTTTGAAAAAAAGGAAATGGAAAAAAAATGTACATAAAAGCAACAAAGGTTAGAAAAAAGGAAATGTATAAAAAGGAAGAAACAAAGGTGCAGAAGACACCTGAAGTACCTGGATCATATGAAGGAAGTTTTAGACCTGAAGGAGAGGCTAGGCGTAAACTGAAACAAGTTTTTCAAGAGTGTTATTTTTTGAGTTGCGATTGTAAATTGAAACTGGTTTTTCAAGAGTGTTAATTTTTGAGTTACAATTGTTGTTTTATGGGGCCAAATTAAATTTATTTTCATTTAAATCAGAGTGAATTCAACCTTGTGAATATGATTGATTGAGTTGAGTTTCGGCTAACACGTTTTATTAAGGATATTGAAGTTAAAATTCTTTTCATTTAAATCACAGTGCATGCAGCGTTGTGAATATGATTGAGTCGAGTTTTGTATAATACTTTTTATTAAAGATTTTGAAGTTGTGGCTTTTGAGTTTACATGTATATCAATTGTTTTAAGCCTAATCCTGGAATTATAAGAAGAATCTTATAATTAAGCAAAGAATTAAATGAAAAATGTTTGTATTTCAACAAATTATTTAATAAAATTCTGAAGCCAAACATAAGTAAATTTGAATTGAATGAAAAATGTTTGTATTTCAACAAATTATTTAATAAAATTCTGAAGCCAAACATGAGTTAATTTTAGAGAAACATAGACATAATTTAATACTCCAATATTCTTGGAAATTTGAATCCTCCCATATTCTTGAAAATTCCAAAATTCAAAAGAAAACGTGAATAAATTTTAGACCAAACATAGATAGTAAAGCAAAGAATCCTCCCATATTCTTGAAAATTCCAAAATAGCAAAGAATCCTCCCATATTCTTGAAAATTCCAAAATTCAAAAGAAAACGTGAATAAATTTTAGACCAAACATAGACAGTAAAGCAAAGAATCCTCCCATATTCTTGAAAATTCCAAAACTCAAAAGAAAACGTGAATGAATTTTAGACCAAACATAGACAGTAAAGCAAATATCAATCAATTTTAGATAGTAAAGCAAATATGAATAGATTTTAGACTAAACTTAGACAAAACTTTGAAAATTAAACACTAAAAATTCAAGAGAAAACATAAGTAAATTTTAAATCAAACATAAACAGACTTCAGTATTAATTTATAATGCATCAATATTCATGAAAATTCAAAAGAAAATATTGGAAGTTAAACCAACTCTTATTCCGCCCTTTCTGGAGAGTGTTCTATTATGAGTTTGTTCTATTCAACCTTGGATACTGGTTCAACTTGGTAAATGGGTTATGGAATGCTTTGACCTCTGCTACTTTACTTCTCGGTGCTTCCCCTCGAGAAAATGAAACTATTGGTAGTGCTGCTAAAACTGTTACTCTATCTACATCCTCACTTCTCCTAGAGTAAATGCAATTGATGGTAGTGCTGCTAAAACTGTTACTCTATCTGCACTGGAAAGAGCGTACAAACCACACCGAAGAACAAGGTTATTTGATGTTCAAAACCAGCGGAAATTACAGAAATTGTCTTCTGGAAGCTACTATGACTAATTAATTGGGGTTATCTGCATCACAAAGAAAAAAGTGCACTTGAAGATTGAGTACTAGACCCAACTCTGTTCATCCCCATCCAAAAGCGAAGAGAGGAGCGAAGAATTGTTGTGGGAAGACCCAACCCCAAAAGCGAAGAGAGGAGCCACAAATTGTTGTTTTAGCAGTTGTGGGAAGCTTCATAGGTGACAAAGCCTCTTATTCAAATTTTATTATTATTAATATAACTTCGTTATTTCACCTTACATTCGTAACTCATACACTTGTAAATTTTATCTAATGCCCAATAATATTTATTTTCAATTAATATAATAATATAAAAATTATTTTATGCAATTGCATTTTTTACGGTGTCCTTAGTCATACAGCCAGATCAAATAATTGAGATACGAAAGATTTTAAAGTAAACAGTTATGTAAACTGAAAATATCAAATAGATCAAATAATTAAGATAGGGAAAGATTTTAAAGTTCCTTAGTCATACAGCCAGATCAAATAATTGAGATACGAAAGATTTTAAAGTAAACAGTTATGTAAACTGAAAATATCAAATAGATCAAATAATTAAGATAGGGAAAGATTTTAAAGTTCATAGTTCATTTGCATCGGGGCACGTGAAGCGTGCAATAAGACCTCCAATTCACAACTTTGGTTATAAATTTCTTACACCAATATTTGCAGAAATAAACTTTGGTTAAACTTTGATAGTGGATAAATTTTTTTGGTCAAAAGACCGGTTAATGTATGGTCAACGATGGATCGATCGCTATTAGTCCCAGGCAAGAACTAATAAAAAGAAAGATTATAGTTAAAAGTTTTCATTGGAAAATATAGGAAAACTAATTTTCGTGTAATCGATGCATTTCCTTGGAGAACTCAATGGAATGTGATGTTTTCATTTGAGAAGCTCATAAAGGGTATAATGCACGATTTTTCAAGGAAACTAGGGAACTCACCCATGATTATGATTAATATTCTTTCTTTAAAAGTTTATCACACTTAGTTCTTTGACTTTAAATCTTTTCAATGTATTAGATATACTTTTGTATAATTGCAATCTTTTTTTTTATAAATATCTTCTTATTAAATCCCTTTTATTAAACAAAAAATACTTACTATGGACTTCAAAAAGCCTATTTTTCCTTAAATTCATTAATGGGTTCTAAATTAAATGTTTCAAGCCTTTGTTGTATCTTTGATTTTAGACCTATAATTTTTTTTAGACTTATTTATTATTGTATTTGAGGAACTGCTTAATGATTTTATTTGGACCTTTATTTATCCTAGATTTAATCTGTCATATTTACATTTAAATTCTCTTTAGGCTTATATTCAGTTTGGAGATTTTGGATATGGACTTTGGTTAATTGCAAAACTCTATTTTTTTTACAGTTTGTAATTTCTATTATGATTGCATTAATAAATCCGAGTGTCAATTTGGCAAAACCAAAAACGTGGTGGCTAGACCAAGAAATATATAAACCATTTTTTTTTTATAAAGCTGTCAATACTATAAAACCTAGAAGATTATTAATATGTACTACTTCATCAAGACAAGAAGTAATTTGAATGGAAAAAATATCTTAGTCTTCAAATGCCAATAAACACTTCTAGTAACTCCCATTGCTAATTAAAAGACGAGTTTCACTTAGACATCATCAAGTCAAGAAGTAATTTGAATGGAAAAATAGCCTAGTCTTCAAATGCCAATAAACACCTATAGTAACTCCCATTGCTAATTAAAAGATGAGTTTCACTTAGACATCAAGATTCTCACTGAAAATCTATTGGTAGTACAAATAGTATATAATAGGAAACATTCTAATTATAGATATTGTTCAACTTCCTCAAATATTTTTGAAGTAAAACTATGTTCTCCTACCTTACCTAGAGAGAAAGAAAGGATTACTCCTATTAGATCCTCATATAAATGAATTTAAGTCCTAGTGATACCAAGTTTATTTTTCTAGGAAAATAATTCCATGACCAATATGGAATTTATGTCATATTGATGGTGTAATGAAGAACCGGTCTTTTCACAATTGAGGCAAATGAATTACTGTAATTATTAGATAGTCTATCTACATCAATATATAGGTAACTTGGCCAAAGATGTGTTAGAAGCCAAAAATCATGGATCTAAAATTCATCAAGATTTAAATAATTAGAACGGATTTTCAAATGAAAAGAAGAGATAGAACACCTACGGTTATAAGCAACATTGTCTAGGATTGATAAGGTAGAAGAAATTCTTGAACAACACGATTCAAGGAAATGTATCCCTAGAAAAAAAAAATTCAAAGAAGTGTAAGCCTCTAACTTATGATGATGGTATTCATGAACCTAATACTATTTGGAAAATGTCTCCTAATAGAAAACATTGTTCTAGTCTACTTTTAAAGGGAAGAAAAAATAAATTACTTTGAACAACTTGAAAAGAAAAGAGTTAAAGAAGCTTTCTTATGTTTTCTTTAATCTTGTTGATAAATGGAATTATGTAAAGAATGAAATTCTTTGGAACAAAAAAGAATCTTATAGACTAAATTATTGGAATTTTAGGAACATTTGTAAATAGATGGAAAGAAATGAGAGATGAAAAAAAGGTACCCCTTGATCTATATAATACTCTTGCTTCTTCTATATTAAAATTAGTAGGAGATACAATACATATATAATGTTTCAATTGTAAAAAACTGGTTAACATTAGAAAATAAATTCAAGCTTGATTGGTTGAGGTGGAACTTAAAGAGCCCTATGAAACAATAGGATTCCTTTGTCAAAGTCGACCTTAATAATAGCAGTGGGATTTACTAGTTAGATAGAAAACTAATGGTCATCCCTAAGATAGGATGGTAGAGATTCAATCATAAATGATCTTCAATATCCTATAAGTGAATTGGCCCAAGAAACAACCAAAGAAATTTATGGTAATGTTCCAGAGGATGATAAATTTACTCGCATCTCTTTATTCTCCAGAAGCTTTGTGATATTTCCATGAGATTTGAATATAAATATGTCATGCAAGATTTGTTATATATAATATATCATCCTAAGGATCCTCTATTCTTGATATATTATGTTGTATCATGGCTACGTATAACACCTAATCTAGTGAGAAAAATATTACCATATTTGAAAATGAATATGTAAGAATTTTCCCTAGCATGATTGCATCTATAGATTGAAAATACTTTGTAAGATGCTTGCACTAAATTGAAAGTATCTAGGCTATTAAAGAAATATTATTAGATTTTGAACCAATCCCTTTCTAATGAATTTAAATAAACTTATGATTTTGGGTTCTATAAATAGAAAATGTGACCAATACATTGAATGAAGCATTGTACTTGTTTAGTTTCTTATCCAAAAATTTTAAAAAATAAGGGTTCAAGAAACATTGAAGGAAATATTTCTAGAGATGAAGAACCAATCCAAGGAAGTCAAATCATGGTTTAATTGTGAGGGTAAGATCATTGGGCTAAAAAATTCCCAAAGAAAAGAAGCACCTCCAATGCCACTAAATTAACCACTCTATTTGGTAAGAAACTTAACCATGTTGATTGGGATTCTTGTTTTGAATCTCATAAAAAATATACTTACATTGTCCTTTATAGTTCTAACTCAGATTCTAATACTTCTTCTGGACATTTTACTAAATATGTAAATCTTCTCTCTAAATCATCTTCCTCTCATTTAGAAGAATTTGATTTCCTTTGTATAAACATGTTATATTTTTCTCCTTTTCCACACTAGTGAACTAAAGAAATTTCTCGACTATCAACCTCTTAACTACCCTTCAACCTTCTGATTTCTGGCATAAGTGCTCTCTTCCAAATCGGTACCATGTCAATAATTTTCCCACAGGAATTTTGTGGACCCTCTTTTTACCTATGCCCTCTTCTCAACCTGATTCATGAAATTTCCAACTTGTTGTAGTTCCTTATCATCATCTTTTTCCTAGATAGATATTTGATACTAACATTATGATATAGGGCCATGAAAAAAATTAATTAAGAAGAATGAAAGAAAGAAACAAAAAGGATTAAGTAAAGAATTCAACTAAAAAAACAGTTAAAACAAGATAGAAATTATTAAAGAAAATTAGAAGAATTGGTATCGATTAGACAAGAATATGAATGCTCTTCTCACAAAGAATTGATTAAAATGGAATATGAACGTTCTTCTCACAAACAATTGATTAAACAAGAATATGAACACTCTTCTCACAAAGAACTAAGTAGAGCATATGATGAGGTTATTGAAGATAATAATGAGGGATAGATTAGTATGCCATAACTTGAAGATTGTTCAACAAATGTGTTTGAAATTGTGAAATTTCTGCTACCTAGAAGGTTCTATTAACCTAGTTAATTATTTTGGTCACTTATACACAACAAATTAATTTATCAACTGAAAGTGATGAATAAAAACATAAACAACACCATTCACCAAATAAATTTTGCAGCATAATATACGAGAAACGAATCAAAAAAATAACACAAATATTTTGGACAAATGTCCTTGGAAAAACTCCAATGTGGGGAAAATCAATCCTCAGTATGAGGGTTTTAGTATTAATCTTCAACAAATATGCTATTGAGAAATTACATAAACTGTTTGCCTGACACTAGCAAATCTTTACAAATTTTTTATATTCACCTTTACTGATCAAATCAAACTATGAAGACACCACAACTTCCCTTCTGCAAATCAACATTTCACACAACGTCCCCAACAATTTGCACTGCTTCTTAGATAACTTGCATGGCCTCCTGGAAAACTCACACAAGCTATGGAAACTCATTTTGACAACTCGCATTGCCTCCAACTTTCACTAGAAAATCTAGAAATTTGCACTGCCTTCAAACAATAACTCGACCCTCTTTGCAAATATTAATCCAGCCAACAAAAAATTGCTCTGAAACTCATAAGATGGAAGCCTTCTAAGATGAAGAATAAACCTGCAAAACTCTTCCTCAATCACTGTGGTTGAGACCCTCTTGGTGTCTCACTGCAAACTCGCCCAATAATACTCACTCGATGTGTCTCCAATGTTACCTATCGACTTCTCTTTATAATCTCTCATTCACAAATGAATGGCCATGATTAGAAGTTAACTTGTCCCAATCAATGGCTAAGATCATCTTAAAAACTTTTTACAATATTCTAGGGGAAAATCAATCTTATCCAAACTAATGTTAATTAATTAACTACTTTCCTGAAGTTTTAACTTAGAAAATATTTAAAAAATCACTAATTGACATAATTAAGACATTTCTCCTAGGTGAAACTTAGAAAAAATTATATGGAATTGGAGATACTTAATTCCTCTATGATCCTAGCCTCATGGCACCTCTCAAGACTAGAACACTTGTCCAAGCTACAATATTTAACGATCCCTCTTAACAAGGAAGGTGTTCTCCACAAAACCCAACTTATCCCTAAATAAAGCAAATTTTTCTTTATTCAAGGCCTTTCAATAGAGGAATTTTGAGGTAAAAAATGGGCCTCAAACAAAATGTACAACCAAAACCAGCTTTGTAAGAACCAATAGAATTGAAGATGATGATGTCAACCATAGGGGATGATTCACCATTTTTGGAATAAAAAGGTAAAATGATAAAAAAGTGAAAAATGAAAAAACCACTTTTTTCAACTTGTATTTTGAACTTATCTCCCTATGGTTTTACTCAAATTTAGAGTGAGAGCAATCGTTGGATGCAAAATTTAATTTTGCATCCAATTAGTGACCATGTTGAATGCTTGCGATGGAGCCCGTTACACGAAAATGTGGAATACATGAAAAACGTGATTGCAATCACATTTTTTCATGTATTTCTCATTTTTTGTTTAGCAGGATCCATCGAAAGTGTAACACCCTCCTCCCACATCTACCCAAGCAACTGTCCAGATGGGGTAAACATGCGATGAGAGGCCACTGTGATAAGATTCAACCTCCTTGGTGACTTTAAGGAAATGGAATCGACGGAACATCACATGCAGTCATCCAACTTCATCCAAATAAACTTCAGGAGACAAGTGAGCCACACATATTGCCTATCCTTGGGCCCCACTGCTGTTTGAGAGACTTAAGGGTAGGGTAATGCTCCCTTGACACTGCCCAGGAGAGTTAGTTTCAGGACTAACGCTCCCCAGACACTGCCCAGGCGAGTTAGTCTCAGAACTAATGCTAGCATTCTGGGATTTGAGCCACCTTTTTCGGCCCAGAGCTTGAGAAATTGCCCAGAATGGAATGATCACTTAGAATTAGTAGGGATGCAAGGAAACAATGATGCAAAATCAATAATATGAACAAGATCATCACCAAACCCTTACTAGCCATGACAAGAATTTCGTTAAGCATATCATCAAAATGTAACCTACATGTGTAATTAACATAATTAAGTGTAGGGATCTCATACTTATCTGAGAATCGCTATGAACCATTGTTCCCTCATGCTATTTGCGACATTATCCTCCATTAATTCATAAACACATTATCCATTCATATACAAGTAAAAACATGCTGAGAGCCATACATAGTCGTTGTCATGAAATGTGCATATAACCAACATAATAGGAACAAAAACACAATAACCATATTATCCATCAAATCCATTAAAACATCAGTACCTTTAAACATGAAAATGAAGGGAATGGATTTCTTATTAATGAATGAAATGAACCAACCGAAGATGGGACTACCATGTTCCACCCGATCGTAGAATGGCTGAGCCAAATCTCTCTTTAACCATTCACCCCCGTGCCATATTCCAAGAATGAATGTGGGATCTCATATAACACATCAAGCAAAACTCATCCAAGGCTTCCAGATGCCATCCACCCCAACCCATCAAACAATTATTCCACCTCATGGTCGGACATCACCAAAAGCCATCATTAGATTGGTCTCCATCCAAGTCTTCCAGGGCTTCCAGAGCGTTTTTCCAACCAAGGCTTCCAGAACTAGTAACTCAACCCACAACTTATATAGGGCTTCCAGAGCATTTATCCATCCAAGGCTTCTAGGACTAGTAACTCAACCCACCAAGGCCTTCTAGAGTGTTTGTCCAACTAGGGCTTCCAGGACTAGTAACTCAACCCAAGCTGTTACCAGACTTCTAGACCATTTGTTAAACCAGGGATTCTAGGACTAGTAACTCAACCCAAGCTATGGAAACATGAGAACCAAACAAAACAAAGCAATGAATGTAAACCCACAATCACCATGGCTATCTAGGAAATGGCAAGGCTAGGCAATCCACTGTCAATCCTGGTCATCCTCCATGCAAATGACAGATCACAACCAAGAAAAAACATGCATGTGCCATGCATGCCAAAACTAGTGAAGAAATCATACATGCAACTCAGTACCTGCAAGGAAATCTGATGTAGTTGTTGATGTCGATGCCTTCTTACACTTTCCTGCTCTTCCTTTGCCTTCTTTCTCTAAGAATCCAAGTATGGCACACCCTCTGAGAGTGCTCCAAGAAAAATCTAAGTATCCAAGAGTATGTGAGAGAGAGAGAGAGAGAATAATGAGAGAGCTCCAAAACTGAACCGATCAAGCCCTGCCCACTGATCCTTAGAAGACCTTTTTTATTAATGAGGCCTCTATTTTCTTCATTTTCCATTAGTTTCCTTTGTTTTCCTCCTCACATGCAACCTGTGACCTTTCACCTTCTTTTTCTCCCAATTTCCATTATTTTAAGAAATAAATGTGCCAAAATGTATTTTAATGTCTTAGACATTGCCTTTGTCAATTTCCTTAGCCATAAACAATCAAATGAACACCCTATAGGGTGTCTTGCCCAACATTAAACTTGGAATACGTGTCCCAGTCATTCGTGGTTATTATTTTTAACATTTATTACATGGAATTTTCACCAAGGCTATTACAGAACCCTCCCCCTTGGGGGACACCATCCTCAGTGTTCGATCACACATATACCTCAGCAACCTACTGACAGAAGACGCATTGCTCATGGAGCTTTATAACCCAACTCAATGCAATATTTACAATGAAAGATCTGCTCAAGACAAAACATCATGAAAACATGACAACATACCACATAGTGGAACTTTATAACATAGCCCATTACATTATTTACAATGATCATCCTGCTTAAAAACTCATATGAAATCATAACATCATGATATCATAACCACATGATAACATAATAACATAACACCCATACCGCATAGTGGAGCCTTATAACACAACACATTACGGTATTTACATCTATACACGAGTGTACATATAACAACCTAATCAAAATATATATACCAAACATATGCCAAATCATATACCAAACATATATCAATCATACACTAATCATCATATAGCATCTATCAAAACATCATATAGCATGTATCAACCAACATAAAGCATATATCAAATCATCATAAAGCATATATCAACAATCATAAAGCATATATCAGTTACCATAAATCATATACTAAACCAACATAAATCAAATACTAAACCATCATAAAGCAACTACCAAACCACCATAAGCAACCACCAAACCACCATATCAAGCTGCTAATTCTTGTAGTTGATTTCAACTACCCAATCGGGCATGTTCATGATTCCTATACCACGCACATAGGTTCCATCAGTTTTAAAATAAATTCACATCATACCTCATTGGTAGCTCGTCAATAACGTACATTTGCAATCATGTTCGCTTCTTGTCACAATAAGTCAAACTAGCATATTTGACCAAATAAACATGTATAAAAATATCACATCAGGTTAGCTCAAAACATAACCATCAAAATAAAAAATGACATGTAACCATCATAAATCAAAATCATAGATCACATGTAATCATCATAGACCATAATCATAAATCACATGCTTACTAAAACCGAAATACAATATTGATACTTATCCTTCATCGATCCTTACATCTGCCTTTATTCTTTCTATACACATGCTGGATCGGTTGCCATACCCAGCAAACACCCAGTGCCTTCTCCTCCACTAGGTGCACATACACATAGTGTGCATCAAACACATACAACCACAACTGACACACAACATCATGCAATACATGCACCCACACCTAACGTACAACGCATACACCTAAAACTAGTGTACATCATAGTGCATCCATCTATACCCGATATGTAATACCACCCAATACATGTAGCTACACAGAGTACAACACAACGAGTACACACGCCACAATACCCCGACTACATGATGCACATACATAATACCGCATGCCCTCAACACAGCATGTATGACATGCACACAATACCACACGTGCACCAGTACCATATGTACAACATGTACATAGTACCACAGGTACACCGCACCACCTGCACAATGTGTGCACAACATCACATGTAGATGGCACCACCTGCACAATGTGTACACAACACGACATGTACACTACACCACTATACACTGCGTACATAATAGCACCACGTGCACGCCATGTACGCGACACCACATGTAGATAGTTCCATATAAACGACATGTACATAGCACCACATGCACACAGTGCCACTTGTACAATATGTACATAGCACCACACACACACGACACCACTAGTACAATCATGCACACCACACCATATGTACATAGTACCAATGTACAACATGCACACAAAACCACTTGTACATATCATTGGCATATCCAACACGTACATAGCATCATCTGTACACAACACTGCATATCCAACATGTACATAGCACCATATGCACACACGCCACATATACATCATGAAGACAATACAATATGTATACAACACCCCATATGCAATATTCACACAACCCTATTTGTACCATCCTATACATAACATTGCATAAATAACATGTACACATGCTATGTATACACAACACCGCATGTGCACACATCATATATGAAACATGTACAACATATACAATATATGCACAACAGTAATGTCACACATCCGAAACCACACTACCTCTACCAAGAAACCTTACTTCCAGTATCTCATCCATGCTTATCCTAGCATGCCGCAGACCACACTGCTTTCACTTTGTTGATGTATCCTTCAAAATTACTTGTGATAGCATAAACATAGGCATAATACAAGTATACAATACCAAATCATATCCACATGATACTGAACTCATATATTTTTTGTGACTACTCTTCCCAATTGATTCCTTGTAAGACCACGAACCTCATCATGCGATTCTCATGCATAAGCAATCATTCCTCTACGAGAATGATTCCTAATGACTTATCGGATAGTGACATAGATACATGGATACATACATACATATACATAAACATCAACATATAATACTAATGATCTAATCAGATAAGAACATACATTCATACATGTATAGAGATAAATGTTAGCATTAATAATCATGATCCATGACAACCCTGTCAAACATGACATACATACACACCTACATGTATAAACATCAACGTATTCATGATCATAGCATAATTACTAAATACCAAGGTCAAGGTTGAGAGAAATTCCTTTATTCATACACAAAATTGAGAACAATAGTTCCCAACATAGCTAAGGCATATGAAGCCTCAAATCCATTTACTCTACCTTTTCATGTTACCTTTCTCATGAATATATTGCCACCATCCATTTACCACAATGGACCCAGCCATTCCAACCAACTTTCATAGCCTTACCTTCCGCTGCACTTACTCATGCACAAAGTTTCATTTGAATCTTGAATTACCTTTCGGGTATCACATAGCTCTCCCCGAGCTCCATCAACTTTCCTATTTCCCAACCAATTCCCCAGACTCAAAACATAAAAGGCAAGAATAAGAAGAAAACAAGAGAAAATCATGAAAACCAATAACAACATGACTCTGCAAACAAAGTGGCATGATCATGCACTAGACATAACAAAATTGCAAATCAAGCGTAAGAAAATAACAAAAGACCAAAATCACAGGACTAAAAACAAACACCATGACTCAATCCACATGGTTCACAAGGAAAGCTCAACCTGAGTCTTCTTCAAGATTTCATGGCAATTTCCTTTTCCATGCAATCCCCTGCATCATACTACCATAAACACATAACTTTTAGTGCATACATAAACATAACAATACACCAGGCACCTCATCTTGTTGTGCCAAGCATGCTGCCTTGCGACTGAACACATCCATGCCATCTCTCAAGGGACTCCAATTATCTTGACAGATCCACCTGTAACTAGAGACTAGCTAATATACCTGTCAAGTACATGTTCATGAATCTAGCACATATCCACATAATGCTAAACAAGATTAAGGTTAAGAAGACTTCCTGTATGCAAAAAACTCATTCGTTTAGAATTAGGTTTTCCAAACATAGCCAAAGAAATTATTTCCCAATTCCTTTCCTTTACCATTTTTACTTTGTTGCAATCAAGGCTTACTATGCATTGTCACATCACCCAACTTTTAGTTATGTAAACACATCAATTATTACCTTGTCATACTAATTCCAAGCATGTTACCCTACAACTATTCACACATGTCAACCACATGTTCCAAATATCAAGACAATCATATCTATCAATTTGAAATCAACCGTTACCAAGACTAACAATCATGTCATAATCCATAGTCAACTCATAGTCATTAGGCATAATACTAAATCTATCACCTACTACACTCAAGTTCCTATCAACTATCTTAACACATATGTATTAGTACCATCATCTTAAAACAAGGTCATTTGAACACATACTCATATTATGCAATTCATCAAACATTCAACCAACTGGCAACATACCATGTTAAATAAATTAATTAGGCACCAAACACTCAAACACCAAATAGACATCATAATCAAACAACCAAGTGCCAAATATACAACATAAGAAAAACTCATACCTTAGTGTACCTCAGGGGAGGCTATATTGTCTGCACAATCAATCTAGATTAGCACGATAAAACTTCACAACATATCAACTCAAACATAAATCATGATATACATAGCGATAACTATATAACATGTTCACATCATAATCTCATAAGAATTTATCGTTCATGCATAATAATCACATATGTATGATTAGTCTAGTTTATTACGACACCGTATCAAAATAGGTCAGCTCATACATGAGTATCGCAACCATAACCATCTACATAGGTCAAACCAGGTTTAATAAATATCTTCAGTGCAATGAACTTAACCATCACACATATGACCAATCCAAATTATAACATCAATATCTCAACGAAATAACCCTAATCATCAAGTTAATAGCATATAACAACAATAAGCTATATATCATGCTCATCAACAATATAAAACCAAATCATCAAGCTAACTGTCATATAGCAATCAAGAAGTTAACCTATAACATACTCATCAACAACATATAGCATAATCATCAAGTTATCTAGTATAAAACAACAATAGTAATGCATACAACTACATGTTACCATCATTCTTGACTATCCGACACATGTGCATATAACTACACTAATCAACCAACATCAATCATGAATGTAACCATAACATCAAAAGACATGTACATAAACCTAATGTATATAACACTAATGCATATAATAATCCTTAACTTACATACTTGAATGCCAAACATACACTACCTGTATGACAATCTGATCTTACCCCAAAGTCCAATGCTGCAGCCTCATTATGATGATCTACATCTCTTGCTCTATCTCAGCCAACACATTAGCATCATAACAACCAATAACATCATGATGACCTAAATTGCATACAATGACTTCACAAGGCATATTTGACCTACTATACATGCATAATCATAACTAAGACCATACACGCGTAACAAATGCATATACACACATAAAAAATGAGTACCAAACCATATACTCATCATTCTAGATGGAATCCAATCATCAATGCATGACCATATCAACTACATAAACCATGACCTCATGCATGACAAAAAACATTACTCCATTGTACACATTGCCACATGCAACCAATAGTATGCATAAGAAATTCCAAGTCAACTACACCTACGCATAAACGCAAGTAGTCGAACATAACGAATCAGTTCTTGTAATCAACCTACAAGACTAAGTCATGTAATCAAACTATTCAAAAAATGTAACCTAACATACAAGGATGTAAGTAGGTATCATGAAATCAACATGTGAGAGACATATAATCCATACACGATCAGTCACATACCCATTTCAAATATACTTCATGAAATAATTATCAAATTATCCATGATCACCATACTTCAACCCTAATCCATCATTAAGAAAATGCAACAAGTATATAAGTGTAAGAGACACACATGCAACTGACATGCATGCATGACCAACACACATTCAACCCATTCAGTCTGAGTGTTGAATCATGCTCTGATACCACTCTGTAACACCCTCCTCCCACATCTACCCAAGCAATCGGCTAGCCGGGGTAAACATGCGACGAGAGGCCACTACGATAAGATTCAACCTCCTTGGTGAGTTTAAGGAAATGGAATCAACGGAACATCACGTACAATCATCCAACTTCATCCAAATAATCTTCAGGAGACAAGTCAGCCACACAGACTGCATATCCTTGGGTCCCACTGTTGTTTGAGAGACTTAAGGGCAGGGTGACGCTCCCTAGACACTGCCCAGGTGCTTTATAATGCTTCCCAGAACTGCCCAGGCAAGTTAGTCTCAGCATTAATGCTAGCATTCTTGGATTTGAGCCACCTTTTTCGGCACAGATCCCAGGAAATTTCCCAGAATGGAATGATCACTTAGAATTAGTAGGGATGCAAGGAAACAATGATGCAAAAGCAATAATATGAACAAGATCATCGCCAAACCCTTACTAGCCATGACAATAATTTCGTCAAATATATCATCAACATGTAACCTACATGTGTAATTAACATAATTAAGTGTAGGGATCTCATACTTATCTGAGAATCGCTATGAACCATTATTCCCTTGTGCCATTTGCTGCATTATCCTCCATTAACTCATAAACACATTATCCATTAATATACAGGTAAAAACATGCTGAGAGCCATACATAGTTGCTGTCATGAAATGTGCATATAACCAACATAATAGGAACAGAAAAACAATAAACATATTAGCCATCAAATCCATAAATACATCAGTACCTTTACACATGAAAATCAAGGGAATGGATTTCTCATTAATGAATGAAATGAACCAACTGGAGATGGGACTACCACGTTCCACTCGATCGTAGAATGGTTGAGCCAAATATCTCTTCAGCGATTCACCCTTGTGCCATATTCCAAGCATGAATGTGGGATCTCATAAAACACATCAATCAAAACTCATCTAGGGCTTCTAGATGCCATCCACCCCAACCCATAAAACAATGATTCCACCTCACGGTCGGACATCACCAAAAACTATCATTAGATTGGTCTCCGTCCAAGCCTTCCAGGGCTTCCAGAGCATTTGTCCAACCAAGGCTTCGAGAACTAGTAACTCAACCCACAACTTATACAGGGATTCCAGAGCATTTGTCTAACCAACACTTCCAGGACTAGTAACTCGACCCACCAAGGGTTTCCAAAGCGTTTGTCCAACTAGGGCTTCCAGGACTAGTAACTCAACCCAAGTTGTTACAGGGCTTCCAGAGCGTTTGTTCAACCAAGGCTTCCAAGACTAGTAACTCAACCCAAGCCATGGAAACATGAGAACCAACCAAAACAAGGCAATGAAAGTAAACCCACAATCACCATGGCTATCCAGGAAATGGCAAGGCTAGGCAATCCACTATCAATCCCGACCATCCTCCATGCCAATGATAGAACATAACCAAGAAAACACATGCATGTGCCATGCATGCCAAAACTAGTGAAGAAATCATACATGCCACTCAGTACCTGCTAGCAAATTTGATGTAGCTGCTGATGTCTATGCCTTCTTGCGCTTTCCTGCTCTTCCTTTGCCTTCTTGCTCCAAGAATACAAGTATGCCACACCCTCTAAGAGTGCTCCAAGAAAAATCTAAGTATCCAAGAGTATGAGAGAGAGAGAGAATAATGAAAGAGCTCAAAAAATAAACTGATCAAGCCTTGCCCATTGATCCTTAGAAGCCTTTTTATTAATGAGGCCTCTATTTTCTTCATTGTTTACTATTTTCCTTCATTTTCCTCCTCACATGCAACTTGTGACCTTTCACCTTCTTTTTCTCCTAATTTCCATTATTTTAATAAATAAATGTGACAAAATGTCTTTTAATGCCTTAGCCATTGCCTTTGCTAATTTCCTTAGCCATAAACAATCAAATGAACACCCCCTAGGGTGTCTTGCCTAACATTCAGCTTGGAATACGTGTCCTAGACATCCGTGGTTATTGTTTTTAACATTTATTACATGGAACTTTCACCAGGGCTGTTACAGAAAGTATTAAGCATGGGTAATCATTGGATGTGAAATTAAATTCCACATCCATCGAGTGCTCCCGCTCGAAATTTGGGTAAAATCACAATAAGATAAGTTGAAAAAATAGTTTTTCCTTCTTTCACTCCAAAATTTGATGAGGTAATCTAATCTTATTTTATTATTTTCACCATTATTTTAGAATTTTAGTAAGGAGACCATTTTTAGACCTCAAAGTTTATCTAATGGTTAGAATATCTACCATCTGTTGATATGTAGCCACATGTTATAGTCAAAGTGAATATCCATGATGTACACAATCCCGAATGATACAATTGTTCAATTATTTGAAAAATATGACACTTTCAAAAGGATACAATTGTTTGAATATTTGAAAATATTATTTCATATGGTAATAAACAAAATATTTTTATAATTTGGATTGAAATTAAAGAGGAAAAAAATTACTTAGTTTACACATCTTCCTTTTCTATTTTATTCTTTAAGAAATAAATTATAAATGGCACTGAACATTTTTTATTTAAATATATATTTTTAATATGTTCTGGATTTATTTTAAAAAGGATCATATTGTAGATGGCAATAAAGCTTCTCTACAGAAAGATTGAAAAAACATTTTTGCGAATTTTGTAAATTTTCGAAAATGCACAAATTCATCCCAACTTTTGGGAATTCAAGACAACCATTTCTTATAATGCTATAATGCCACATGCTAAAAAATAATATTCAATAGAATGACATGCTCCATTACTACAACTCCACCATAAATTAAGGCATCTACAAACACGACAACAATGTTCACAACATCAACTTTATCAACATCACCTCCAACAACAACATTATGCTATTAATTTTTCCTTCCATATTCTCCCCACTCTTACTATTTCCTTCCACATTCTCCTCACTCCTATTGGTGTTCCTTTTGCACCTCTCGATGCAATTTATAGTTATATAGTTGCTTATTCTACATTTATATTCTCTTACTAGTGGAGCTTACTCATTGAAAACACTGAACTAATATTGGTGGTCTCCATTGAAAACTTTTAGGACGACCCAAAGCATTAGTTTCCCAAAGAATAATGAAGGAAAATATTATTAAAGATCCCATTACTGAAAAGAGGTCTTGCTCATATATATATATATATATATATATATATATATATATATATATATATATATATATATATATATATATATATATATATATATATATATATATATATATTCGATTGATTGAAATTGTTGGGACCTTGTAGATGGTCGCTCATTAATTTCCCCCAGTACAAGCAATCAATATATGAAAATACACACGCCTTCTACAATTGGATCTAGTCTTTGTCTGGTATGAATAGTTATATATACGTAGAGGGAATGAATCTTTGAAAGGGTGAGCTTAATTGTTTTCACCAAACACTGCCATCAAATTAGTTTATATGTGGTGCTTAATAAATATTTCGAGATAATCGTACCTTGGTTATTCTACAGAATAAACAAAAAAGAAGATCCATCCAAGATTCAATCCGGAAGGGTTCATGGGATCACTAGCACCTAAAATGTGTCTTTTGTGTGTTTTTCTTGGCAAAAACTGGTTCAAAATAAAGGAGAAGAGAGTAAATCACTCTAAAACCACAATGTCACCATGTGAAAACCGCAATTTTGGTATACATCATTAAAGAAATTTTGAGGTCTAAAATGAGCCTCCTAATCAATATTATAAAATAATAGTGGAAATAATAAAATAATACTAGATGACATCATCAAATTTTAGAGGAAAAAAAGAAAAAACTACTTTTTCAACTCATATTTTCAACTTATCTCCCTACGGTTTTACTCAAATTTCAAGTGGGAGAACTCGTTGGATGGAAAATTTAATTCCTCATAAGAGAAGTACCCATGTTGCATACGTTGAAATGTTTTTCATGTATTTCTCATTTTTCGTGTAGCAACATCCATCGAAAGTATGCAACATGGTTACTCCTTAGATGATAAATTAAATTCCACATCCAATGAGTGCTCCTGCTGAAAATTTGAGTTAAACCGTAGGGTGATAAGTTGAAAATACAAGTTGAAAAATTAGTTTTTTTTTTACTCAAAAAATGTTGAATCATCCCCTGTGATTTACATCATCATCTTGAATCATATTGGTTCTTATAAAGTTGATTTTGGTTGTACATTTTTGTTTTGAGGCCCAATTTAAACCTCAAAATTTCTCTAATGAAAACCCCAAAATTACAACAACTATAGTTTTGGAACCCACAAAAGCATGTCAAGGGCAGAAGTTGATTGGGTCTAGAACACAGTGAACGTCAATCGAGCTGAGTCTCAGTAGTCTCAAATTAAGGTCATAACAATTCTCGGTTGGAACGAGCTAGTAATTAACGACGTCAAGTGAGTGAATCTCTCAATGAGAACCTTGACCCTAGCCCAGTGTGGGGATCGCCATCCAAAGTTCAAATCGGCGAGTTGGGGTCAACCTCTAGTCGATGTAGTTAGGTTCAGAGGATCCAACATCGATAGATTGCAAGAAAAAGGGTTTGTCCTCCAACCTCTAGTCGGGGCCAACCCCATACCTAATCTGGTGGGACCCATGTCACATATATATTCACTTAGTTGGGGCCAACCCCCTTTAGAGGATCGAAAATCAATGGATTGCAAGAAAAAGGTTTGAACTCCAACCTCTAGTTGAGTCCAACCCCCTACCTACTCCGGTGGGACCCATGTCACTTATATATATATATATATATATATATATATATATATGGGATTGTGTCATGGTTTTTAAAAGGAAGAAGATATGCAACTAAGAAGGGGAAATAGGCGTATGAGCATGGATTCTGAGGAATTTTGTGCAGAGATTTTAGTTGAATTAGATTTGTGGGTTGTGAGAAGAAAACCACCACTTCAGTTGCATCATAAGAACTTACTCATCCTAAAAGCAGAGTATTAAATATTAAAAGTTGTTTTTGGTGAGTAGGACAACCAACTGACGCCGGTCCTCGAAAACTAAAGCCTTGGTGGTGGTGGCGGGCCACATCAACCGTAAAAAAAAAAAGGAAGGAAAATCAAAGTTTAAATTTACAAATACCAAAAAAAAAATAAAAAAAATTGTACAGACGAAACTGTTGCAAAATCACCGATGTTATATGTCACTAGTAGTGACACAAAAAGTGAAAGGAAAAGAAAAGGATTAAAAGGGGAAATTTGAGTAGAAAAAAGGGAGAAAGGGTAGAAAAAAGGGAGAAAGGGTGGAAAGAAGAATGAGGGGATGGGGGAAGATAAAACTACCACAAAGAGAAAACATAAATTAAGATCTGTTTGACGATATAAATTAAGATATTGATTCATATTTGTAACCACTTGAATTTCATATTTAAATTTAATTAAGCATATACAAATTCAATATTTTGAATATTTTTTCTAAGTTATTTATCTATCTGTATCATCAATGCTAATGCATATCATATAAAAAATTAAATTATAAAAGTTATAACAGATGTCAATGAAATTTTTTCTTCTCTATGTCATTATAGGTATTATTAGATCTTTAATAAAATAAAAAATAAGAATATGAATGTGAAATGTATATAAATATAAATAATATTATTAAGAAGTAGAATAGATCCATCTTAATTCTGAATTTACCAAAAGTTGAAAGGAATTTTTTATTTTTGTATTTTTTATCTAGAGGAATCAATAACTGGTTCGGTCTCGTACTCACCTGACATGGGGTCGATTCCAATATCTATCAATATAACCTCTCTAGGTGCCTATGTATGCACCTTCCATAAGCAGAGGGGTTTCAACCTCAAACCTCCTCACACATAACACTTCATTTTCACTACCAATTAAACTACCCTTACAAGTATCATTAATATTTGAATATTAGTTATGTCTTACATTAAAATAATAATTAAAAACAAAAATATTATAACTTTTGTCACACTAAAATGTAAAAATATATATTTATTTTTATTTTTTATTACAAGTAATATTATTTTTTATTTAATGAATATTTCTTTTTTATTTTGAAAAAAACAACTCATTTCCACCTTAAACGTAGAAAGATTTACTCGTCTCCTTCATAAAATAAACTTATCTTCTTTTTTTTTTCTAGTTAAAACTAATCTATTATATACATAAACAAAAATTGGTTACATCATTTCAAGACAGAAAGAACCAGATGCCTGTAATGGTAGCTTGGAACAACTGAGACTACTATGCCTGAGTATTTAACGAGACCAAAAATAAACCAGCCCTCGCAGGGGCGCCATCAAAATATCTAGATAATCCCACGCAAGGGAAAACAGACACATCCCACCCAAAGAACAAGAGCCCGGGACACAAAGACAGTTTGACAACATAATAAGAACTTGAGACCAAAAAATAAACAGAGCAGCTGGAGAGGCCGAAAGGCTAAACAGAAGTGTCGTAGAGACCTGGAACAATGGCGCCGCTATTCGTCCGGTTCCTCCTCGACCACCCGACACCACCCATATTCCGCCACCTTCGCTGCAGTGGGAGCAGTTTCCATGTTGGTGTCTTCGCCTGTGCTGATCATCTCCTTCTGAGCCAGAGGGCGATTTGAGACCTCCTCTGATGTAGCTGCAGGCGTTTCCATGACTGTCTCTGAGTCTTCAGCAGGTCGCTTCCCGCGGTCATCAAGAGAGTCGCCGCCGTCCTGTGAGTCTTCGATGAAGAGCACCGAGACATAGGCACTGATCCTAGGGCGGTTCATAGAACTATTGAAGTTAAAAATCGTAGAGCCGAAGGCGGGCGTTGAAGCAGAATCGGGAGCATTTGAGTCCAGGAATTGATTGGACTGAAGGGGGTGGGCATCATGGGAATGATGACAGTTGCAGCGGCAGCAATGGGGATAGGAAGCTTCTGCAAGAGGGCGAGAAGACCCCCCATGGGAGGTGCCTCGACGACTGAGCATACGTTGCCTAGGCCTGACCATAATTGCAAGGTCCGAATGATGAATACACAGCGCGTGATTAAGGAACAAACCAGACCAGGGGATAACACAAACCGACGGAGAATTGACCTGGACGGAAAGATAGCCTCTTGGAGCTGCTCGGAGCTCCAGGGGTTGCATAAATAGACCTTGGGGACGAACCATGAACATACCATGAACCAACGCAGTAAGATCCAACCCGCCATTGCTTTTGATATGGTTGTCGCCACCTCGAAACCCGTTTGCCATTACTGCGACCTCCATGCGAGCTGAAGCGCCGAACAATGCATTTAAGTGATTCTGGAGAGTGGCAAACATTTCATTCCCTAGCGGCCACAGACAAGCCAGCGCCCATGTGCTTCCCTTGCGACGACACATGGCTGGCATGCGGCTCCCATTAAACGCACGTCCCATCCAAGCTGTCACCGGCATCCGGGGCATAAAATACACTTATCAATAGAGTAAATAAAAAATAAAAAAATTTGCAATTTTTTCTCGATAAATTATCATATAGCATTGTTATATTTAAGCAAATAAAAAAGTATATCAATAAATTACAAAATTACAAAATATATAAATTCCTCATTCAAACAAATCATAGTCTATTGGTTCTAGTTCTATGTTTTAGAGGGTTTCACTGTCTGCAATCAAGTATTCAAGTTTCTATGATTTTGTTGTCTAATGATATACGAAGATTTATAGATATGAGTTTTGTTGTAGATGTTTGTGAGTTCATTGTTTACGATTTTTCAAGGATTTTTTGGAATCACAATTTTAAGTTATAATTTCTCTACAATTTGAGTGTCTTATAATTTATTAGGGTGTTGAATATGTGTGTGTGTGCGCGCGCCTGCGCAAAACCCCATTTTAAACAATAAAAATTAAGATTTGGTCTAAAAAAGGTTTGGCAAAATTGAAACCGAAAAACCCAAAACTTAGCCTATTTAGACAATGTCATATTAATTTTATTAATTAAAATTGTAGTAAAACTACCACAATTCAATATGAAACAAGTAAATATTTTAGTATAGTAACAATTTAATCAAATTAATATATCAATTTTAAAAAATGGATTAAAATTTCAAACACATTGAAACTAACCTTGGAGTAAATGTAACCCACTTGATTCACAATATTGAACAATGAAAACTAGAGGTAGCCAAATCATTTTTATTAGCTCCAAGTTTATGAGAACCCATCTTATTGACCTATGGTATTCATGCGAAATACAACCTATTTTAAATGGGGAATTAAATCAATCTTGATCCATCCTAACTTCATATCTACCAAGCAAATCTCAAGAGAGTTACATCAAAAAGAAAATTTTTAAATGGGGAATTAAACCAATCTAGATCCATCTTAACTTCATATCTCCCAAGCAAATCTCAAGAGATTTACATCTCAAAGAAAATTGATCCCTCTCAATACTAAAGTTAAAATGGATCCAAGCTGATTATGAAATGAAATGAAATGATATTTTAAGGTCTACCAGAGTAAAAAATAGTTTATGAGACCATTAGTTCCCTGTTTTTCGCTTTTTGCAATTCAATCATTTTCTGATTCAAATTGATGATGAGATGACCCAACCTTCCAACAATTCCCTCGCTAAAAAGACAATGCCAAGAAACTGATGCTAACATGCTCTCATAACTTTCTCTGATGACTTTGAATGCATTACATTCCAAAATGAAATGTTTGTCCGATTCCACAACCCCCAAACATGCGAGATGTACACACTTGTTCTTCCCAAGTTTCTTTAGGCCTTTTCCACCCTGTTTCATACTGAAGTTGATGTGAGTTGGTCCTTAATTGAGCAATAAGAACCTTTGCCCTCCACGAAAAGCTAGCTCCAATAAACTCTTTTGTTGTAAATCACAAATAAGATTAAATTCCTCAATATAATATTTCTTCTTTTTATCTAAATTAATTACTAATATTTAACTTCTATACTTTGAAGACTTAGTAAGTGTCCACATGACACAAACATAATCCATCCTGAGTGCAATTAGGAGATCCCTAACCAGCTATCGTGTTTATCCTTCCGGATTAACCGATGAACACGTAGAATCAAGATGCCACGCTGGCAACGTAATTGTCACGTCACGCACTCTAGTTAACTTCCTCGTAACTCAGAACCGGCCAGAAAGGAAACTACTCTACCGCGTGTTTGCTTTTTCCCAGTACGGTAGACCCCTGCTAATCGTCACGAGAAAAAATCGCTCCCGTTTTTTCGACGTGACCTGTCTACTGCACATATTTTATTTTGTATATTTCAAGCTGGAGGGCGGCTCCTTTCTTTGTGGGCACCTCTCATCCGATTTCTCTTTACTTGCATCTATGGGAGTGTCCATTTAGGTGGAGGAATTGCTTGGATTATTAAAAAGATTGTAATTCAAAATTTTTATAGATACTGTATTTGAATCATGTTTTATGGTTGAAATAGATTTAGCATTATTAAAAATTTCTAAAACAATTGTTGAATTGAGGTTTCTGTGATCCATATTATTTATAAGTAGCACTTCGGCGTAAATCACATAAAGAGATACATTTGTCAACGTGTTTCGAACCAACCAGTGTGGGTCAGCGTCAGAACGATAAAAACTTGTTCTGACGATGAGTCACACTGATTGGTTCGAAAAGCGTTAACAAATGTCTCTCTTTATGTGATTTACTCCGAAATTCCACTTATTAAAAAAAACTCTAAAACACTTACATTTATGAAATTTGAGAAAAAAACATAATCGTTAGAGTACAATTTTTTGCATGTTTGATTATGTCAGTTTGTCACGATATTTAAATTTTAAATGCGATAATGACGATCCATTAAATTGGGTAGTTATTAATTGTATTTTGGGGAAAGCTCCAAAAAATTTGTTAGGAATCGGTCCGCGATCTTATCTGTTTGTTGTCTTTATTAATCAGTGCGGCGTTTTTCAAATTATCCTGGGCACAATTATTTCATTGCCCTGATTTGCACTTATCAGGACATACTAAATTCTTCTCTTTGCACCTTTTTTATTTCGTTAATTCATTCTATGGATCATAGATAAATCCATTGACGTTCCCACCTATAAGATAAGACCCTTGGCTTATAACAGGGATTGTGAGCTGTTTATTGGTTTTTTTTTCTGTAAAGGTTTCCATTGCTGTCATTGGTTCGAAGCCTCAGCAAGAAGAATACATATTAGAGTTTGCCATTTGGATTCATATTCCTTGACTTCAAAGTATCGTTTAGGCTTGAGATTAATATTTCTTTTAACTTCAAACGATCGTTTAGTTTTGAGATTAATAGAAAGCATCGTAGTCACCACCATGGGATGGTCTCCGGCGAGTGCAGTGAGCGCATTTTTAGACACTGTAAATCTGGTAAGTTCGTGCATTTCTCTGGCTGAATATGATACAAACAAATTCCTTTATTAGCCCCTGCAATATTATCTGTTACTCTAAACATATTTTTTTGGCTTTGGTGAGGATTGAAATCTTGATATTGCTATAATTAAATCAGGTTTTCTGTACCAGAACTTGATTTTGGGGTTTTTTTGTTTCTCTAATTATGTTTGTCAGGGGATTGTGGAAGTTAATGCAGATTAATTTCGCAATATTTGCTTAATCCTGTGGTAAATATGATCCCTGGCTTGATTAGGGCTATTTATTGCTTCTTTTTTTTCGGATTTCTATTAATTTTTTTGAGGTTTCTGTGAATTATTTTATGTTACCAAAAAAGCACATCGAATTGAGTCGAGAGCATTGGTTAAGTACCTCTTGTTTAGTCAATTTAGTGTTATCTAAATTGCTAGTATTTATTGTCAACCCGGGGCTCGTAAGCTGATGAAGTGAGGGTGTACTATATGTACTTAAGTAACCTCTTAGAGTTTTTCTTATCGTTGGGGGGTGTTGTTGTGGTTAATTATGTTCCTAAGATGGAGTGAGAATTTATAAACAAGTGAGTGATGGTGTGTGTGTAGAGTGAATTCTAAATGAGTGGAAGTGTGTGTGGAGTGATCTCTAACTAATTGCTTGAAAGGAAATGCTTGGAAAGAATAAATGAATTGAAATGACTTGAAATAAACTTGAAAGCAAATGACCACTACCAATGGCACTAGACACCGTTCAAGTTGCTGCTAATAAAAGAAAAGAGAATCACTTTTAAAACCCAAGAATAAAGATTATCTCTCTCTAACTCGATGCTTCAAAGCACATGTACTGTGTAAAGCACGGAAAGAAAGTAGCTTAAGTGGAATTTATAAAAGTGAGAAAAATATGCTTGAAAGACTAATGATAATAATTTGCTATTTCTAATTCTCTACTTCAGCCATATGTACTATGGAAAGCATGATTAGAAAGTAGTGAGGAAATAGTCTAGGAAGCACTTTAAAATCAAAACTTTTACTCTAAATACTAGTGGTAATGATTTACTCTTTCTAACTCGATGCTTCAAAGCACATGTACTGTGTAAAGCACGGAAAGAAAGTAGCTTAAGAACAGTCCAAAAAGTACCCAAACAAGTTGCAAGTTAGTGATATTTTGATCTTAAAAGATAATAATTTATGATGAAGATCATTCATGTATGTTAACAGCTCTTTGAGAAATAAGATTAAAAACTAACTATAAAGACAAAGGCAGCACTTGAATTGTCAACTTCAAATACCATTAGCTGTAAAGCAAACACAACACATATAAAAATAAATCCTGGGCTAAAAGAAACCTGCAAAGAAATAACACTGATCAGCTGAAAAGAAAGGAAAACAAGTAAATGAAACTATACATGCTTAAGGAAATAAATAAGAAAATAATGAAATGCTGCACATGAAATACTTTACAAAGGCTGAGATGAGCAGGGGCCCTCTGTTCATTCAGCCACAAGAGAACTCAAAGATCTGGAAACTTCAAAACAGTGCTATATTGATTTCTCCATTTGCAAAAAGTTTACAAAACAGAGTGCTGGAATAGCACTAGAAAACAGAGTTCACAAAAGCTTCTAAATTCAACACAAGTGCAGCAAATTACAACTAATCCAAAAGTTCCTTGAGCGTACGCAGACGCATCAATTTATAGGAGTTTCTAAGATAGCCTACTCGTACAGCTAGTTAACAGAAAAACAATAAAACAGTATGCGTATTAAAGGTCCTTTGACACATCACGGCTGCGTGGACGAGTTTAGTGGTTCTGTCGACATGGATAATAAATCCTATGTTGGATTGCGTCCCCTGCCATCTGTAGAACATGGACAAATTGCCATTTAAGGTGACGTGACCAAACATCTTTCAAACACCGTTTAAACCACCTTGAGTTGACCGTGGCTTAACCAGCTTTGACCATGGGTAAAAATGACGTGGATGGCTGGAACAAAGGGACAGGAACCTCGAGCACACTGATACCTGAGTGCCCATGTGGCTCGTCTAGCAAACCGACACGTGGATCATAGTGTTTAACAAAAAGGCTGCAGGATCTTCAGATAGCTGCGGGATCATCAGATAGCTGCGGGATTCCTGCAAGTAAGTCAAAAACTAAACAAATAGTCATCCATTAGCAAAACTTGCTTGATCATGCTTATTGACACTGAATGTAATGATTTGAGAGGTTTTATGGTGAAAATGAGGCAAAAGTGAAGGAAAGATAAGGAAAAGTTGAGGAAAATGGTAGACAAATAGGTGTAGAATAGAGGTTCTACATACCCCCACTCCGAGGGTATTGCATGTCCTCATGCAATGAAAACACAATTCAATCCATCTGCTGGGATGCCTCAGCTAGGACATCCAACCTCCTTCTCTTCCTTTGTGTAGAAACATTAACCTTTGGCCTCTTGAACATGCATCTGAATTTCAAGTTAATTAAGGCTCTGTTCAGCCTTCTGCATCTCTTCTTGAGTCTGCTGTGTTTCTTCTGCCACATGCTCATGTGAAGATAGGTATTATCTTGGATTGCCTTGGCAATATCAGCTTGCTGCTTCATTTCTTCATTTCTCTGTTTAATGTGACGGTTCAGCACTTCAAGTTCATAGATTTCTTGTTTAAGTAAATCTATTTGCTGCTCATGAGGTATGACATTACTTGGGCCAGCAGTGTTTTGCTCCAATGTCTCATAATAGTTGTACACCTCTTGTTGAATTGGGTCAACAATTGGTGACCTCCTTGGACTATATTCATGCTCAGTTTCAGTTTCAACCTCCGGCTGAAATGGACTGTCTTCTCTTGAAGGAGTAGCTGCCTCACGTGATGGACTATCCTCAAGGTCTGCTTGTGTAGCACCCTTCTCAGGTGTGCTGAGATCAACGAAGAGTGTCCTCGTGGCTTTCCTTTTATTCTGCAATCTACTACTCCTTCTTACAGTGGCAGCACTCTGTGTTTCTTTTTGTGCCTTTTCCTTTGGTTTTTGAACTTTTACTTCCTCAGAGAGGGCAGTTTTCTCATGGAGTTTAGCTACCCTTTGTGCTAAAGGCTGGTTATCTCTTTCTTCACCACTAGAATGCTCTGGGGTCTGGTCAGTTTCTCGGATTATGGATTTCCCCTTATCTTGTTTTTGTTTCTTTTTGTCCTCTCTTTTCTTTTTGGCAGCTTCCTTGGCAAGTTCAGTGAGGGTTTCTGAGATGACCTCTTGAGCACTGTCTTCAGTGGGTTCAATCTCAGGTTCAGGATGATGGACTTCTATTTCTGCCACAGTTTGTTCTTCTAAGATATCAGTCTCAGAGATACTTTCTTTTCTTTTCCTTCTGCTTTTTCTAGGTATAGAAGACTCTCCAGGCTCTGCAAAATGATTCCTTACAAGGAATTTTTCCCATGTGTCTTGTTTTTCTTTTAACTGTTCTTCTATCAATAATTTTACAAGACCATGGTGACAGAGGTAAGCTTCTACATTTCGTGGATTTCGTTGAGCCATGGAACACATTTTCCTAAGGCTTTGAAATAGGAAATAATGAAGGTTTATATCATGTTCTCCTTGAAACTGCAGCATAATTTTACCATGATAGACATACAACACTCCAAATCTCCCTTCACAGGTGAAAAACTTTTGTACTAATAACAATAGAATTTTCCATTCTTCTTTAACATGGGAAATTGGAATTCCTTTGGTGAAAACACTTGTGTCCATACCTGGGTTTTTAAAAATCCGCTTCCATTGTTGATCCTGGACTGCCCGGTTTTTGAACCAACGTTCACCGATTTGTGGAAGAGAGGTAGCCCTTGCTATGCTTCCTTCGCTGACTGTAATTGTTAAATCACCCACAATTGCCTGACTATCTTTATCCTTAAATGATCTTGCAAAGGCTTTGGTTACTTCTTTATGGTAGCCCTTAAACTTTCTGATACATTGTAACCAATTGGCTCTTTGTAGTGCCTCCTCAACCTGAGGATATGCCTCCAAGAATTTCGAACCTTCGGGTTCAGCCCTCAAAAGCTTTCCCATCGACTCCTCAGCTCTGTTTAAACACAAATTTGATGGTGACCTTACACAGTAACTCCGTAATTTCACACAGTAACTCCTCGGTTCCTGTTCAGACTTCATGGAACAGAGGGTATACGGTGCATCAACAGCCTCAGACACCGGGAATTCACGGCTTGAATTTAGAGTTAAGCGGTGGAATTAGCGTGGACACAGTGAAAACAGTGACTAACAGTCGTAATACGACTGTATCACAGGTTTACGGGCTATACGGCAGAGGGAAAACAGAGGATGGTATATGGAGGTAATCGTAGTGAGTGAAAACGAAATAAGGGAGATGATGGCGAGGAATAGGGTGTTATGAGCATAGAGGGTTTTGAAATGATGAACGGAACGGCTACATTCTCCAATTTCGGCTGTGGAATGACACATGGCTGCGGGACGAGAACTGAGAGACGTAATGCGGTAGGTTACGTCATTAGGGTACAGGACCTTAATGACCGAAACAGCCATATGTAATTTCAAAAATCGTGGTTATTATGAGCTGGTAGACGTGGAGGATTCGGAGATTTGTAGTCGCATGGGAAAAAGAAAATGGGTAATCATTACGTTTAGTGGCCAACAAGACATAACCCAGAAAATTCCGCATAATGAAATAACCATAGGTTTAGAGTTTTGAACATACCTCGGATCACTTTTGATTTGGCTTCTGATGATTTACTAACCTTTTGTAAACTTTATTGCTAGCACATGACCTTTCCTCCTTGTCTTCGATGATTTGGAACTGTGAATATTTTCTTCAGACAAACTGTGTTTCTTGTGCAGGTACAGAAGGCTGCAGGAAAGCTAATCGGCTGCAGGATTGTCAAATGGCTGCAGAAACTGTAATGAAGTCTTCCAGCTGCATAAAATACTTTAGTTGGCTAAAAAAAAAACTTTATTAATGAAGTGAAATGGAATGAAGGAATGAATGAGTGAGTGGAAAGCAGTGAGGTGAAGTGAAGATGGTAAGATGGAAGAAAATGGTGAGATGAAATAAATGAAATGGAAATGAAAGAGAGAGAGATTTTTTTTTTTGGAAAACATTAGGTGTCAGGTGACCCTGATTTTCACCTTATGTTTTCTGCATGAGACTGCCAATCAGAGATTGGTTTTCAGGCTCATGCATTTATTCATTTTTTCCTTTTTTTTTTCTTTTTTCTTCTTTTTTTTTTCTTTTTTCCCTTTTTTTTTTTTTTTTTTTTTTTTTTTATTGAAATTGAAAGAAACAGAGATTAGGCTGATGGAGGAGAAGAATTCTTCTCCACCAGCCTCATTTCAGAATCGCCTTGGAATAACTTAACAAACTCCTCTTTTGAGAGTGGCTTGTGGTAGACTTTTAACCGGTGGCCATTCACAATAAAGGGAGTTTGAAGTTCATCAATAGTCTTCACTCTAACTGCTCCATTATTAAAGACTTCATCAATCTCATATGGCCCAAGTCAATGAGTTTGAAATTTTCCTTTGAAGTCCTTAAATTTTGAATCAAACAAGAGTGTCCAATCACCCTTTTGAAACTTCTTCTCTTTGATATGTCGATCATGCCATTTGCTTCTTTGGTGCTGAACTAGATCGGTTCTTAGAATTGCATCTTGTCTCATTTCATCTAGTTCATTTAATTGGTCCATTCTGTGCTTCTGGGCTTCTGATAAGCTCATCCCCAATTGAACTGCTGTCTTGAAGGTCTTGATTTGGAACTCAATGGGGAACAGGACTTCCTTCCCATAAACAAGTTCATAGGGAGAATGTCCTGTAGTGTTCCTCCATGTAGTTCTATAGGCCCATAAGGCTTCAGGAAGCCTTTCTGCCCAATCTCTTCTATGAAGATGAACAGTCTTTGTGATGATGCTTTCAAGAACTTTATTTGTGGATTCTACTTGACCATTCGCTTGCGGATGGTATGGAGTAGATGTTCTATGCTTAATCTTATATTCCTCCATCAGCTTTTCCACCATCCTTGATGTAAACTGGCTTCCCTGATCTGTTACAATTTCTCTTGGGACACCAAAACGAGTGAAAATATCCTTGAAAAGAAATTGAACAACTGAATTTTCAGTAGCAGAAGTTAATGCTATAGCTTCTACCCACTTGGTAACATAATCAGTACAAACCAGTATATATCTATTTTGCTTGGATGGCGGATTAATTGGTCCAACAAAATCTAGAGCCCATTTCTCGAAAGGTTCGATGCATACCTGTGGCTGTAGTGGCATTTCATTTGAAAGAGTTGGTCTCCCAGTTCTTTGACAACTGTCACACCTTTTAACATATTGCTTTGCATCCTTAAAGAGAGAAGGCCAATAATATCCTGATGAAAGGATTTTATAGGCAGTCCTCTTATCAGAAAAATGTCCGCCACAAGGTTCGTCATGACATGCCTTAAGGATGTCAGGCATCTCATCCTCTCGTACACATCTTCTGATCATCAAATCTGGCCCTGTTCTGAACAATTCATTAGAAATCCAAGAATAAAGTGAACTATCCTGAATGATTTTCCTTTTCTCATTAGGAAATAAATGTAAAGGTAATTTTCCAGTAACTAAATAATTAGCAATATCAGCATACCAAGGGGTTTTGGTAGTTACTGCAAACAAATACTCATCTGGAAATTTATCCTCTACCGGAGAGTCCTCATTAGTGTTTTGGATTCTAGACAAGAAGTCAGCTACTGTGTTCTGTTTACCTGGTCGATCTAACACAGTTATGTTGAATTCTTGTAAAAGCAAAAGCCATCTTGTAACTCTACCATTAGTGACTGGTTTGTTCATGAGGTATCTAATGGCAGAGTGATCAGTGTGGACAAAGGTTTCATAGCCGGTTATATAGTGTCTAAACTTGTTTATAGCATGAACAACGGCTAGAAACTCCTTTTCAGTAACAGTATAATTTAACTCAGTAGGAGTCAAATTCTTACTCGTGTAATAAATGGCATAAGGGATCAAATCCTTTTGTCCCAAAACAGCTCCTAAAGCTGTATCTGAAGCATCAGTAGAAATGTGGAAAGGGAGTTTCCAATTTGGACCCCTTAAAATGGGTGCTTCAGATATTCTAGTCTTTAAAGCTTCAAAGGCAGATTGACATTCAGGATCCCACTTAAATTCACAATCTTTAGTGAGTAATTTGAAAAGAGGGGATGCTATCTTAGTGAAGTTTTCAATAAATCTTCTGTAATAACCAGTAAACCCAAGAAAACTTCTAACATCTCTTTGGCAATTTGGAACAGGTAACTTAGAGATGACTTCTACTTTAGATCTATCAACTTTGATTCCATCTCCTGAAATATGATGTCCTAAAACAATCCCTTCAGTAAACATCATAAAACACTTTTCATGACTTAAAGAAAGATTTGTTTCCTTACATCTTACCAGTACTTTTTCCAAATTTGCCAAAGCTTCTTCAAATGTATTACCATAGACTGTGAAATCGTCCATGTATACCTCTACACAATCATGAATCAGATCTGAGAAGATTCCTAGTACAGCCCTTTGAAATGTAGCAGGTGCATTGCACAAACCAAAAGGGAGTACTCGATAGGCAAAAGTCCCCCAAGGACAAGTAAAGGTGGTTTTGTCTTGATCTTCAGGTGCTACCTGAATCTGATTGTAACCACTAAAACCATCCAAGAATGAGAAATACTTTTTACCTGCTAAAGTGTCTAATACCTGATCAATAAAAGGTAGAGGAAAATGATCCTTTAAGGTTGCCTTGTTCAATTCTCGATAGTCAATGCAAACTCTCCATTTACCATTCTTTTTGGGCACTATAACCAAGGGAGAAACCCATTGGCTATCTGAAATGGGGTAAATGAAGTTTACCTTGAGCAATTTCTGAAGTTCTTCTTTCACAATTTCCCTAAGATTTGGATTCATCCGTCTTTGTGGCTGCCTAATAGGTCTGCTGTTTTCTTCAATGTAAATATGATGAATACAAGTCTTAGGGTCGATTCCTTTCATGTCAGTATATTCCCATGCAAAGGCAGTGGAATGTTTTTGCAACAGTTTAGTTAATTCTTCTTGTTGTAGTCTTTCCAAGTTCTTGTTGATATTTAATGTTTTTCCTGGAAAGACTTCAACTGTAGAACTACCAAACTCTTCCATTGAGAAGAGAGACATCTGTCTAGAGGAAAGATATTCAATATCTGCATCTAACTGGAATTGTGAAGAGTCATATTCTAAAGGTGCCTCAAAATTTTCTAATGTATTTAGAATTTGACTGTCCTCACTGATTTCAGAGATGGTTAGAACAGGTTGAAGAGTATCCTCATCATCAATCCACTCATCTTCTCCTATTTCTGTTATTGCTTTTGCGGGAGGATACAAGTTGAATTTCTTGGTAGAATTACCATCTGATATATACATGTCTCCCGACCTACAACTTATGAAAGCATCAGCTGTGGCCAGCCAAGGTCTTCCTAGAATAAGAGGATGTCCTCCTAGATTGTTCTTGGGAGTTAAAATCATAAAATCAACTGGATATTCCCAAGAGTCTAGTGAGACTGGAATGTCTTCCAATACACCATCAGGTTTAATGATTGATCTGTCTGCAAGTTGCAGCAAAGTAGGTGTAAAGAGAAGGTTAGGAAGTTTTAACTGATCCATGGTCTGTCTACTCATAATGTTGATAGCGGCTCCTAAGTCAATCAAGGTATTTGGGATTTCAACCCCATTAATGTGAGTTTTAACAATAGGGCTACCGGGATCTACATATTTTTGCATGGTAATTTTACCCATCATAATGTCTGCAATTTTTCCAACTAGATGTATCCTTTTTGTGTCTCTGGTTCTTTTTATTGTTTTTTTCAAACTCATCTCCTTTATTGTCTTTGCTAGAATGGGAATCTCCTTAATGGCTGTTAACAAGGGAATCTTGATACAGACATTTTTCAATTCATCTAGAAAGCTATAGTCAGGCAACCAAATCTGCTTCTCCACTCCTTTATCAATTTGCAATCTTTCAGGAAAAGGAGGAATAGCTGAAGATGTGGGTTGCTCTACTAAGGGAGTTGATTCTTTTTCTTTTTCTTTAATGCTTGGGTTTTGAAGGGATACTTCAGAACCCTTATTGGCTTTGAGAGATTCTTCCTCAGAAATGCTTGGTTGTTGAGCACTTGTAGAAGGTTGGTCTAGGATTCTACCTGATCTGAGTTGGACCTCATTGAGAGGGACAACCATATAGGTAGGGAATGGTTGACCTTCCATAAGTGGTTGACCTTCCATCACATAAGCATTTTGAGGATTCCTATTATTGGGGTTTGGTTGAGGTTGAGAGGGAAGTTGATTTGGCCTCTGCTGAGATTGTAACAAGAGTTGAGAATTTTGATTTTGTGGAGGAGGTTGTTGTTGTTGAGGGAATGGTAATGACAATTGTTGACCTTGATTTGGAAGTTGGGGAGCTTGCTGATTCTGAAAGGATTGAGGATATTGATAGAATTGGGCAAATCTCCCATAAGGATTTTGCATTTGCATGCTTTGCAACCATGCTTGGAAAGGATTTTGTGGTTGTGACCAAGGTTGTTGCCAAGGATTCCAATTTGGTGGGGGCTGGAAATTCATAGAGTTGTTAAACCCTTGATTTTGCTGCCCCTGCCAAGGTCTTCTTGCAACAAAACAAAGAGATTCAAGCGTACTTGGATCTTCTTGAAAGACTGCTTTGAGGCCAGGGATTGAAGGACATTCCTTGGTCTCATGAGTTTCTGAGCAAATTACACAGGTTTCCACAACTTGTGCTTCCAAGGGACATTCCCTTAAAGCATGCTTCTTTCTACACTTCGGGCAAAAGATGGTCATAGCCTCGGCTTCTGCTTTTTGTTTATTCTGAATCTTAAGGGTATCAATTTGTTCACTAAGACTCCCTAAGATGTCAGTTTTAAATTCATCTAGCATATTACCGATTTCAGTCCTACTCACTGATCCTGTTGCAGATTTATTTGCCCTAAGGAGAGAAGGATCTCTAGGCCCTTTTTGAGTTTTTGATTTGCCTCTTGAGAGATGGGTACATAGTTCTGCTATATCACTGAGAGGAAGTTGAGAAATATCCCCTTTCCCCATCATGTTTAAGATATCTATCCATTCATCCCTAATGGCTTTTAATAAGAGGGCTTTTAAGGTCTCTTCATCCAAGGTGCTCATTTTTGCTCTTTTTAAATTATATTGAAATCTCTCAAGTAAATCTTCTAAGCTCTCATCTTCTTTTTGCATCATTTTAAAAACCTCATCCTTATGATTAGTAGGCATACAATAGTCCAAATACCTATCCAAAAAGGTTTGTTTCATTTCATCCCAGGTCCTAATGGACTGAGTAAGTAACCCCATGAACCATTTCAAAGCTTGATCTTTTAATGTTGATGGGAACAATTTGAGTTTCTGAGTATCATCCAGATAGTCATAAGTTCGACACACAACTTCAAATTCAAACAAGAATGTTTCAGGGTCCTCAGTTCTTAATCCATGAAAATTTGGGAGAACGGATGGTGATATGTTTTTCATGGTGGCTCGGGAGTCCTCATCAACAATGGGAAACCCAAATGTGTTATCCCCATCTCCATTTCCTCCAATGGGACCTCTACCTCCTCCATTGTTATTGTTATTTCCTCCTCCTCCTCCTCTACCTCTACCTCCTCCTTCTTCTTCTGCCATGATGATTCTCCTAGGGATTTCAAAATCTTCTGGTTCTTCTACAAAGGGTGAATGAGAAGAGATTTCTCCTTCCTCTTCAGGTGAGTCTATTTCTTCAATTACAATTGGTTTTCTGGTAGGAGAAAGAGAAGAGTCTCTTCCTAGTTCAAACTCAATAGAAGGTATAGGAGAGTCAACTCTTGGCTCTTGAATTTCAGGACTAGGAGTTTCGGTTGGAGATAAGGGAGGTGTCTCTTGTCTATTTCTTGAAGCAGATGGACTTGTAAAAATTGAACTTCGAGCTCTAGCTAAAAACCTTCCCCTAGAATCTCTAGCTCTATGCATGTCATTTTTATTTTATCTTCAAGTCAAGTTAAATAGTTCTTTTTCTGATCTTCCAGTTCACTCTAGGTGCAAGAAGAGAGCATACTCAAGAAACTATTAGATCAATAACTTTCTCCTTTCTGATCCTCCAGATCACTTCAAAGTGCAAGAGGAGAGCATACTTAGATAGGTTATTAACTTCTTTTCTTGAAGTTTTTTTTATATATATTTTTTTTTCTTCTAAGAATATGGCTACTTAATTTCACTTCCCCGGCAACGGCGCCAAAATGTTTAGTCAATTTAGTGTTATCTAAATTGCTAGTATTTATTGTCAACCCGGGGCTCGTAAGCTGATGAAGTGAGGGTGTACTATATGTACTTAAGTAACCTCTTAGAGTTTTTCTTATCGTTGGGGGGTGTTGTTGTGGTTAATTATGTTCCTAAGATGGAGTGAGAATTTATAAACAAGTGAGTGATGGTGTGTGTGTAGAGTGAATTCTAAATGAGTGGAAGTGTGTGTGTAGTGATCTCTAACTAATTGCTTGAAAGGAAATGCTTGGAAAGAATAAATGAATTGAAATGACTTGAAATAAACTTGAAAGCAAATGACCACTACCAATGGCACTAGACACCGTTCAAGTTGCTGCTAATAAAAGAAAAGAGAATCACTTTTAAAACCCAAGAATAAAGATTATCTCTCTCTAACTCGATGCTTCAAAGCACATGTACTGTGTAAAGCACGGAAAGAAAGTAGCTTAAGTGGAATTTATAAAAGTGAGAAAAATATGCTTGAAAGACTAATGATAATAATTTGCTATTTCTAATTCTCTACTTCAGCCATATGTACTATGGAAAGCATGATTAGAAAGTAGTGAGGAAATAGTCTAGGAAGCACTTTAAAATCAAAACTTTTACTCTAAAGACTAGTGGTAATGATTTGCTCTTTCTAACTCGATGCTTCAAAGCACATGTACTGTGTAAAGCACGGAAAGAAAGTAGCTTAAGAACAGTCCAAAAAGTACCCAAACAAGCTGCAAGTTAGTGATATTTTGATCTTAAAAGATAATAATTTATGATGAAGATCATTCATGTATGTTAACAGCTCTTTGAGAAATAAGATTAAAAACTAACTATAAAGACAAAGGCAGCACTTGAATTGTCAACTTCAAATACCATTAGCTGTAAAGCAAACACAACACATATAAAAATAAATCCCGGGCTAAAAGAAACCTGCAAAGAAATAACACTGATCAGCTGAAAAGAAAGGAAAACAAGTAAATGAAACTATACATGCTTAAGGAAATAAATAAGAAAATAATGAAATGCTGCACATGAAATACTTTACAAAGGCTGAGATGAGCAGAGGCCCTCTGTTCATTCAGCCACAAGAGAACTCAAAGATCTGGAAACTTCAAAACAGTGCTATATTGATTTCTCCATTTGCAAAAAGTTTACAAAACAGAGTGCTGGAATAGCACTAGAAAACAGAGTTCACAAAAGCTTCTAAATTCAACACAAGTGCAGCAAATTACAACTAATCCAAAAGTTCCTTGAGCGTACGCAGACGCATCAATTTATAGGAGTTTCTAAGATAGCCTACTCGTACAGCTAGTTAACAGAAAAACAATAAAACAGTATGTGTATTAAAGGTCCTTTGACACATCACGGCTGCGTGGACGAGTTTAGTGGTTCTGTCGACATGGATAATAAATCCTATGTTGGATTGCGTCCCCTGCCATCTGTAGAACATGGACAAATCACCATTTAAGGTGACGTGACCAAACAGCTTTCAAACACCGTTTAAACCACCTTGAGTTGACCGTGGCTTAACCAGCTTTGACCATGGGTAAAAATGACGTGGATGGCTGGAACAAAGGGACAGGAACCTCGAGCACACTGATACCTGAGTGCCCATGTGGCTCGTCTAGCAAACCGACACGTGGATCATAGTGTTTAACAAAAAGGCTGCAGGATCTTCAGATAGCTGCGGGATCATCAGATAGCTGCGGGATTCCTGCAAGTAAGTCAAAAACTAAACAAATAGTCATCCATTAGCAAAACTTGCTTGATCATGCTTATTGACACTGAATGTAATGATCTGAGAGGTTTTATGGTGAAAATGAGGCAAAAGTGAAGGAAAGATAAGGAAAAGTTGAGGAAAATGGTAGACAAATAGGTGTAGAATAGAGGTTCTACACCTCTAAAATGAAGCTTTTCTATGATTTTTGTTTTAGGTTTCTGTGAATTATTTTTACGTTACTTGAAAAGCGCATCGAATTGAGTTGAGAGCATTGGATAAGTCTCTAAAATGAAGCTATTAAAGATATAAAGCTTTTGATATTTCTCTCGATTTCTTCATTCTTCTTTAGGCATAATGTTTTGGGGTCTATCCCACTTGACACGAGTAGATGAAGGGTTTAATTTGGGTCGTTCAGAATTGTTTTTGAATTGTGGTAAATATGACAGGAGTGTAAAGTATTTAATTTTTCAGACACATTTTACTAAATGGCCTCGTGTTGTGACATTGCAGAGCAAATTGGAGGAGCAAAGAAAGCATGCAGAACCAGAGAGTACCGAATTCATATCAGCTCTCGCTGCAGGCATGAACGCACAGCTCATTGTAGAGGTATGTTCAAGCGAAGCACCAACGCGTACGATAGGCCTAGCAGTGGCAGCTCGGCAGACTGGTGGCCGCCTCGTCTGCATTCTGCTGGGGAAGGCGCGGAATGACACCGTTGTTGGGTATTTTTGATGGGAAAAATACCAAAAACCAAACATTCAAACACACAGAGGCAATGCTCTGTTTTACCTCCACAGGATCCTCTTGTGCACAGAGAAGCTTAAAAAAAATTTCACTGAGGAACAGAGTATTTCACCACAATAAAACATTTCTATTCATTAAAACAAAAAAAATTTACTCTGTCTCTATATGAGAATTTACACTGCTCGAAAAATTCCCATTAACATTTACTGCTGTAAAACCTCCATTTACATTCACTGGTGTAAAACTCTTTTTACACGCTGTTGTAAATCAAAAACAAATTACATTTACATCCAAAACAAATGCGCTCATGGATATTACAACACCTTCAGCACACAAAACATTCTCATTTCACCACCGTTCCATTACAAAAGTCAAAACAGAACTTTACCAAGTATATCATGTGCACTGCTGTGCATACATTTCTGGTTCCTTTCGCTGCTGCGAACACACACTGTCTTTAGCTCCCGTGTGCCATACAAAATAATACAGAGCACACTATATTTTTACTGCTCCATCGTTCCCCTTTTTTTAATGGTCAACGCTACGACCTTGAGCACATTTTCACATGGCTCATATTTATATAAAACTTAATAAAAAACATAACTTATTAAAACATACAACGAACACCCATAAAAAAACTTTACGTGCCGTATAAAAACATATAACGTATACCATATGGGACATATGCCCATAACCAAAATTAAAGGCCTCCACCAAAAGACTACGAAAAACATTAAAGACATTTAATTCCCTTCTCGACGGTCAACAACAAAAATCAAACTCTTCACGCAATTTGATTTGACGTTGGTTTGTATGCAGCTTCAATCGATCAACGGCGGAGAACACGGGAGCAGATCCGACGGTGGAGAAAGATATCGGAAGCCACTTTAATGCTGAGCTTTACCTCCCGATATGTCAGAGATGCTGATGTCAGGTGAGAGCCACGCGTCTTCACCAAATCGCATCGGAGCCAAAAATACGGAAACTGCTTTTCGCTGGATGGTGGTGCGATATGCTCTGGGCGGTTTTGTGGTTTCGTTCGGTGGTTTTTGGAGTAGTACGTGCGCGTTGAAATTACATTTTCAACACTCCCCTTTAATTTCAACAGCTGGGCATTCGGTCATACCGAGACACTTCCTCAAAAATTCAAAGCTTTTCTGATCAAGTGGCTTTGTCAAGATGTCTGCAACCTGTTCTTGAGTCCTGCAATGTTCTAGGACAATTTCTCCATTGTTCACCAATTCTCTGATGTAGTGAAACCTTGTATCAATGTGTTTCGTTCTCTTATGAAACACTGAATTCTTTGACAATGCAATAGCTGAGCTATTGTCACAAAAGATCACTGTCGCTTTTGCCTACTCTTGGCCTAAGCTCCTCAACATCCTTCTCATCCATACTGCTTGACATGCTGCTGCTGTAGCTGCCACATATTCAGCCTCTGTTGTAGACAATGCTACAATGGACTGCTTCTTAGAAGCCCATGAAATGGCTCCTGAACCCATATGAAAGACATAACCGGAAGTGCTTTTCCGATCATCTACACTTCCAGCCCAATCGTTATCAGTGTATCCAACCAAATCTGAATGTTCTGAGGCATGATATAAAATTCCAAACATTTTGGTACCTTTGACATACCTTAAAATTCTTTTTGCTGCCTGCCAATGTGCCTCCTTCGGTCTCTCCATAAATCTGGAAATCAAACTAACAACATACATTAAATCAGGCCTAGTTGTTGTTAAATACATAAGGCTGCCAACAATACTCTTGTACAAACTAGGATCAAAATCCTTGTTGTTGTCCTCTCTGCTGAGTTTTAATCCCATCACTGTGGGAGTGATGGCTGCCTTGCATTCTTGCATGTTAAATCTGCCCAGAACTTGATTTACATATCTTGCTTGAGATATAAAAATTCCTTTTTCATTTTGATCTACTTCTATGCCTAAGAAGTATCTCAACAAACCCATGTCAGTCATTTCAAATTCATCCTTCATGACTAATTTAAAATTCTCAATAAGATAAATATCATTTCCAGTGAAAATAACATCATCTACATACAAGACAACAATTAAAATTTTATCATCCTTTTCCTTGATGTAGACTGTGGGTTCTCCTTCACATTTGTCAAATTCATTATCCAAGAGATATGAATCTATCCGGCTGTACCATGCTCTTGGCGCTTGCTTCAGCCCATAAAGGGCTTTCTTCAATTTGCACACTTTGTGCTCTTCACCTTTCTTCTCATATCCGAGAGGCTGTTCCACATAGACCTCTTCCATTAACACTCCATTTAGGAATGCTGACTTCACGTCCATTTGGTAGACTTTCCATTTGTTTTGAGCTGCTATGGACAGCACTGCTCTTACGGTTTCCATTCTTGCAACCGGTGCGAAAGTCTCCTCGTAATCTCTCCCATACTGTTGCTTGTACCCTTTTACAACCAGCCTTGCCTTGTGCCTTTCTATCTTGCCTTCAACATTGCTCTTGGTCTTATAGACCCATTTCACACCAATGACTTCTTTGCCTTTTGGTAACTCAACCAAATCCCATGTTTTGTTTCTCTCTATGGCATTCATCTCCTCATCCATAGCTTCTATCCATTTCCTATCTTTAATTGCATCTTCGAAATGAATAGGATCATCAACATGACAATACAAGGCAAATAAGGAATTCATTCCTTCATCATAAATGTCACTTAGATTTCTAAATTTCTTACCTCTTTCACTTGGTGTGCAAGTGCTTGAAGATGCACTTGAATTTCCTCCTTGTGGTGTGCTTGGAGAATCACTCTCATTGATCCTCAATGGTGTCCCTTGCTGTCCTTGTGTTGGCGCTGCTGTTTGGGGATGCATTTCAGCCACCTCCTCTTCATCTTCATCATGAGACAAACAGTTCTTGACATTCACTGTTTTCTCTATGCTTCCATCCCAAGCTTCTTCCTCAATGAATTGAACATCTCTGCTGACAAGAAACTTCTTGGTAGATGGGATATACAACCTGTAGGCTTTGGATTCCTCACTGTATCCAATGAATAGAAATTTCTCCCCTTTGCTGTCCAACTTCCTCCTTAGCTGATCTGGTATGTGTGCATAGGCCACACACCCAAAAACTCTCATGTGGGTGACTCCTTGCTTTCTCCCACTCCATGCCTCTTCTGGCACTTTGTTCAAGACTGCTTTTGTAGGACACCTGTTCAATATATAAACTGCACAATGTACAGCTTCAGCCCAATACTCATTTGGCAAATGCTTTGCCTTCAACATGCTCCTTGCCATATCCATGATGGTCCTGTTCTTCCTTTCAGCAACTCCATTTTGCTATGGGGTGTACCGAGTTGTGAACTGTTTATGTATTCCATTTTCTCTACAAAACTTTAGGAATTCATTTGAGATATACTCACCTCCTCTATCAGTTCTCAATACTTTTATGTGCAGCCCGCTTTGGTTCTCCACAAGTGCTTTGAAGTTTTGGAATTTCTCAAAGACTTCACTTTTGTTCTTGAGGAAATATATCCAAGTCTTTCTTGTAAAATCATCAATGAATGTCAAGAAATATAGGCTGCCAGCTAATGATGGAGCTTGCATTGGTCCACACAAATCTGAGTGGATAATCTCTAAGGGTGTCTTTGCCCTTATGCTTTTCCCTGATGGAAAACTTTCTCTATGTTGTTTGCCCAATATACAACCTTCACAAAGGCTGTCCGACTTCTCTATCAATGGTAATCCCTTTACCATTCCTTTTCTGCTCAATAAGTTTAGACCTCCAAAATTTAGATGCCCGAATCTCAAGTGCCATAACCAGTTCTCATCCTTTGGCACGCTTTGGAAGGCCTCTTGGGTGACTACTTCCATTTCCCTTTTGTTCTTCATGTCTGCCCTGATCTGGAGAGGGAACATCATGTTCCTTGTCATCTTCACTTCAGCAATGCATCTTTTGCTGGGTGGTATATCCATGATGGTGCATACATCATTTTTAAAGAAAACATTGTACCCCTTATGGACAAGCTGTCCAATACTCAAGAGATTACATCTCATTCCGGGGACATAGTATACATCTGCTATGGTTTTCCTTTCTCCTTGCTTTGAAAATATTTTTACTTCTCCTTTTCCCATAACAGACACTTTACTATCAGTTCCTAGTGTGACTTCTGATTTCACATTCTGATCTAGAGTAGAAAAGAAGGCTATGTTTCCGGTCATATGGTTGCTACAACCTAAGTCTAAAAACCATATGTCCTCACTATGTGTTTCAGCCATGTTACAAGCTAACAGGACATTTTCTTGACTGTTGTTTTCTCTTGTAACATTTGCATTTTGTCTGCTGTTCTTATCATGTTGTTTCTTTCTACAATCACTAGCATAATGTCCATACTTTTTGCAATAATAGCATTGAACATTAGATTTATCATACCTTTGTCCTTGAGCCTGATACTGATCTCTTTGTTGGCTGTTGCCTTGACCTTGGTTCTGATTTGGATTGCTGCCTCTTCCTTGTGCATTTGATGGGCTGTTCCTTCCACCTCTGTTTTGGCTTCTGCCTCTTCCTCTTCGGTTTCCTCTTCCTTGACCTCTTCCTCTTCCAAAAGACATCTGGGTCTTGAAGGCTTGCTCAAGAGATGAGTTTTCATTCCTACTCAACCTCTGCTCATGTGTTATCAGTGATGCATGTAGCTCATCAACTGAATAGTTTGAGAGATCCTTTGTCTCTTCAATGGTGGTGACTATGGCATCAAACCTTGAGGGTAACACCCTCAATATTTTCTCCACAATCCTTCTATCTTCAATGGTTTCTCCATGAGTCCTCATTTGTGTGATTACACCAATCACATGAGTGAAGAATGAGTCAATGTTATCTGACTCCTTCATGTTCAAGTTCTCAAAATCCTTTCTCAGCAATTGTAGTTTTGCTATCTTCACTCTCTCCATGCCTTGATAGGCTGTCTTGAGGGTTTCCCATGCTTCATTGGATGTCTTAGCTACTGCTAACCTTGGAAATATACTCTGGTCTACTGCTAGATACAACAACACACGGGCTTTTGAATCCTTCTTCCTATTGCTCTTCAGCAGATCCTTCTATCCCTGAGTTAATGCATTGAACTCAGTTTCATCTGCTGGTTCTTCAAAACCATCTTCAACTATTTCCCATAAGTCTTGGGAAGCAAGCAAGGCTTTCATAGTTATTGACCAGTAGTCATAGTTCTTCCCATTAAACTGTGGGAGCTGGGTATTAAACATACCCATACCAGTGCTTGTGCTAGCCATTCCTTGACTGTGTATTTAGAAACTGACTGTCTCTTCAATAACAAACAAGATAGCTATGAAGAATACCTGAATCCTTCGTTGTCTGAGTCTTCTGTCTGCCTGAGAAGTTTTGCTGCAGCAACAACCTTCTCCCTTCAGCTTCTTTAACTTCTTTAAACAGCCTGGGCCTGCTCTGATACCACTGTTGGGTATTTTTGATGGGAAAAATACCAAAAACCAAACATTCAAACACACAGAGGCAATGCTCTGTTTTACCTCCACAGGATCCTCTTGTGCACAGAGAAGCTTAAAAAAAATTTCACTGAGGAACAGAGTATTTCACCACAATAAAATATTTCTATTCATTAAAACAAAAAAAATTTACTTTGTCTCTATATGAGAATTTACACTGCTCGAAAAATTCCCATTAACATTTACTGCTGTAAAACCTCCATTTACATTCACTGGTGTAAAACTCTTTTTACACGCTGCTGTAAATCAAAAACAAATTACATTTACATCCAAAACAAATGCGCTCATGGATATTACAACACCTTCAGCACACAAAACATTCTCATTTCACCACCGTTCCATTACAAAAGTCAAAACATAACTTTACCAAGTATATCATGTGCACTGATGTGCATACATTTCTGGTTCCTTTCGCTGCTGCGAACACACACTGTCTTTACCTCCCGTGTGCCATACAAAATAATACAGAGCACACTATATTTTTACTGCTCCATCGTTCCCCTTTTTTTAATGGTCAACGCTACGACCTTGAGCACATTTTCACATGGCTCATATTTATATAAAACTTAATACAAAACATAACTTATTAAAACATACAACGAACACCCATAAAAAAACTTTACGTGCCGTATAAAAACATATAACGTATACCATATGGGACATATGCCCATAACCAAAATTAAAGGCCTCCACCAAAAGACTACGAAAAACATTAAAGACATTTAATTCCCTTCTCGGCGGTCAACAACAAAAATCAAACTCTTCACGCAATTTGATTTGACGTTGGTTTGTATGCAGCTTCAATCGATCAACGGCGGAGAACACGGGAGCAGATCCGACGGTGGAGAAAGATATCGGAAGCCACTTTAATGCTGAGCTTTACCTCCCAATATGTTAGAGATGTTGATGTCAGGTGAGAGCCACGCGTCTTCACCAAATCGCATCGGAGCCAAAAATACGGAAACTGCTTTTCGTTGGATGGTGGTGCGATATGCTCTGGGCGGTTTTGTGGTTTCGTTCGGTGGTTTTTGGAGTAGTACGTGCGCGTTGAAATTACATTTTCAACAACCGTGGCGGAGACTATCAAGGATCTAGGGTTGGAACATACAACCAACTTCGTCATTGGCAATGCCATGGAGTTGCTTCCCGAGTACAAGAATGTAGATTTCGCTGTCATTGATAGCAGGCTCACTCAAGATTACCAGGATTTGTTTATGGTTTTGAATCTAAATCCCTCTCGAGCGGTGGTGGTTGGCAACAATGTTTGATAAGAAGCCCACAAATGCGTATGTCAAGACGTTGAAGAAGGCGGCCGGTGCCAAAACTGTTACTCTCCCGATTGGCAAAGGCATAGAGGTGACCAGAATCGGTATGGGTTATAACAATCACTCCTCGCCTCATACACAACAGGGAGTCGACATGGACGCCATGGGTATGATTTCCAAGAGGAGATGCTGTGATTATTATAAAAATGTGAAAAGTACAACTTCCAGAGGCCACAAGAGCGGATGGATTGTGCATGTAGACGAACAAACTGGTGAAGAACATGTATTCAGGGTATGCAAACACAGACCCTGTAACCCTTACAAGAAACCTGCAATGAACCTTTCAAATGTTAATCCGAACTAAACCTCCAAAGTTGACATGACTTGCATTTGTGTTTGAATACTTGTAAGGTTGCGGATGATAATGTATGATTGTTTGAAGCCCGGAGTTGTTGATACAAATAATTTTGTAGTCAACCATCAATTTGTAGAACTTGATGGATGCAGAATCTATACTGCAAAGTTATGGGTAATAAAAGATTAACCTCGCGCTTTCTTTTCTTTATGTGGAATTTAAAGTAGCAAGGAGGTTTCACTGAATCTGAATCAAATACAGAAGCCGCTCGTCAATTCGCAATTGAAAGTCTTGTGCCCCTGGTGCTTCTTTCTTGATATATAAGATTAACCAATAATCGAACAAATTATTTTTATGATTTGTCATAATAATATTTTTGAGTACGAAAGTTTTTATAATTGGTCATAATTAATATAGGATTTTTTCAATCAAATTACATTATAAATTTTTAAACGTTTTAAGATTTCAAGTGATATTTATTATGAATTAAAAGAGTGTATATTATAAGTTTAGTCATATAAATAATAATATTTTAGTGTTTACTGATGGTGAAGTTTCTATTTATAATCTAAAATTTTACACACAATATTATTCTAAAAATCATTTTAAAATTAAAAGTTTTAATCTAAATAGATTAAAATACTAACACAACCACATTAAAAATATTAGTATGGTGGTTGATATAGCACAAGATTTCATTTATATCTATTATTAATAAAAAAAAGAAACACCAAAATAACATAAAACCTAAAAAAATTACTAAAACATATAATTTTTTTGAATAAGTACATAAATTAATAAAAATTAAATTTCGCTTTATTAACCACCCTAGATCGATCTTAACGCGGGATCTATTAAGCACCGAGAGGGATCAAATCTCTCGTGATGCAAACCTACTTTTTGAGTGAAAACTTGAGGAAAGGCTTGCACCTGGAGAGATTTGATCCCTCTCGGCCCTTGTCCGTCATACAAAATTTACTAAACATCTAATTATTTTGATCATTTTAAATATGCTAAATATGTCTAAGATTAATTTGGTCAATTTAATTTAAAATTTGCTTAGTTACCTCAGTTTGTTGAGATGAGAGAGATTGTTAGTAAGTTGAATGTTCAAAAATGATGAAATACAAATTTTGAGTGAAAAGTTTCAATGTGACAATTTTGATAGATAGAAAATGCGAATACTAAGAATATAGTCTATTACAAACAATCTTCATTGCAATCAATCTGAAACTATTTTCTTCTACTGTTTATATTATCACACCTATTAATTTTTCCATTTTCTGGTATTGATCATATGAAAAGAGTAGTTGGAAGCAGAGACCATTCAAATATTTAACTCGATCTACTGAGTAGTTGGAAGCACGGACCATTCAAATATTTAACTCGATCTACTGTAGTAAACAACACACCTTGTCTTTGTTGCTCTCCAATATTAATAGTAGTTTTCTCCAAAGTTAATCATTCTGACTTATGGATTGTTAAACCCAAAATAATTTTCAATGGTAGTTACTTTGTATTGCTGCGTTGGAATTCAAAGTAATTAACAATGTTAAATGATGGAAAATGGCAATAATAAGAATGTAACCAATTATAAATAGTTTATAGTTTCAAGAAGCAAACATTTGGGGTAAGAAAACATTTTATATAGGGTGAAAATTCAAGTATTGTATCTAATGTTGAATAATTTTTATGTGCTTGAGAGAGAGTGTGTGTGTTTTGGGGGTGAGAATGAGAGACAAGAGGAGATAGAGATATAGATAAGGAGGAGAGGGAAGAAGAGATAGCAAAGGCAAGGAGGGAGGAAGATATATATATATATATATATAGATATATATGGAGAGAGATATGTTAGAGAGAGAGAGAGAAGAGGAATAGAGAGAGATTGAGGGGAAAGGGAGCAGGGAGAGATAGATAGATAGGTATAGAGAGAGTGTGTGTACGTTTAGGGGCTAAGATAGAGAGATAGAGAAGGAGAGACAATGGGAGATAGAGATATAGATGGAGGAGGTAGAGATGTGCTTACACTGAAATCAATGCACATTATTAATCTAATTACTTTGGAATTAATGTACATCATACATCTTGTTGCATCAAATCAGAAATCAACCTCTACACTAAAATCAATGCATGTAGTGCAAACAATCAAATAGGATTAGATATCAACATCTATACTAAAATCAATGCATCTAGTGAAAGAAATCAAATAGGATTAGAAATCAATATCTACACTGAAACCAATGCATCTAATGCAAGCAATCAAATATGAGTAGAAATCAACATCTATGTTGAAATCAGTGCATCTAGTGTAAGGCATTAAATATGATTAGAAATCGACATCTACGCTAAAATCAATGCATCTAGTGCAAACGATTAAATAGGATTAGAAATTAATATCTACACCAAAACCAATGCATCATGTGTAAGCAATCAAATAGGATTAGAAATTAATATCTACACTGAAACAAATGCATCTAATTCAAGCAATCAAATATGAGTAGAAATCAACATGTACGGTGAAATCAATGCATTTAGTGTAAGGTATTAAATATGATTAGAAATCGCCATTTACACTCAAATCAATGCATCTAGTGCAAGCGATCAAATAGGATTAGAAATCAATATCTACACTAAAACCAATGCATCATGTGCAAGCAATCAAATAGGAGTAGAAATCAACATCGACACTAAAATCAATGCATCTAGTGTAAGGTATTAAATAGAATTATAAATCGACATCTACACTAAAATCAATGCATATAGTGAATGTGATCAAATATGATTAGAAATCAACAACTACATTGAAATCAATACATCTATTTTAGTGAAAATATAAAATATTCATGACCTTCTAGATCTAACTTCTATGTCTAGATTTGTCTCTGTGAGACTCTTTCTTCTTCCCTCTCCCTCCACCTTCCATTCTGTGTATACCTCCCTCCTCCTCTCCTTCTCTCTCTTCCCCTCCCTCTCTCCCCCGTCTCACTCTACCTGCCTCTCCCTAACTTTCTCTATATTTCTCTTTTTTCCTCTCTCCCCCTTCCATCTATATTTATACCTCCCTCCATCTCTCCTTATTTGTCTCTCTATCTCAACCCACTAAACACATGCCACTCTCTCTCTCTCTCTCTCTCTCTCTCTCTCTCTCCCCCCATATTATATATCTATCTATCTCTCCCTCTTCATTTCCCTCTCTATCTCTTCCCCTTCTCTCTCTCTCTCATTCTCGTAAAAAAGAACTAGAGTTGAATCTGTTGTCTTGGCAACTACATGCAACGTGTCATTTGGTTCCGTCACTTCCATCTCTAGGGAATTGATGGGCAGGAATGACCACAAATCTTGCTCGTCTACCTTAAATTTGTTAAGTTTATAAAAATTCAAGGGAATTGGTGGATGGGAGTGACCACAAATCTTTCTCTTCTACCTTAAATTTTTTAAATTTATTAAAATTCAACAGAACCCAATAGACTCTCTAACACACTACAGTCCTTGACATACATTTAGAAGAAACATATGTTGAACATATTCTTTAGAAAATTAATATAAGTTCTCAATTAAAAAACAAAAAACAAAAAATCAATAAACTCTCCACCTTAAATTAAAATACTAATCCTTAGCCTAAATATTATGACCAAAAGAAATCAAAATCATTAAAATAATTAAAATGAAAAAAACTTTAAATAAATAATATACATTAATTAATTAATAAATGATCTGAAATCACTCGTGAATGATCTCAGTTATTTAATGAAGGTATTATAGACTCATGTGCTAGGGTGTGTCTATGTTATTTTAAGTAAGGATCGATAAGATTGCAAAATACACAGACACTTGAAACAGTAAGAGAAACATGGTAAATAAATACAAAAACACAACAAATTTAATAAGGAGTTTACCCAGTCCTCCTGGGCTACGTCTCCTGGTCCAACCTTTAGTGGTGGCCTTTTCTATTGTGTCTTAAAGCAGAGATTTTAAAATAAGGAGCTCAATTTGAGTCTCACTTAACAGAATGATCAATAGGGTGGTACTTGGATTCCCCTAGCCTTTAGAGTACACAGAATCCGCCTTACTGGATCTCGACCTCAACTGGTCTCAATGGTATGAGCCCAATTTGGTACTCAATACCGGATAGGTATACACAGAGGAGTTGCTTGAACCTCTCAAGCCCTCTCTGGAGTTCACAGACTCTCGGACTCTCTCTATCTCTGTCTGCTCGATGCTGCCTTTGCTTTGCAGGTCATCTTGGCTTCTCTGTTCTCTACAATTCGCTTCTTTCTCTACTTCTATTTTTTCCCTGTTCTTTGTCTGTTCATGGCTTAAAGCCAATATGCTCCTTAACTGTTCGTTTCCTCTTCCAAGCTCTCTAGATCGCATGCCCCTGTCCGCTGGAATTTCCCTGCTCTACGTCGTCATCGCTGTGTAATGCTGCACAGAGAGGTGACCTCTTGTCACCTTACGGACTGAGTGTCAGTTTTCTTTTGAACGGTCGTTATTTCCATTACTCCAGGATTTTCCCGCAAAACTGATCCTCCTGCCAGCTCATTGGTCATGCCGAACCTCAATTCTTTATGTGCCTAAGTCTATTTTCCCATCGAATCCGGTCATCCATCGGGTTAATTCTCCGCCGTTGATCTAGAGCCTCCAGATCCTACAATCTGCATTTATATCGCACGGGTAAGTTTCTCGATCATTACTCACATGATGTAAGTAGTTTTCTATCTCATCTGTTGGACACGCGTCTCCCGGTGTAAGGCATTGTGCTGAACTCGGACAAACCCACTTACCACTCGAAGTGCACGCGATATCCTGTTGGTTTTGTGTGTGAGACCCGCCTTCTGACGTTTTCCGCATGGTTTCCTATTTTCCCTCGTGACCGAGCGCTCGGAGCTTTCCTTCTCTAAGGGTTTTGTCCTGCAATATGCGATTAGCGCTAATTGTGTATCAGAAACTGCCTCTGTTTCTAGATCTGGGATTCCAATTGCCAATTTGCGTCCATGCACGGTCTCCATGGGCCAACGGTCAGTGCGCTTTGACCGAGGGTCCTCATTGTTCTGTGCAGGCCAAAATTGCCATTGTCCAAAGGTCATTTCTGATACTTGTTATTCATAAGATTTGATCTCACATAATTTTGAAACAGTCATGAGAAATGTTTAAGGATCCAATTCAGATCACGACCTTCCCACTGAAAAAGCTTTTGGACCACCAAAAGTTGGTTTTCAAGCATTGATTAAGTGAGGATATAATTGTCTCACTTGTACAATCTCTATCCATTTTTCACTGCTTGGCTTGGAACCCTTGAGTCCAATCCTAAGGTACTCAACATCTCCCCTATGTGTCGTCCTCACCTTCCTGTCCAGAACTGTGTCTTCCTGCAATTCATTGAGATATTCAGGTAATAGATCATCAATAGAAGGCAATTGACTTTGCTCTTTGGGATCTTCAATTAATGAAGGTTCAAATAGTCTCAAGTTGTCTGCATTAACGACTAAGTAGATGTGCATGTAAGCTGGTAAATCAAGGCGAAAATCATTCTCACCAATTTTCTCAAGTATCTTGAAAGGTCTATAGCTTATTGGTTTTAGCTTTTTATCTTCACCTTGCATTCTATTTTTGCTGATATACAGCCAGACTTGATCACCAATATGGAAATGATGCTCCATTCGATGCTTATCATGCCTTTCCTTGTATTTGGCTTGGCTCTTTTCCAGCTGTTCCTGTACTCCCTGGTGAATCTCTTGGATTTTTTCAATGAACTTGGTTGTCTTTTCGACATCACTGTGTTCATCAACTGCTATGTCTTTACCAAAGACAAAATCCAAGGGAGACCTTGGTGTGAAACCAAAACAGGTCTCAAAAGGAGATCTCTGTGTAGAAGAATGTTTTTCTCGGTTGTAAGCATGCTGCACATAACACAAATGTTCATCCCAAAGTTTGGGATGCTTGCTGCAATAGCCTCTAAGCAACTGGATCACTGTCCTGTTGACCACTTCTGTCTGGCCATCTGTCTGTGGATGAAAGGTTGTGCTTTTCTTCAGTCTGGTGTCCATCAGTTCCCACAGACTCGACCAAAACTTCCCAACAAATCGGGTGTCTCGATTAGATACAATGGAAGTGGGTAATCCAAAATGAACCCATACATGCTGAAAGAACAACTTTGCAATTTGTTCAGCTGTAATATGTTTATTACAAGGTATCAAAATACACATTTTGCTGAACCTATCCACAACAACATATAAATAGTCATGACCTTTCCTAGATTTAGGCAGTCCTCCAACAAAGTCCATGGAAATACTTTCCCAAGGATGAGAAGGAACTGGCAGTGGAGTGTACAAGCCTAGTTTTCTATTGTTGTGCTTGTTTTAGCACACATGCTACACCCTCTTACATATCTAGAAACGGTCTCATTCATTTTTTGCCAATAACAAAATCTTTGCAGTTGTGCAACTATTTTACTTACCCCAAAGTGACCTGATATTAGAGAAGTGTGTGCTTCTCGAATTATCTTTACTCTTTCAGTTTGCGGAATGCATAGCTTCCCACAATGATACAAGAGTTGGTCCTTAATGTGATAATCCAACTCTTCTACTCGTTTGCCTTAACTTAAAGTTGCATACACATCTTTGAAATCTATATCTTGTGAATATTTTTCAATGTAGCTCTCATGCAGTACTGAATTATGCTTAAGTATAGTGGATGCATTTATAATAGGTCTAGATAGCATATCTGCAACTTTATTGTGTATTCCCTTTTTATATCTGATGACTAAATGAAACTGTTGTAGAAAACACATCCACCTATAGTGTCTTGATTACTGCAACTTAGTTTGGGAGTGTAGATATTGAAGTGGTTGATGATCAGTATGTATGACTGTCTCTTTGCCCATTAAGTAATGTTTCCACTTTTTCACACTCTGTACTAATGCATACAATTCTTTATCATATGTTGGATAGTTAACTACTGCAAAATTAAATGTCTCAGAATGATAACATATGGGTTTACCGTGCTGTATCAACATTGCTCCCATGGCATAGTCACTGGCATCTGTTTGGATCTCAAATGGTCTTTGAAGATCTGGCAGTGCTAGTATTGGTGTTGTACTAATCTTTTCTTTCAAGGTGTCGAAGGCTTTCTGCTATTTGCCTCCCCACTGAAACACCTTGTTCAATCCTGTCAAAGCATGTAAGGGAGTTGTAATTAAGGAAAAGTTAGAAATGAACTTTCTCCAATATTGTGCTACTCCTAAGAAGCTTCTCACTTCTGTAGCAGATTTGGGTTTAGGCCAGTTTACAATGACTTCCACTTTAGAGGGATCTATCTTCAATTCACCACCCCCTACTATAAGTCCCAAATAATTCAAAGATGTTTTTCCAAATTGACATTTTGAGAGTTTAACATAAATTTTTTCTCTTTTCAAAACATCTAGTGTCTGTTTAACATGCTTTAAATGTTCTTCCCACGTTTTGCTAAATATAAGAATGTCATCTAGATATATAATAACAAAATCATCAAGAAAAGGTCTGAGTACATCATTCATTATTCTCATGAAAGTAGCAGGAGCATTAGTTAAGCCAAAAGGCATAACCAGCCACTCATACAATCCCTGCTTTTTTTGAAAGCAGTCTTCCATGCATCTTGTTCTGCAACTCTGACCTGATGATATCCACTATGCAAGTCTAACTTGGAAAAATAAACAACTTCTTTTAACTGATCTAGTAAATCATCTATGCGAGGAAGGGGATAACGATTTTTGATCGTTATCTTATTCAGTGCTCGGTAATCAATGCACATTCTCCACAAGCCATCTTTCTTTCTCACCAAAACGATTGGTGATCCACATGGTGTTGTGCTAGGTCTGATGAACCCCTTCTCGAGCAACTCTTGCACCTGCTTCTTGATTTATGCATTCTCTAAAGCGGACAACCTGTATATCCCAATGTTAGGCAATGGAGCATCTTGCTGCAAATTAATATCATGCACTATTTCCTTTTTGGGTGGCAGACCTTTAGGTTCTTGAAACAAGATATCATAGTCTGAAACAACTTTTTCTAAATCAGCTTGCTGTTTAGCATCACAACCCTCAAATACGTTGGTTTTATCAGGTTTATTTTCCTTTACAACCATCAACAAAAATTGTTTGCATGAATTTACAATTCGTTTCATCTGCCCTGAGTTTATTAGAGTATAATTATTCTTGAGCTTATGAGCTCTTACAAAGTATTCGATTCCATCTTTAATGAGTAGATACTTGTTCTCCGCTCTATAGAAAATATCTTTTCTATCATACAAGTAAGGAATTCCTAAAACAATTCCACATATATCTAGAGGAATTATATCTAACTCAACCTCATCTACAAATGTTGACCCAAAAGAAAACTTAAATTTACATTTTCTAGTCACTTGTAGTTGTGCTTTATCACTTAACCAACCTAATGGGTATGGTTTCTTGTGAGGTGTAGTCAGTAATCCCAACTTCTTTACAATTGCTTTAGAAATTAAATTTACTTGTGAGCCACTATCAAACAAATTATCAATCTTTTGATGTTTGGAAACAACTTGAATATAGAAAGGCTCATGTCTTATTAATAGATTGTGCAAAATTACTAGTAGATGCTTCGGAATTTTTACCTCTTATACCTATGGCTGCAATGGTTGTTTCATCTCTTGAGTCCGACCCCAAATATACATGAATAGCTGTAGCAGTGTTCTTCTTCTCGCCCTCGAACTTCTTAGGTATCAGCTCTGGATGGAGAATCCAACAGTGCTCATCATCATGCCCATCCTTTTTATAGTGAGTGCATGAAGAAAAAGGGTTTGACCTCCAACCTCTAGTCAGGGCCAGCCCCCCACCTAATCCGGTGGGACCCATGTCACTTATATATATATATATATATATATATATATATATATATATATATATATATATATATATATATATATATATATGGGATTATGTCATGGTTTTCAATAGGAAGAAGGTATGCAGCTGAGAAGGGGAAATAGGCATATGAGCACAGATTCTGAGGAATTTTGTGCAGAGATTTTAGTTGGATTTGTGGGATGTGAGAAGAAAACCACTACTTCAATTGCATCATAAGCATTTACCCGTCCTAGAAGCAGAGTATTAAATAATAAAGGTTGTTTTTGGTGAGTAGGACGACCAATTGACATCGTTCCTTGAAAACTAAAGCCTTGGTGGTGGTGGCGGGCCACATCAACCGTAAAAAAAAAAAAAAAAAAGGAAGCAAAATCAAAGTTTAAATTTACAAATACAAAAAAAAAAATTGGCATACGGACGAAACTGTGATCCATCTTAATTATGAATTTACCAAAAGTCAAAAGGATTTTTTTATTTTTGTATTTTTTATTTAGAGGAATCAACAATTGGGTCAGTCTCGTACTCACCTGACATGGGTCGATTCCAATCGCTATCAATATAACCTCTCTAGGTGCCTATGTATGTGTCTTCCATAAACAACGAGAATTTGAACCTCAAACCTCCTCACACATAACACTTCATTTTCACTACCAATTAAACCGCCATTACAAATATCATTGATATTTGAATATTAATTACATCTTACATTAAAATAATTTTTAAAAACAAAAATATTATAACTTTTATCACACTAAAATGGAAAAATATATATTTATTTTTCTATTTTATTACAAAGTAATATTATTTTTTATTTAATGAATATTTCATTTTCATTGTGAAAAAAACGAGTCATTTTCACCTTCAACATAAAAAGATTTACTCGTCTCCTTCATAAAATAGACTTATCAATAGAGTAAAAAAACATTTAAATTTTAAAAATATGCAATTTTTTCTCGATAAATTATCATATAGCATTGTTTTATTTAAGAAAATAAAAAAATATATCAATAAATTACAAAATTAAAAAATATATAAATTCCTCATTCAAACAAATCATAGTCTATTGGTTCCAGTGCTATGTTTGAGAGGGTTTCACCGTCTATAATCAAGTATTCAAGTTTCTATGATTTTGTTGTTTAATGATATAAGAAGATTTATAGATATGAGTTTTGTTGCAGATGTTTGTGAGTTTATTGTTTATAATTTTTCAACGATATTTTGGAATCACAATTTTGAGTTATAAGTTTTTTATAATTTGAGTGCTTTATAATTTATTAGAGTGTTGAATATATATGTGTGCGCGCCCAAAACCCTATTTTAAATAATTAAAATTAAGATTTAGTTAAAAAAAGGTTTGACAAAATTGAAGTCAAAAAAATCAAAAGTTAATCTATTTAGACAATGTCATATTAATTATAATTGTAGTAAAACTACCACAATTCAATATGAAACAAGTAAAATTTTTAGTATAGTAATATTTTAATCAAATTCATATATCAATTTTAAAAAATGGATTAAAATTTCAAACACATTGAAACTAACCTTGGAGTAAATGTAATTGACTTGATTCACAATATTGAACAATGAAAACTAGAGGCAGCCAAATCATTTTTATTAGCTCCAATTTTATGAGAACCCATCTTATTGACCTATGGTATTCATGTGAAATACAACCTATTTTAAATGGGGAATTAAACCAATCTAGATCCATCTTAACTTCATATCTACCAAGCAAATCTCAAGAGATTTACATCTCAAAGAAAAAATTTAAATGGGGAATTAAACCAATCTAGATCCATCTTAACTTAATATCTCCCAAGCAAATCTCAAGAGATTTACGTCTCAAAGAAAAATGATCCCTCTCACTACTACAGTTAAGATGGATTCAAGTTGATTGATTTGCATCTCAAAGAAAATTGACCCCCTCACTACTAAAGTTAAGATGGATCCGAATTGATTGTTAATATTTAAAGTTTAAATCAAATTCACTGATTTGCATCTCAAAAAATTGATCCTTCTCATTACTAAAGTTAAAATGGATCCAAGTTGATTATGAAATGAAATGAAATGATATTTTAAGGTCTACTAGACTAAAAAATAGTTTATGATGCGCTGACCCAACCTTCTAACAATCCCCTCGCTAAAAAGACAATGCCAAGAAACTGATGCTAACATGCTCTCATAACTTTCTCTGATGACTTTGAATGCATTACATTCCGAAATGAAATGTTTTTCCAATTCCACAACCCCCAAACATGCAAAATGTACACACTCGTTCTTCCCAAGTTTCTTTAAGCCTTTTCCACCCTATTTCATACTGAAGTTGATGTGAGCTGGTCCTTAATTGAGCAATAAGAACCTTTGCCCTCCACGAAAAGCTAGCTCTAATAAACTCTTTTATTGTAAATCACATATAGGATTGAATTCCTCAATATAATATTTCTTCTTTTTATCTAAATTAACTATTAATATTTAAAACTTCTATACTTTGAACACTTAGTAAATCTCCACATGAGAAAAACATAATCCATCCTTAGTGCAGTTAGGAAATCCCTAACCAGCTATCGTGTTTATCCTTCCGGATTAACCGATGAACACGTAGAATCAAGATGCCACGCTGGCAATTACGTTGCCACGTCACGCACTCCAGTTAACTTCCTCGTAACTCAGAACCGGCCAGAAAGGAAACTACTCTACCGCGTGTTTGTATATTTCCAGCTGGAGGGCGGCTCCTTTCTTTGTGGGCACCTCTCATCCGATTTCTCTTTACTTGCATCTATGGGAGTAGAGTAGTCTATTTAGGTGAAGGAATTGTTTGGATTATTAAAAAGATAGGAATTTGGATTAAAAAATGTTAATTTTTTTTTTTTATAAATACAGTATTTGAATTATGTTTTTATGGTTGAAATAGATTTAACATTATTAAAAAATTTTAAAATATTTGAAATTTGACAGCTGTTAATTAGATTTACAAAATTTCTTGCTAAATTTTTTTGGAAATATGACTGGAATTTCCATACTGCATGTTTGATTATGTCAGTTTGTCACGATAATGACGATCCATTAAATTGGGTAGTTATTAATTGTATTTTGGGGAAAGCTCCAAAAAATTGTTAGGAATCGGTCCGCGATCTTATCTGTTAGTTGTCTTTATTAATCAGTGCGGCGTTTTTCAAATTATCCTGCGCACAATTATTTCATTGCCCTTATCAGGACATACTAAATTCTTCTCTTTGCACCTTTTTTGTTTCGGTAATTCATTCTATGGATCATAGATAAATCCATTGACGTGCCCACCTATAAGATAAGACCCTTGGCTTATAACAGGGATTGTGAGCTGTTTACTGGTTTTTTTTTTCTGTAAAGCTTTCCATTGCTGCCATTGGTTCGAAGCCTCCATAGCAAGAAGAATACATATTAGAGTTTGCCATTTGGATTCATATTCCTTGACTTCAAAGTATCGTTTAGGCTTGAGATTAATATTTCTTTTAACTTCAAACGATCGTTTAGTTTTGAGATTAATAGAAAGCATCCTAGTCACCACCATGGGATGGTCTCCGGCGAGTGCAGTGAGCGCATTTTTAGACACTGTAAATCTGGTAAGTTGGTGCATTTCTCTGGCTGAATATGAAACAAACAAATTCCTTTATTAGCCCCTGCAATATTATCTGTTACTCTAAACATATTTTCTTTGGCTTTGGTGAGGATTAAAATCTTGATATTGCTATAATTAAATCAGGTTTTCTGTACCAGAACTTGATTTTGGGGTTTTTTTTGTTTCTCTAATTATGTTTGTCAGGGGATTGTGGAAGTTAATGCTGATTAATCTCGCAATATTTGCTTAATCCTGGGGTAAATATGATCCCTGACTTGATTAGGGCTATTTATTGCTTCTTTTTTTTTCGGATTTCTATGAATTTTTTTGAGGTTTCTGTGAATTATTTTATGTTACCAAAAAAGCACATCGAATTGAGTTGAGAGCATTGGTTAAGTACCTCTAAAATGACAGTGATGAGATGCATCTCCGAATGCGTCCTTCCGGCGCCTTATATCCTCATTCTCCGAGATATTTCGATCTCAATGTATCTCAATGTAACATGATTCATATATTCCACAATATATTAATATGATGATTTTTTCCTACTGAAAAAAAAGTACCTCTAAAATGAAGCTTTTCTATGATTTTTGTTTTAGGTTTCTGTGAATTATTTTTACGTTACTAAAAAAAGCGCATCAAATTGAGTTTAAAGCATTGGATAAGTCTCTAAAATGAAGCTATTAAAGATATAAAGCTTTTGATATTTCTTTCGATTTCTTCATTCTTCTTTAGGCATAATTTTTTGGGTTCTATCCCACTTGACACGAGTAGATGAAGGGTTTAATTTGGGTCGTTCAGAATTCTTTTTGAATTGTGGTAAATATGACAGGAGTGTAAAGTATTTAATTTTTCAGACACCTTTTACTTAATGGCCTCGTTTTGTGACATTGCATAGCAAATTGGAGGAGCAAAGAAAGCAGGCAGAACCAGAGAGTACCGAATTGCAGGCATGAACGCACAGCTTATTGTAGAGGTATGTTGAAGCGAAGCACCAACGTGTACGATAGGCCTAGCAGTGGCAACTCAGCAGACTGGTGGCCACCTCGTCTGCATTCTGCCGGAGAAGGCGCGGAATGACACCGTGGCGGAGACTATCAAGGATGTAGGGTTGGATCTCATACTTATCTGAAAATCGCTATGAACCATTATTCCCTCGTGCCATTTACTGCATTATCCTCCATTAACTCATAAACACATTATCCATTAATATACAGGTAAAAACATGCTGAGAGCCATACATAGTTGCTGTCATGAAATGTGCATATAACCAATATAATAGGAATAGAAATACAATAAACATATTAGCCATCAAATCCATAAATACATCAGTACCTTTACACATGAAAATCAAGGGAATGGATTTCTCATTAATGAATGAAATGAACCAACTGGAGATGGGACTACCATGTTCCACTCAATCGTAGAATGGCTAAGCCAAATATCTCTTCGGCGATTCACCATTGTGCCATATTCCAAGCATGAATGTGGGATCTCATAAAACACATCAATCAAAACTCATCCAGGGCTTCCAGATGCCATCCACCAACCCATCAAACAATGATTCCACCTCACGGTCAGACATCACCAAAAACCATCATCAGATTGGTCTCCATCCAAGCCTTCCAGGGCTTCCAGAGCATTTGTCCAACCAAGGCTTCGAGAACTAGTAACTCAACCCACAACTTATACAGGCCTTCCAGAGAATTTGCCTAACCAATGCTTCCAGGACTAGTAACTCAACCCACCAAGGGCTTCCAGAGTGTTTGTCCAACCAGGGCTTCTAGGACTAGTAACTCAACCCAAGTTGTTACAGGGTTTCCAAAGCGTTTGTTCAACCAAGGCTTCCAGGATTAGTAACTCAACCGAAGCTATGGAAACATGAGAACGAACCAAAACAAAGCAATGAAAGTAAACCCACAATCACCATGGCTATCCAGTAAATGGCAAGGCTAGGCAATCCACTGTCAATCCCGACCATCCTCCATTCCAATGATAGATCATAACCAAGAAAACACATGCATCTGCCATGCATGCCAAAACTAGTGAAGAAATCATACATGCAACTCAGTACCTGCTAGCAAATCTGATGTAGTTGCTGATGTCTATGCCTTCTTGCGCTTTCCTGCTCTTCCTTTGCCTTCTTGCTCCAAGAATCCAAGTATGCCACACACTCTAAGAGTGCTCCAAGAAAAATCTAAGTATCCAAGAGTATGAGAGAGAAAGAATAATGACAGAGCTCCAAAACTAAACTGATCAAGCCCTGCCCACAGATCCTCATAAGCCTTTTTATTAATGAGGCCTCTATTTCTTCATTTTCGATTATTTTCCTTCATTTTCCTCCTCACATGCAACTTGTGACCTTTCACCTTCTTTTTCTCATAATTTCCATTATTTTAATAAATAAATGTGACAAAATGTCTTTTAATGCTTTATCCATTGCCTTTGCTAATTTCCTTAGCCATAAACAATCAAATGAACACCACCTAGGGTGTCTCGCCCAACATTTAGCTTGGAATACGTGTCTTAGACATCCGTGGTTATTGTTTTTAACATTTATTACATGGAACTTTCACCAGGGCTGTTACAGAAAGTATTAAGCATGGGTAATCATTGGATGTGAAATTAAATTCCACATCCATCGAGTGTTCCCGCTCGAAATTTGGGTAAAATCATAGGAAGATAAGTTGAAAAAATAGTTTTTCCTTTTTTTCACTCCAAAATTTGATGAGGTAATCTAATCTTATTTTATTATTTCCACTATTATTTTAGAATTTTAGTAAGGAGACCATTTTTAGGCCTTAAAGTTTATCTAATGGTTAGAATGTCTACCATTTGTTGATATGTAGCCACATGTTATAGTTGAAGTGAATATCCATGATGTACACAATCCCGAATTATACAATTGTTCAATTATTTGAAAAATATGACACTTTCAAAAGGATACAATTGTTTGAATATTTGAAAATATTATTTCATATGGTAATAAACAAAATATTTTTATAATTTGGATTGAAATTAATAATGAAAAAAATTACTTAGTTTACACATCTTCCTTTTCTATTTTATTCCTTAAGAAATAAATTATAAATGGCACTGAACATTTTTTATTTAAATATATATTTTTAATATGTTCTTGATTTATTTTTAAAATGATCATATTGTAGATGGCAATAAAGCTTCTCTACAGAAAGATTGAAAAAACATTTTTACTAATTTTGTAAATTTTCAAAAATGCACAAATTCATCCCAACTTTTGGGAATTCAAGACAACCATTTCTTATAAAGCTATAATGCCACATGCTAAAAATAATATTCAATAGAATGACATGCTCCATTACTACAACTCCACCATCAATTGAGGCATCTACAAACATGACAACAATGTTCACAACATCAACTTTATCAACATCACCTACAACAACAACACTATGCTATTAATTTTCCTTCCACATTCTCCCCACTCTTACTATTTCCTTCCACATTCTCCTCACTCCTATCGGTGTTCCTTTTGCACCTCTCGATGCAATTTATAGTTATATATTTGCTTATTCTACATTTATAGTCTCTTACTAGTGGAGCTTACTCGTTGAAAACACTGAACTAATATTGGTGGTCTCCATTGAAAACTTTTAGGACGACCCAAAGCATTAGTTTCCCAAAGAATAATGAAGGAAAATATTATTAAAGATCCCATTATTGAAAAGAGGTCCTGCTCATATATATATATATATATATATATAGATAGATAGATAGATAGATAGATAGATAGATATTCGATTGATTGAAATTGTTGGGACCTTGTAGATGGTCGCTCATTAGTTTCTCCCCAGTACAAGCAATCAATATATGAAAATACACACACCTTCTACAATTGGATCTAGTCTTTGTCTGGTATGAATAGTTATATATACGTAGAGGGAATGAATCTTTGAAAGGGTGAGCTTAATTGTTTTCACCAAACACTGCCGTCAAATTAGTTCATATGTGGTGCTTAATAAATATTTCGAGATAATCGTACCTTGGTTATTCTACGGAATAAACAAAAAAGAAGATCTGTCCAAGACTCAATCTGGAAGGGTTCATGGGATCACTAGCACCTAAAATGTGTCTTTTCTATGTTTTTCTCGGCAAAAACTGGTTCAAAATAAAGGAGAAGAGAGTAAATCACTCTAAAACCACAATGTCACCATGTGAAAACCACAATGTTAGTATACATCATTAAAGAAATTTTGCGGTCTAAAATGAGCCTCCTAATCAATATTATAAAATAATAGTGGAAATAATAAAATAATACTAGATGGCATCATCAAATTTTAGAGGAAAAAAATAAAAAACTAGTTTCTCAACTCATATTTTCAACTTATCTCCCTATGGTTTTACTCAAATTTCGAGTGGGAGAACTCATTGGATGGAAAATTTAATTCATCATCCGAGGTGTACCCATGTTGCATACGTTGAAATGTTTTTCATGTATTTTTCATTTTTCGTGTAGCAGCATCCATCAAAAGTATGCAACATGGTTACTCCTTGGATGATGAATTAAATTCCACATCCAACGAGTGCTCCTGCTCGAAATTTGAGTTAAACCGTAGGGTGATAAGTTGAAAAATTAGTTTTTTTTACTCAAAAAATGTTGAATCATCCATCGTGATTGACATCATCATCTTGAATCATATTGGTTCTTATAAAGTTGATTTTGGTTGTACATTTTTGTTTTGAGGCCCAATTTAGACCTCAAAATTTCTCTAATGAAAACCCAAAAATTGCAACAACTATAGTTTTGGAACACACAAAAGCATGTCAAGGGCAGAAGTTGATTGGGTCTAGAACACAGTGAATGTCAATCGAGCTGAGTCTCAGTAGTATCAAATTAAGGTCATAACAATTCTTGGTTGGAATGAGCTAGTAGTTAATGACGTCAAGTGAGTGAAGCTCTCGATGAGAACCTTGACCCTAACCCAGGGTAGGGATCGCCATCCAAAGTTCAAATCGGCGAGTCGGGGTCAACCTCCAGTCGATGTAGTTAGGTTCAGAGGATCCAACATCAACGGATTGCAAGAAAAAGGGTTTGTCCTCCAAACCTAGTCGAGGCCAATCCCCTACCTAATCCGGTGGGACCCATGTCACATATATATTCACTTAGTTGGGGCCAACCCCTTTCAAAGGATCCAAAATCGATGGATTGCAAGAAAAAGGTCTGAACTCCAACCTCTAGTCGAGGTCAACCGCCTACCTACTCTGGTGGGACCTATGTCACTTATATATATATATATATATATATATATATATATATATATATATATATATATATATATATATATATACGGGATTGTGTCATGGTTTTCAAAAGGAAGAAGGTATGCAACTAAGAAGGGGAAATAGGCATATGAGCATGGATTCTGAGGAATTTTGTGCAGAGATTTTAGTTGAATTAGATTTGTGGGTTGTGAGAAGAAAACCACTACTTCAATTGCATCATAAGAACTTACTCGTCTTAAAAGCAAAGTATTAAATATTAAAGGTTGTTTTTGGTGAGTAGGACGACCAACTGACGTTGGTCCTCGAAAACTAAAGCCTTGGTGGTGGTGGCAGGCCACATCAACGGTAAAAAAAAAAATAAGGAAGCAAAATCGAAGTTTAAATTTACAAATACCAAAAAAAAAAAAAGGTCATACGGACGAAACTGTTGCAAAATCATCGATGTTATATGTCACTAGTAGTGACATAAAAAGTTAAAGGAAAAGAAAAGGATTAAAAGGGGAAATTTGAGTAGAAAAAAGGGAGAAAGGGTGGAAAGAAGAATGAGGGGATGGGGGGAAGATAAAACTACCACAAAGAGAAAACATAAATTAAGATCTGTTTGACCATATAAATTAAGATATTGATTCATATTTGTAACCATTTGAATTTCATATTTAAATTTAATTAAGCATATACAAATTCAATATTTTGAATATTTTTTTCTAAGTTATTTATCTATCTGTATCATCAATGCTAATGCATATCATATAAAAAATTAAATTATAAAAATTATAACAAATGTCAATGAAATTTTTTCTTCTATATGTCATTATAGGTATTATTAGATCTTTAATAAAATAAAAAATAAGAATATGAATGTGAAATGTATATAAATATAAATAATATTATTAAGAAGTAGAATAGATCCATCTTAATTCTGAATTTACCAAAAATCGAAGGGAATTTTTTATTTTTGTATTTTTTATCTAGAGGAATCAACCAGTGGTTCGGTCTCGTACTGATATGACATGGGGTCGATTCCAACCTCTATCAATATAACCTCTCTAGGTGCCTATGTATGTGCCTTCCATAGGCAGGGGGGTTTCAACCTCAAACCTCCTCACACATAACACTTCATTTTCACTACCAATTAAACTAGCCTTGCAAGTGTCATTAATATTTGAATATTAGTTATGTCTTACATTAAAATAATAATTAAAAACAAAAATATTATAACTTTTGTCACACTAAAATGTAAAAATATATATTTATTTTTATTTTTTATTACAAGTAATATTATTTTTTATTTAATGAATATTTCATTTTTATTTTGAAAAAAACAACTCATTTCCACCTTAAACGTAAAACGATTTACTCGTCTCCTTCATAAAATACACTTTTTTTTTTCTCGACAAAGACTAAATTCTATTAATTGAAAAGTAAAATAATATTACAAGGAGTTGAGGCCTCAGATAACAGTACCCGAGAGCACTCAACGCAGCAAAACTGCCTCAGAATAGAAGGGACCTGAGAAGACCAGTTACAGAAAGCTAGAAAACATATATAAAGCCCAGAGATAGACCAGTAGAACATAAGAAGAGACATGAAAGCAAGATAGACATTTTCCATGGCTGACCAGAAGAACATTATACTGCCACTGTCCTGGAGGGAAACAAAATCATCTAGTTGAAGATGCTAAACCATGACTGCAAACAAAACTGCCTGGAAGTAGTCATCTGAAACGTCAGCAAAACCAAAAAGAAAGTTTGAACAGACCCAGGTGGCCTTAAACATCCACGTCCTCACTAGGAGGCATCTCCACTACCGGACACGCACTACCAGTCCACACATCTTCGCTTCCAGCCTTCTCGCCCGCTGGGTTCGCCATGGGATGATTAGTGGCTTTGGAATTCCCTTCCCCTGCCACCGGGACAAAGTCTTCAAGAGGCGGTGTAGCGCTGGGAGCTTCATCCTTGCCAAGCCTATCTCCCTTTCGTTTCTCTGGGCTTCCCCCATCCGTAAATTGCTCACTGCTTTGAGAAGGCTCAGGAGCCACGCACATCAGAGGATAAAGCTGGTTTTCTTCTTCCGAAAGGATAATTGTGATATGAGCGGTGATCAATGGCCTATTAAGATTGCTTTGGAACTTGAAATGAGTGGTTTGAAATGCACTGTTCGGAGTTGGCTTGCGAGCAGGGCTAGAAGGAGGCACATTCACCGGAGAGGAGGGGAGATTGACAGGAGACATTTCAGGGTCCACAGAGCAGCTTGCCTTCGAACGCCTTCGGCTACCTCGGCGCCCCCTGGAACGATTCCTCACACTCTGGCGAACCATATTGAGGTGCGTAGGGGGAGCCACAGAACAATCAGGGACAATGACTGGAGGGCAAAAAGACTGCCCCAGGAACCAATTCGAGCGCACAAAGTAGGCCTGAGAGGAAGGTGAGGGCCGCCCAATTCGCAATTCCAGAGCAGTAGAAAGCTTACCTCTTATAGCAGAGTTTAACCTGCCATCAAGACCCTTAACATAATAATACCGTCTCCAAGATAACGGAGTACAGGCATGAAGCTTGCCTCTGTGAGCAGAGACCTGCTTTCCCTCAAAATCCGCAGCAAACCAGAGCCTGGAGCACGAAGACTGAACACTATCTGTGAAGAGAATAAACGAGAGCGCCATGATTATAACCACCATTGCTTCACTTCGAACAGAGCAAACCATTAATGTCGAGATCCTACCAAATCTGCCCTTCTTAAGTTTATCCTTCTTGCGCCGGGTGAAATCTTGGCAAGCCACGCTGCCCTGCAACGGCAGTACCAACCCTTACTGTCTGTCATGAAGAGCATTAAGTTCATTAATGTCACCCGCATCTGGGGGTTCTACTTCTTCCTGATGCATTTCCTTCTGCACTAAGTTGTTGTAATCTAAGAGTTGAGATTCAGAGGCTAAGCTTGAAATTGATCCAACATGTAGATGCAACCTGCAATCAACCCCCATATTAGCAAGTAAGTCCGCGACTTTATTCCCTTCTCTGCGAATGTGCTTTAGAGTGACTGTCCTGTGGGAGGAAAGCCAGCATTCAATAGATTGTAGCCTTTTTGCCATTCTCCAACTGTTACTTACTTTGCAAGAGGGGGATCCCTGTAGGATTCTTGAGACCATATTGATGATGATCTGGGAGTCGCCCTCTATTATGAGTGGAAAGAAGCCTTTACCTTGCGCAAGAATTAGACCCTGCCAGAGACCTTCCAATTCTGCTGAGTTATTGGTATCCCATCCTCTTGAACCTAAAAATGTTAAGAGAGGAGCTCCCTTATGATCTCTGAAAATCCCTCCAAAGCCTGAATTCCCTGGGTTGCCTTTCGAGGCACCATCAAAATTTAGCTGGTACATATGCATGGGGGGAGGTGACCATTTCTCAGGTGAGTGGCTCCTTGGAGGCTTTGTTCCTTTGATGAGCTGTTCTCGCTTCCATTGGAAATTCCAATTGGCCCATATAGATTGTTCTTGGGGGGTAATTGGGAGATCCTCCTGGTACCAGGTTTCGAGAGATATGGTTTCTTCAATATTTTGGCAAATTATTTTCCAGATATCTTCCAACTGTCTAGAGTGATCCTTGAATATTCTATAGCTTCTCTCCTTCCATATGGCCCACATGATAAAGCCCGGAATGAGCTTCCAGAGGAAATTTAAGATCTTACTTTGATAAGGGGTATGGTCCCAGTTGCGCACAATGGCAGTGATGTCTCCAATAGTTCTTCCTTCCTTTTGGTAGTGGAAACTGACGTTTTCCCAGAGCTTGCGTGCCATCAGACAGGAATGCATGAGATGCTTTATGGTTTCCTCCCTTTGTCTACAGTTAGGACATATTGAGGTTCCATGAAAGTTCCTTTTTCTAAGATTGTCCCATGTGAAAATCTTGTTATGACAGAGGAGCCAGAGAAAGGTGGAGATTTTTGGCCATGTGGAAGGGTCCCATATTTTGCTCCAGAGAGGATCTATCACCATATGTTCCTTGATAAGGATGATGTAGGCCTCTCTCGTAGAAAAAGTGCCTCTTTCCTCATATCCCCATCGAAGAATATCCCTTTCCTCCGAATATTGAATTCTTCTTTTCATTAATTCTGTATCTAGAATTTGTTGGGCTTGTGTCAAATCCTGTCTTAAGATCTGAATCGCCTTGAGCCATTCCCTGTAATCTTGGTTCGATGAATTTCTCCAGAAGTTTTCCACCTTACCATGATATTGTATATCCTGCTCCAGATGTTGAATATGAGGGATTTGGTCCTTTAGTTTTGGCATCACTGCCAAGAATCTTCCAAAAACCTTGCAATTTTACTGTTCTTCACTTCCCAAAAGCTGTGCTGCTGAATGAGATTCCTATGCTGCTTGGCCAAATTCCATATCATGGAACCCATGCTGACCTCTGATATTCTTATTAGTTCCTCCACTGGGAAATTTCTTGCATACTTAGTTGTCCACATAGAGGCCCAAGGGGTGAGAGGTTCAGTTAGCCACTTCCACCAAATTCGATCTCCCATGACCTCATTACTATGAGAAGGGTCCCTTAAACCAATACCGCCCCCTTTCTTTGGTATACATGCCGTATCTCATTTGACCAAAGCCCACTTGCGCCTGTGACCACTGCTACCCCAGAGAAAGGATCTCTAGAGAATCTTGATTTCTTTGAGAACCCATTTGGGCGTTGCGAGGATGGAGAAGAGGTATAGCGGCATAGCCTGAAGAATTGCTTTTATGAGGACTAGCCGACTTGCCATATTAAGAGATCTGTGAGTCCAAGAGGAGAGCCGAGCCTCTAGATTTTCTAAAAGGATTTTCCATGAAGAGTGCTTTAGGGCTGAGGCAGTCAGAGGAGCACCTAAATATTTGGAAGGAAGTTTAGCAGTGGAGAATCCCAGAATACGAGTTATAGCTGCCTGAGTTATGGAGGGAGTATGGAAAAAGAAGATCTGAGATTTGGATTTATTGATAGAGGCTCCAGATGTCTCCGAGAAGTCCGTCAGAAGGGATTTGAGCTGGCGAGCTTCCTGAACCGAGGGATGCCCAAAGAGCATGTTATCATCAACAAATTGCTGGTGAGTGAATGCAGAGGATTCATAAAATACACTTATCAATAGAGTAAAAAATAAAAATAAAAAATTGCAAATTTTTCTCAATAAATTATCATATAGCATTGTTATATTTAAGCAAACAAAAAAATATATCAATAAATTACAAAATTAAAAAATATATAAATTCCTCATTCAAACAAATCATAGTCTATTGGTTCTAGTTCTATGTTTTAGAGGGTTTCGCTGTGTGCAATCAAGTATTCAAGTTTCTATGATTTTGTTGTTTAATGATATAAGAAGATTTATAGATATGAGTTTTGTTGTAGATGTTTGTGAGTTTATTGTTTACAATTTTTCAAGGATTTTTTGGAATCACAATTTTGAGTTATAAGTTTTCTACAATTTGAGTGTCTTATAATTTATTAGGGTGTTGAATATATATATATATGTGTGTGTGTGTGTGTGTGCGCGTGCGCGCGCCGGCGCAAAACCCCATTTTAAACAATAAAAATCAAGATTTGGTTAAAAAAAGGTTTGGCAAAATTGAAGCCAAAAAAATCAAAACTTAGCCTATTTAGACAATATCATATTAATTTTATTAATTAAAATTGTAGTAAAACTACCACAATTCAATATGAAACAAGTAAAATTTTTAGTATAGTAACATTTTAATCAAATTAATATATCAATTTTAAAAAATGGATTAAAATTTCAAACACATTGAAACTAACCTTGGAGTAAATGTAACCCACTTGATTCACAATATTGAACAATGAAAACTAGAGGCAGCCAAATCATTTTTATTATCTCCAAGTTTATGAGAACCCGTCTTATTGACCTATGGTATTCATGTGAAATACAACCTATTTTAAATGGGGAATTAAATCAATCTAGATCCATCTTAACTTCATATCTACCAAGCAAATCTCAAGAGATTTACATCTCAAAGAACATTTTTAAATGGGGAATTAAACCAATTTAAATCCATCTTAACTTCATATCTCCCAAGAAAATCTCAAGAAATTTACATCTCAAAGAAAATTGATCCCTCTTGCTACTAAAGTTAAGATGGATTCAAGTTGATTGATTTGCATCTCAAAGAAAATTGACCCCCCTCAGTACTAAAGTTAAGATGGATCTGAATTGATTGTTAATATTTAAAGTTTAAATAAGATTCACTGATTTGCATCTCAAAAAATTGATCCCTCTTGCTACTAAAGTTAAGATGGATTCAAGTTGATTGATTTGCATCTCAAAGAAAATTGACCCCCTCAGTACTAAAGTTAAGATGGATCCGAATTGATTGTTAATATTTAAAGTTTAAATCAGATTCATTGATTTGCATCTCAAAAAATTGATTCCTCTCAGTACTAAAGTTAAAATGGATCCAAGTTGAATATGAAATGATATTTTAAGGTCTACCAGACTAAAAAATAGTTTATGAGACCGTTAGTTCCCTGTTTTTGGCTTTTTGCAGTTCAATCATTTTCTGATTCAAATTGATGATGCTGACCCAACCTTCCAACAATCCCCTCGCTAAAAAGACAATGCCAAGAAACTGATGCTAACATGCTCTCATAACTTTCTCTGATGACTTTGAATGCATTACAGTCCAAAATGAAATGTTTTTCCGATTCCACAACCCCCAAACATGCAAAATGTACACACTGGTTCTTCCCAAGTTTCTTTAGGCCTTTTCCACCCTGTTTCATATTGAAGTTGATGTGAGTTGGTCCTTAATTGAGTAATAAGAACCTTTACCCTCCACGAAAAACTAGCTCCAATAAACTCTTTTATTGTAAATCACAGATAAGATTGAATTCCTCAATATAATATTTCTTCTTTTTATCTAATTAATTATTAATATTTAAAACTTCTATACCTTGAAGACTTAATAAGTGTCCACATCACACAAACATAATCCATCCTTAGTGCAATTAGGAGATCCCTAACCAGCTATCGTGTTTATCCTTCCGGATTAACCGATGAACACGTAGAATCAAGATGCCACGCTGGCAATGTAATTGCCACGTCACGCACTCCAGTTAACTTCCTCGTAACTCAGAACCGGCCAGAAAGGAAACTACTCTACCGCGTGTTTGCTTTTTCCCAATACGGTAAACCCTGCTAATCGTCACGTGTTAGAAGAAAAAATGGCTCCCGTTTTTTCGACGTGACCTGTCTACTGCACATATTTTATTTTGTATATTTCCAGCTGGAGGGCGGCTCCTTTCTGTGTGGGCACCTCATCCAATTTCTCCTTACTTGCATCTATGGGACTATAATGGGAGTCGTTTATTTAGGAATTGACTGGATTATTAAAAAATTGGAATTTGGATTAAAAAAAATTATTTTTTTATAAATACAGTATTTGAATTATGTTTTTATTGTTGAAATAATTTTTTAAAACATTTAAATTTATAAATTTTGATAGTTTTTAATTAGATTTATAAAATTCTTTTTAATTTTTTTTTTTCCAATTTCTCTTTACTTGCATCTATGGGACTATAATAGGAGTCGTTTATTTAGGAATTGCTTGGATTATTAAAAAATTGGAATTTGGATTAAAATTTTTTTTTTTTTTTATAAATACAGTATTTGAATTATGTTTTTATTGTTGAAATAAATTTTTAAAATACTTAAATTTATAACTTTTAATAGTTTTTAATTAAATTTATAATTTTTTTTTAATTTTTTTAAAAATATAACTGAAATTTCCATAACTTTAAAAAAAATAAAAACAAAAACATAATCATTACACTACAACTTTTTGTGATAAAAATGACGATCCATTAAATTGGGTAGTTATTAATTGTATTTTAGGGAAAGCTCCAAAAAAATTGTTGGGAATCGGTCCGCGATCTTATCTGTTCGTTGTCTTTATTAATCAGTGCGGCGTTTTTCAAATTATCCTGCCCACAATTATTTCATTGCCCTGATTTGCACTTATCAGGACCTACTAAATTCTTCTCTTTGCACCTTTTTGGTTTCGGTAATTCATTCTATCGATCATAGATAAATCCATTGACGTGCCCACCTATAAGATAAGACCCTTGGCTTATAACAGGGATTGTGAGCTGTTTACTGGTTTTTTTTCTGTAAAGGTTTCCGTTGCTGCCATTGGTTCGAAGCCTCCCGATTGTGAGCTGTTTTATATTTTTATTTTTAAAAAGGTTTCCATTGCTGCCATTGGTTCGAAGCCTCCATAGCAAGAAGAATACATATTATTAGAGTTTGCCATTTGGACTCATATTCCAATATCTACTTATATTACCAACTTGGGTTCATATTTCTTGACTTCAAAGTATCGTTTAGGCTTGAGACTAATATTTCTTTTAACTTCAAACGATCGTTTAGTTTTGAGATTAATAGAAAGCATCCTAGTCACCACCATGGGATGGTCTCCGGCGAGTGCAGTGAGCGCAACTTTAGACACTGTAAATCTGGTAAGTTGGTGCATTTCTCTGGCTGAATATGAAACAAACAAATTCCTTTATTAGCCCCTGCAATATTATCTGTTACTCTAAGCATATTTTCTTTGGCTTTGGTGAGGGTTAAAATCTTGATCTTGCTATAATTAAATGGGTTTTTTGTTTGTTTGTTTCTCTAATTATGTTTGTCAGGGGAATGTGCAAGTTAATGCTGATTAATTTCGCAATAATTGCTTAATCCTGGGGTAAATATGATCCCTGACTTGATTAGGGATATTTATTGCTCTTTTTTTTTCGGATTTCTATGAATATTTTTGAGGTTTCTGTGAATTATTTTATGTTACCAAAAAAGCACATCGAATTGAGTTGAGAGCATTGGTTAAGTACCTCTGAAATAAAGCTTATCTATGATTGTTTTTTTAGGTTTCTGTGAATTATTTTTACGTTACTAAAAAAGCGCATCGAATTGAGTTGAGAGCATTGGATAAGTCTCTAAAATGAAGCTATTAAAGATATAAAGCTTTTGATATTTCTCTCCATTTCTTCATTCTTCTTTAGGCATAATATTTTGGGGTCTATCCCACTTGACACGAGTAGATGAAGGGTTTAACTTGGGTCGTTCAGAATTGTTTTTGAATTGTGGTAAATATGACAGGAGTGTAAAGTATTTAATTTTTCAGACACATTTTACTAAATGGCCTCGTGTTGTAACATTGCAGAGCAAATTGGAGGAGCAAAGAACGCAGGCAGGACCAGAGAGTACCGAATTCATATCAGCTCTCGCTGCAGGCATGAACGCACAGCTCATTGTAGAGGTATGTTCAAGCGAATCACCAACGTGTACGATAGGCCTAGCAGTGGCAGCTCGGCAGACTGGTGGCCGCCTCGTCTGCATTCTGCCGGAGAAGGCGCGGAATGACACCGTGGCGGAGACTATCAAGGATCTAGGGTTGGAACATACAACCGACTTCGTCATTGGCAATGCCATGGAGTTGCTTCCCGAGTACAAGAATGTAGATTTTGCTGTCATTGATAGCAGGCTCACTCAAGATTACCAGGATTTGTTTATGGTTTTGAATCTAAATCCCTCTCGAGCGGTGGTGGTTGCCAACAATGTGTTTGATAGGAAGCCCACAAATGCGTATGCCAAGACGTTGAAGAAGAAGGCCGGTGCCAAAACTGTTACTCTCCCGATTGGCAAAGGCATAGAGGTGACCAGAATCGGTATGGGTTATAACAATCACTCCTCGCCTCATACACAACAGGGAGTCGACATGGACGCCATGGATATGATTTCCAAGAGGAGATGCTGTGATTGTTATAAAAATGTGAAAAGTACAACTTCCAGAGGCCACGAGAGCGGATGGATTGTGCATGTAGACGAAGAAACTGGTGAAGAACATGTATTCAGGGTATGCAAACACAGACCCTGTAACCCTTACAAGAAACCTGCAATGAACCTTTCAAATGTTAATCCGAACTAAACCTCCAAAGTTGACATGACTTGCATTTGTGTTTGAATACTTGTAAGGTTGCGGATGATAATGTATTATCGTTCGAAGCCCGGAGTTGTTAATACAAATAATTTTGTAGTCAACCATCAATTTGTAGAACTTGATGGATGCAGAATCTATACTGCAAAGTTATGGGTAATAAAAGAATCTCGCGCTTTCTTTTCTTTATGTGGAATTTAAAGCAGCAAGGAGGTTTCATTGAATCTGAATCCAATACAGGGGCCGCTCGTCAATTCGCAATTGAAAGTCTTGTGCCCCCGGTGCTTTTTTCTTGATATATAAGATAAACCAATAATCGATCAAATTATTTTTATGATTTGTAATAATAATATTTTTGAGTACGAAAGTTTTTATAATTGGTCATAATTAATATAGGATTTTTTCAATCAAATTACATTATAAATTTTTAAACTTTATAAGGTTTCAAGTGATATTTATTATGAATTAAAAGAGTGTCCATTATAAGTTTAGTCATATAAATAATAATATTTTAGTGTTTACTGATGGTGAAGTTTCTATTTATAATCTAAAATTTTACACACAATATTATTCTAAAAATCATTTTAAAATTAAAAGTTTTAATCTAAATAGATTAAAATACTAACAAAACCATATTAAAAATATTAATGTGGTGGTTGATATAGAAGAAGATTTCATTTATATCTATTATTAATAAAAAAAATAAGAAACCCCAAAATAACATAAAACCTAAAAAAATTACTAAAACATATTTTTTTTGAATAATTACATAAATTAATAAAAACTAAATTTCACTTTATTAACCACCCTAGATCCATCTTAACGCTGGATCTATTAATCACCGAGAGGGATCAAATCTCTGGTGGTGCAAACCTATTTTTTGAGTGAAAACTTGAGGAAATGCTTGCACCTCGAGAGATTTGATCCCTCTCGGCGCTTGATAGATCCGGTGTTAAGATGGATAGGCTGGTTTCAGTTGTGTGCAATCATACAAAATTTGCTAAACATCTAATTATTTTGATCATTTTAAATATGCTAAATATGTCTAAGATTAATTTGGTCAATTTAATTTAAAATTTGCTTAGTTACCTCACTTTGTTGAGATGAGAGAGATTGCTAGTAAGTTGAATGTTCAAAAATGATGAAATACAAAATTTGAGTGCAAAGTTTCAATGTAACAATTTTGATAGATAGAAAATGTGAATACTAAGAATATAGTCTATTACAAACAATCTTCATTGCAATCAATTTGAAACTATTTTCTTCTACTGTTTATATTATCACACCTATTAATTTTTCCATTTTCTTGTATCAATCATATGAAAAGAGTAGTTGGAAGCAGAGACCATTCAAATATTTAACTCGATCTACTGAGTAGTTGGAAGCACAGACCATTCAAATATTTAACTCGATCTACTGTAGTAAACAACATACCTTGTCTTTGTTGCTCTCCAATATTAATAGTGGTTTTCTCCAAAGTTAATCATTCTGACTTATGGATTGTTAAACCCAAAATAATTTTCAATGGTAGTTATTTTGTATTGCTGCATTGGAATTCAAAGTAATTAACAATGTTGAATGATGGAAAATGGCAATAATAAGAATGTAGCCAATTATAAATAGTTTATAGTTTCAAGAAGCAAACATTTTGGGTAAGCAAACATTTTATATAGGGTGAAAATTCAAGTATTGTATCTAATGTTGAATAATTTTTATGTGCTTGAGAGAGAGTGTGTGTGTTTTGGGGGTGAGAAGGAGAGACAAGAGGAGATAGAGATATAGATAAGGAGGAGAGGGAAGAAGAGATAGCAAAGGCAAGGAGGGAGGAAGATATATATATATATATATATGGAGAGAGAAATGTTAGAGAGAGAGAGAGAAGAGGAATAGAGAGAGATTGAGGGGAAAGGGAGCAGGGAGAGATAGATAGATAGGTATAGAGAGAGTGTGTGTATGTTTAGGGGCTAAGATAGAGAGATAGAGAAGGAGAGACAATGGGAGATAGAGATGTAGATGGAGGAGGTAGAGATGTGCTTACACTGAAATCAATGCACATTATTAATCTAATTACTTTGGAATTAATGTACATCATACATCTTGTTGCATCAAATCAGAAATCAACCCCTACACTAAAATCAATGCATGTAGTGCAAACAATCAAATAGGATTAGAAATCAACATCTATACTAAAATCAATGCATCTAGTGAAAGAAATCAAATAGGATTAGAAATCAATATCTACACTGAAACCAATGCATCTAATGCAAGCAATCAAATATGAGTAGAAATCAACATCTATGTTGAAATCAATGCATCTAGTGTAAGCGATTAAATATGATTAGAAATCGACATCTACGCTAAAATCAATGCATCTAGTGCAAACGATTAAATAGGATTAGAAATTAATATCTAGACTGAAACCAATGCATCATGTGTAAGCAATCAAATAGGATTAGAAATTAATATTTACACTGAAACAAATGCATCTAATTCAAGAAATCAAATATGATTAGAAATCAACATGTACGCTGAAATCAATGCATTTAGTGTAAGGTATTAAATATGATTAGAAATCGACATTTACACTGAAATCAATGCATCTAGTGCAAGTGATCAAATAGGATTAGAAATCAATATCTACACTGAAACCAATGCATCATGTGCAAGCAATCAAATAGGAGTAGAAATCAACATCGACACTGAAATCAATGCATCTAGTGTAAGGTATTAAATAGAATTATAAATTGACATCTACACTAAAATCAATGCATATAGTGCATGTGATCAAATATGATTAGAAATCAACAACTACATTGAAATCAATACATCTATTTTAGTGAAAATATAAAATATTCATGACTTTCTAGATCTAACTTCTATGTCTATATTTGTCTTTGTGAGACTCTTTCTTCTTCCCTCTCCCTCCACCTTCCATTCTGTGTATACCTCCCTCCTCCTCCCCTTCTCTCTCTTCCCCTCCCTCTCTCCCCTGTGTCACTCTACCCGCCTCTCCCTAACTTTCTCTATATTTCTCTTTTTTCCTCTCTCCCCCTTCCATCTATATTTATACCTCCCTCCATCTCTCCTTATTTGTCTCTCTATCTCAACCCACTAAACACATTCCACTCTCTCTCTCTCTCTCTCTCTCTCTCTCTCTCTCTCCCCATATTATATATCTATCTATCTCTCCCTCTTCATTTCCCTCTCTATCTTTTCCCCTTCTCTCTCTCTCTCTCTCTCATTCTCTTAAAAAAGAACTAGAGTTGAATGTGTTGTCTTGGCAACTACATGCAACATGTCATTTGATTCCGTCACTTCCATCTCTAGGGAATTGATGGGCGGGAATGACCACAAATCTTGCTCCTCTACCTTAAATTTTTAAGTTTATTAAAATTCAAGGGAATTGGTGGATGGGAGTGACCACAAATCTTGCTCTTCTACCTTAAATTTTTTAAATTTATTAAAATTCAACAAAACCCAATAGACTCTCTAACACACTACAGTCCTTGACATACATTTAGAAGAAACATATGTTGAACATATTCTTTAGAAAATTAATATAAGTTCTCAATTAAAAAACAAAAAACAAAAAATCAATAAACTCTCCACCTTAAATTAAAATACTAAGCCTTAGCCTAAATATTATTACCAAAGAAATCAAAATCATTAAAATAATTAAAATGAAAAAAACTTTAAATAAATATTATACATTAATTAATTAATAAATGATCTGAAATCACTCGTGAATGATCTCAGTTATTTAATGAAGGTATTATAGACTCATGTGTTGGGGTGTGTCTATGTTATTTTAAGTAAGGATCGATAAGATTGCGAAATACACACACACTTGAAACAATAAGAGAAACAAGGTAAATAAATATAAAAACACAACAAATTTAATGAGTTCACCCAATCCTCCTGGGCTACGTCTCCTGGTCCAACCTTCGGTGGTGGCCTTTTTTATTGTGTCTTAAAGCAGAGATTTTAAAATAAGGAGCTCAATTTGAGTCTCACTTAATAGATGATGATCAGTAGGGTGGTACTTGGATTCCCCTAGCCTTTAGAGTACACAGACTCCCCCTTACTGGATCTCGACCTCAACTGGTCTCAATGGTATGAGCCCAATTTGGTACTCAATATCGGACATGTATACACAGAGGAGTTGCTTGAACCTCTCAAGCCCTCTCTGGAGTTCACAGACTCTCGGACTCTCTCTGTCTTTGTCTCCTCGATGCTGCCTTTTCTTTGCAGGTCAGCTTGACTTCTCTGTTTTCTGCAATTCGCTTCTTTCTATACTTCTGTTTTTTCCCTGTTCTTTGTCTGTTCGTGGCTTAAAGCCAATATGCTCCCTAACTGTTCGTTTCCTCTTCCCGGCTCTCTGGATCGCCTGCCTCTGTCCGCTGGAATTCCCCTGCTCTGCATCGTCATCGATGTGTAATGGTCCACAGAGAGGTGGCCTCTTGTCACCTTACGGACCGAGTGTCAGTTTTCTTTTGAACGGTCGTTATTTCCATTACTCCAGGATTTTCCCGCGAAATTGATCCTCCTTCCAGCTCATTGTTCATGTCGAACCTCAATTCTTTATGTGCCTCAGTCTATTTTCCCATCGAATCCGGTCATCCATCGGGTTAATTCTCCGTCGTTGATCTGGAGCCTCTAGCTCCTACAGTCTCCGTCTATATCGCACGGGTAAGTTGCTTGACTGTTACTCACGTGATGTAAGCGGTTTTCTCTCTCATCCACTGGACACACGTCTCCCGATGTAAGGCATTACGCTGAACTCGGCCAAACCCACTTACCACTCGAAGTGCATGCGATATCCTACCAGTTTTGGGTGCGAGACCCGCCTTCTGACGTTTTCCGCATTGTTTCCTGTTTTCCCTCGTGACCGAGCACTCAGAGCTTTCCTTCTCTAAGGGTTTTGTCCTGCGATATGCGATTAGTGTTAACTGTGTATCAGAAACTGCCTCTGTTTCTAGATATGGGCTTCCAATTGCCAATTTGCGTCCATGTGCGGTCTCCATGGGCCAACGGTCAGTGCGCTTTGACCGAGGGTCCTCATTGTTCTGTGCAGGCCACAATTTCCATTGTCCAAAGATCATTTCTGATACTTTTTATTCATAAGATTTGATCTGACATAATTTTGAAACAGTCATGAGAAATGTTTAAGGATCCAATTCAGATCACGACCTTCCCACTGAAAAAGCTTTTGGACCACCAAAAGTTGGTTTTCAAGCATTGACTAAGTGAGGATATAACTGTCTCACTTGTCCAATCTCTATCCATTTTTCACGGCTTGGATTGGAACCCTTGAGTCCAATCCTGAGGTACTCAACATCTCCCCTATGTGTCGTCCTCACCATCCTGTCCAGAACTGTGTCTTCCTTCAATTCATTGAGATATTCAGGTAACAGATCATCAATATAAGGCAATTGACTTTGCTCTTCGGGATCTTCAATTAATGAAGGTTCAAATAGTCTCAAGTTGTCTGCATTAACGACTAAGTAGATGTGCATGTAAGCTGGTAAATCAAGGTGAAAATCATTCTCACCAATTTTCTCAAGTATCTTGAAAGGTCTATACCTTATTGGCTTTAGCTTTTTACCTTCACCTTGCATTCTGTTTTTGCTGATATATAGCCAGACTTGATCACCAACTTGGAAACTATGCTCCATTCGATGCTTAACATGCCTTGCCTTGTATTTGGCTTAGCTCTTTTCCAGTTGTTCCTGTACTTCCTGGTGAATCTCTTGGATTTGTTCAATGAACTTGGTTGCCTTGTCGACATCACTGTGTCCATCAACTGTTATGTCTTTACCAAAGATAAAATCCAAGGGAGACCTAGGTCTGAAACCAAAACAGGTCTCAAAAGAAGATCTCTATGTAGAATAATGTTTTGCTCGGTTGTAAGCATGCTGCACATAACACAAATGTTCATCCCAAAGTTTGGGATGCTTGCTGCAATAGCCTCTAAGCAACTGAATCATTGTCCTGTTGACCACTTCTTTCTAGCCATCTGCCTGTGGATGAAAGGCTATGATTTTCTTCAGTCTGGTGTCCATCAGTTCCCACAGATTCGACCAAAACTTCCCAACAAATCGGGTGTCTCGATTAGATACAATGGAAGTAAGTAATCCAAAATGAACCCATACATGCTGAAAGAAAAACTTTTCAATTTGTTCAGCTGTAATCTGTTTATTACAAGGTATCAAAATACACATTTTGCTGAACCTATCCACAACAACATATAAATAGTCATGACCTTTCCTAGAATACTTTCCCAAGGATGAGAAGGAACTGACAGTGGTGTGTACAAGCCTAGTTTTCTATTGCTGGGCTTGCTTTTAGCACACATGCTACACCCTCTTACATATCTAGAAACTGTCTCATTCATTTTTGGCCAATAACAAAATCTTTGCAGCTGTGCAACTATTTTACTTACCCCAAAGTGACTTGATATTAGAGAAGTGTGTGCTTCTCGAATTATCTTTACTCTTTCAGTTTGCGGAATGCATAGCTTCCCACAATGATACAAGAGTTGGTCCTTAATGTGATAATCCAATTCTTCTACTCGTTTGCCTTGACTTAAAGTTGCATATACATATTTGAAATCTATATCTTGAGCATATTTTTCAATGTAGCTCTCATGCAGTACTGAATTATGCTTAAGTATAGTGGATGCATTTATAATAGGTCTAGATAGCATATTTGCAACTTTATTGTGTATTCCCTTATCTGATGACTAAATGAAACTATTGCAGAAAACCCATCCACCTATAGTGTCTTGATTGCTGCAACTTAGTTTGGGAGTGTAGATATTGAAGTGGTTGATGATCAGTATGTATGACTGTCTCTTTGCCCATTAAGTAATGTTTCCACTTTTTCACACTCTGTACTAATGCATACAATTATTTATCATATGTTGGATAGTTAACTACTGCAGAATTAAATGTCTCAGAATGATAACATATGGGTTTACTGTGCTGTATCAACACTACTCCCATGGCATAGTCACTGGCATCTGTTTGGATCTCAAATGGTCTTTGAAGATCTGGCAGTGCTAGTATTGGTGTTGTACTAATATTTTCTTTCAAGGTGTCGAAGACTTTCTGCTATTTGCCTCCCCACTGAAACACCTTGTTCAATCCTGTCAAAGCATGTAAGGGAGCTGCAATTAAGGAAAAGTTAGAAATGAAATTTCTCCAATATTGTGCTACTCCTAAGAAGCTTTTCACTTCTATAGCAGATTTGGGTTTAGGCCAGTTTACAATGACTTCCACTTTAGAGGGATCTATCTTCAATTCACCACCCCCTACTATATGTCCCAAATAATTCAAAGATGTTTTGCCAAATTCACATTTTGAGAGTTTAACATAAAAATTTTCTCTTTTCAAAACATCTAGTGTCTGCTTAACATGCTTTAAATGTTCTTCCCACGTTTTGCTAAATATAAGAATGTCATCTAGATATATAATAACAAAATCATCAAGAAAAGGTCTGAGTACATCATTCATTATTCTCATGAAAGTAGCAGGAGCATTAGTTAAGCCATAAGGCATAACCAACCACTCATACAATCCCTGCTTTGTTTTGAAAGCAATCTTCCATGCATCTTGTTTTGCAACTCTGACCTGATGATATCCACTATGCAAGTCTAACTTGGAAAAATAAACAACTTCTTTTAATTGATCTAGTAGATCATCTATGTGAGGAAGGGGATAATGATTTTTTATCGTTATCTTATTCATTGCTCGGTAATCAATGCACATTCTCCACGAGCCATCTTTCTTTCTCACCAAAACGATTGGTGACCCACATGGTGATGTGCTAGGTCTGATGAACCCCTTCTCGAGAAACTCCTGCACCTGCTTCTTGATTTCTGCATTCTCTAAAGCGGAAAACCTGTATATCCCAATGTTAGGCAATGGAGCATCTTGCTGCAAACTAATATCATGCACTATTTCCTTTTTGGGTGGCAGACCTTTAGGTTCTTGAAACAAGATATCATACTCTGAAACAACTTTTTCTAAATTAGCTTGTTTTTTAGCATCACAACCCTCAAATACATTGGTTTTATCAGGTTTATTTTCCTTTACAACCATCAACAAAAATTGTTTGCATGAATTTACAATTCGTTTCATCTGCCTCGAGTTTATTAGAGTATAATTATTCTTCAGCTTATGAGCTCTTACAAAGTATTCGATTCCATCTTTAATGAGTAGATACTTGTTCTCAGCTCTATAGAAAATAGCTTTTCTATCATACAAGTAAGGAATTCCTAAAACAATTCCACATATATCTAGAGGAATTATATCTAATTCAACCTCATCTACAAATGTTGACCCAAAAGAAAACTTAAGTTTACATTTTCTAGTCACTTGTAGTTATTCTTTATCACTTAACCAACCTAATGGGTATGGTTTCTTGTGAGGTGTAGTTAGTAATCCCAACTTCTTTACAATTGCTTTAGAAATTAAATTTACTTCTGAGCCACTATCAAACAAAGTATCAATCTTTTGATGTTTGGAAACAACTTGAATATGGAAAGGCTCATGTATTTTTCTCTCATTTTCTTCATCATTAATAGATTGTGCAAAATTACTAGTAGATGCTTCAGAATTTTTACCTCTTATACATGTGGCTGCAATGGTTGTTTCATCTCCTGAGTCCGACCCCAAATATTTCTGAATAGCTGCAACAGTGTTCTTCTTCTCGCCCTCGAACTTCTTAGGTATGAGCTCTGGATGCAGAATCCAACAGTGCTCATCATCATGCTCATCCTTTTTATATTGAGTGCATGAAGAAAAAGGGTTTGACCTCCAACCTCTAGTCAGGGCCAACCCCCCACCTAATCCGGTGGGACACATGTCACTTATATATTCACTTAGTCGAGGCCAACCCCCTACCTACTCCAGTGGGATCCATGTCACTTATATATATATATATGGGATTATGTCATGGTTTTCAAAAGGAAGAAGGTATGCAGCTGAGAAGGGGAAATAGGCATATGAGCATGGATTCTGAGGAATTTTGTGCAGAGATGTTAGTTGGATTTGTGGGATGTGAGAAGAAAACCACTACTTCAATTGCATCATAAGCACTTACCCGTCAAAGAAGCAGAGTATTAAATAATAAAGTTTGTTTTTGGTGAGTAGGACGACCAATTGACATCGTTCCTCGAAAACTAAAGCCTTGGTGGTGGTGGCAGGCCACATCAACCGTAAAAAAAAAAAAAAGGAAGCAAAATCAAAGTTTAAATTTACAAATACAAAAAAAAAATTGGCATATGGAAGAAACTGTGATCCATCTTAATTATGAATTTACCAAAAGTCAAAAGGAGTTTTTTATTTTTGTATTTTTTTATTTAGAGGAATCAACAATTGGGTTGGTCTCGTACTCACATGGGTCGATTCCAATCGCTATCAATATAACCTCTCTAGGTGCCTATGTATGCGTCTTCCATAGGCACGGAGAATTTGAACCTCAAACCTTCTCACACGTAACACTTCATTTTCACTACCAATTAAATTGCCATTACAAATATCATTGATATTTGAATATTAATTACGTCTTACATTAAAATTATTTTTAAAAACAAAAATATTATAACTTTTATCACACTAAAATGTGAAAATATATATTTATTTTTATACTTTATTACAAGTAATATTATTTTTTATTTAATGAATATTTCATTTTTATTTTGAAAAAAACAAGTCATTTTCACCTTAAACATAAAAAGATTTACTCGTCTCCTTCCTAAAATAGACTTATCAATAGAGTAAAAAAAAAAAAAAAAAAATTAAAAATATGCAAATTTTCCTGGATAAATTATCATATAGCATTGTTTTATTTAAGCAAATAAAAAAATATATCAATAAATTACAAAAGTAAAAAAATATATAAATTCCTCATTCAAACAAATCAGAGTCTATTGGTTCCAGTGCTATGTTTGAGAGGGTTTCACGGTCTATAATCAAGTATTTGTTGTTTAATGATATAAGAAGATTTATAGATATGAGTTTTGTGGTAGATGTTTGTGAGTTTATTGTCTATAATTTTTCAATGATTTTTTGGAATCACAATTTTGAGTTATAAGTTTTTTATAATTTGAGTGTCTTATAATTTATTAGAGCATTGAATATGTGTGTGTATGGGCAAAACCCTATTTTAAACAATAAAAATTAAGATTTAGTTAAAAAAAGGTTTGACAAAATTGAAGTCAAAAACATCAAAAATGCTAATTAAAATTGTAGTAAAACTACCACAATTCAATATGAAACAAGTAAAATTTTTAGTATAGTAACATTTTAATCAAATTCATATATCAATTTTTAAAAATGGATTAAAATTTCAAACACATTGAAACTAACCTTGGAGTAAATGTAACTGACTTGATTCACAATATTGAACAATGAAAACCAGAGGTAGCCAAATCATTTTTATTAGCTCCAATTTTATGAGAATCCATCTTATTGACCTATGGTATTCATGTGAAATACAACCTATTTTAAATGGGGAATTAAACCAATTTAGACCCATCTTAACTTCATATCTACCAAGCAAATCTCAAGAAATTTACATCTCAAAGAAAAAATTTAAATGGGGAACTAAACCAATCTAGATCCATCTTAACTTCATATCTCCCAAGCAAAGCTCAAGAGATTTATGTCTCAAAGAAAAATGATCTCTCTCGCTACTACAATTAAGATGGATTCAAGTTGATTGATTTGCATCTCAAAGAAAATTGACCTCCCTTAGTACTAAAGTTAAGATGGATCATAATTGATTGTTAATATTTAAAGTTTAAATCAGAGTCCTTGATTTGCATTTCAAAAAATTGATCCCTCTCAGTACTAAAGTTAAAATGGATCCAAGTTGATTATGAAATGAAATGAAATGATATTTTAAGGTCTACTAGACTAAAAAATAGTTTATGAGACCATTAGTTCCCTCTTTTTCGCTTTTTGCAATTCAATCATTTTCTGATTCAAATCGATGATGAGTTGACCCAACCTTATCCAAGTTGATTATGAAATGAAATGAAATGATATTTTAAGGTCTACTAGACTAAAAAATAGTTTATGAGACCATTAGTTCCCTCTTTTTGGCTTTTTGCAATTCAATCATTTTCTGATTCCAATCGATGATGAGTTGACCCAACCTTCCAACAATCCCCTCGCTAAAAAGACAATGCCAAGAAACTGATGCTAACATGTTCACATAACTTTCTCTGATGACTTTGAATGCATTACATTCCAAAATGAAATGTTTTTCCGATTCCACAACCCCCAAACATGCAAAATGTACACACTCGTTCTTCCCAAGTTTCTTTAGGCCTTTTCCACCTTGTTTTACACTAAAGTTAATGTGAGTTGGTCCTTAATTAAACAATAAAAACCTTTGCCCTCCACGAAAAGCTAGCTCCAATAAACTCTTTTGTTGTAAATCACAGATAGGATTGAATTCCTCAATATAATATATTTTTTTTTTATCTAAATTAATCATTAATATTTAAAACTTCTATACTTTGAAGACTTAGTAAATGTCCAGATGACACAAACATAATCCATCCTTAGTGCAATTAGGAGATCCCTAACCGGCTATCGTGTTTATCCTTCCGAATTAACCGATGAACACGTAGAATCGAGATGCCACGCTGGCAACGTAATTGCCACGTCACGCACTCCAGTTAACTTCCTCGTAACTCAGAACCGGCCAGAAAGGAAACTACTCTACCGCATGTTTGCTTTTTCCCAATACGGTAAACCCCTGCTAATCTTCACGTGTTAGAAGAAATAATCGCTCTCGTTTTTTCGACGTGACCTGTCTACTGCACATATTTTATTTTGTATATTTCCAGCTGGACGGCGGCTCCTTTCTTTGTGGGCACCTCTCATCCGATTTCTCTTTACTTGTATCTATGGAATTCGTCTATTTAGGTGGAGTGTTTGAATCATGTTTTTTTAGAAGGGAGGGGTTGGTTCCCAAGCAGAAGCATTATAGGGCCTTTTTTTTATTACATTGTATATGTATCAGACAATGTTGATAAAGGTCACATCGAAGCCAACATACAATCGGAATATTCGCCCTCACCGGAACAGTGTACGCCATGGAACAGTATACGCTGCAACCTCCACGCAGCTCCACAAGATTCGAATGTGGCATCATGCACTCGTGTGCAATTTGAATCATGTTTTTATAGTTGAAATAGATTTAACATTATCAAAAATCTCTAAAACACTTAAATTTATGAAATTTGATAGCTTTTAATTAGATTTACAAAATTCCTTGCTAATTTTTTCTGAAAATATGACTGGAATTTCCATAACTTTCAGAGAAAAAACATAATCATTAGAGTACAACTTTTTGCATGTTTGATTATGTCAGTTTGTCACGATATTTAAATTTTAAATACGATAATGACGATCCATTAAATTGGGTAGTTATTAATTGTATTTTGGGGAAAGCTCCAAAAACTTGTTAGGAATCGGTCCGCGATCTTATCTGTTCGTTGTCTTTATCAATCAGTGCGGCGTTTTTCAAATTATCCTTTGCACAATTATTTCATTGCCCTGATTTGCACTTAGGACATACTAAATTCTTCTCTTTGCACCTTTTTTGTTTCGGTAATTCATTCTATGGATCATAGATAAATCCATTGACGTGCCCACCTATAAGATAAGACCCTTGGCTTATAACAGGGATTGTGAGCTGTTTACTGGTTTTTTTTTTCTGTAAAGCTTTCCATTGCTGCCATTGGTTCGAAGCCTCCATAGCAAGAAGAATACATATTAGAGTTTGCCATTTGGATTCATATTCCTTGACTTCAAAGTATCGTTTAGGCTTGAGATTAATATTGCTTTTAACTTCAAACGATCGTTTAGTTTTGAGATTAATAGAAAGTATCGTAGTCACCACCATGGGATGGTCTCCGGCGAGTGCAGTGACCGCATTTTTAGACACTGTAAATCTGGTAAGTTCCTGCATTTCTCTGGCTGAATATGAAACAAACGAATTCCTTTATTAGCCCCTGCAATATTTATCTGTTACTCTAAACATATTTTCTCTGGCTTTGGTGAGGATTAAAATCTTGATATTGCTATAATTAAATCAGGTTTTCTCTACCAGAACTTGATTTTGGTTTTTTTTTGTTTCTCTAATTATGTTTGTCAGGGGATTGTGGAAGTTAATGTCGATTAATTTCGCAATATTTGCTTAATCCTGGGGTAAATATGATCCCTGACTTGATTAGGGCTATTTATTGCTCTTTTTTTTCGGATTTCTATGAATTTTTTTGAGGTTTCTGTGAATTATTTTATGTTACCAAAAAAGCACATCGAATTGAGTTGAGAGCATTGGTTAAGTACCTCTAAAATGAAGCTTTTCTATGATTTTTGTTTTAGGTTTCTGTGAATTATTTTTACGTTACTAAAAAAGCGCATCGAATCGAGTTTAGAGCATTGGATAAGTCTCTAAAATGAAGCTATTAAAGATATAAAGCTTTTGATATTTCTCTCGATTTCTTCATTCTTCTTTAGGCATAATTTTTTTGGGTCTATCCCACTTGACACGAGTAGATGAAGGGTTTAATTTGGGTCGTTCAGAATTGTTTTTGAAGTGTGGTAAATATGACAGGAGTCTAAAGTATTTAATTTTTCAGACACATTTTACTAAATGGCCTCGTGTTGTGACGTTGCAGAGCAATATGGAGGAGCAAAGAAAGCAGGCAGAACCAGAGAGTACCGAATTCATATCAGCTCTCGCTGCAGGCATGAACGCACAGCTCATTGTAGAGGTATGTTCAAGCGAAGCACCAACGTGTACGATAGGCCTAGCAGTGGCAGCTCGGCAGACTGGTGGCCGCCTCGTTTGCATTCTGCCGGAGAAGGCGCGGAATGACACCGTGGCGGAGACTATCAAGGATCTAGGGTTGGAACATACAACCAACTTCGTCATTGGCAATGCCATGGAGTTGCTTCCCGAGTACAAGAATGTAGATTTCGTTGTCATTGATAGCAGGCTCACTCAAGATTACCAGGATTTGTTTATGGTTTTGAATCTAAATCCCTCTCGAGCGGTGGTGGTTGCCAACAATGTGTTTGATAGGAAGCCCACAAATTCGTATGCCAAGACGTTGAAGAAGAAGGCCGGTGCCAAAACTGTTACTCTCCCGATTGGCAAAGGCATAGAGGTGACCAGAATCGGTATGGGTTATAACAATCACTCCTCGCCTCATACACAACAGGGAGTCGACATGGACGCCATGGGTATGATTTCCAAGAGGAGATGCTGTGATTATTATAAAAATGTGAAAAGTACAACTTCCAGAGGCCACAAGAGCGGATGGATTGTGCATGTAGACGAACAAACTGGTGAAGAACATGTATTCAGGGTATGCAAACACAGACCCTGTAACCCTTACAAGAAACCTGCAATGAACCTTTCAAATGTTAATCCGAACTAAACCTCCAAAGTTGACATGACTTGCATTTGTGTTTGAATACTTGTAAGGTTGCGGATGATAATGTATTATTGTTCGAAGCCTGGAGTTGTTAATACAAATAATTATGTAGTCAACCATCAATTTGTAGAACTTGATGGATGCAGAATCTATACCGCAAAGTTATGGGTAATAAAAGATCCTCGCGCTTTCTTTTCTTTATGTGGAATTTAAAGCAGCAAGGAGGTTTCATTGAATCTGAATCAAAAACAGGTTTTAGGCCAGTTTACAATGACTTCCAGTTTAGAGGGGTCTATCTTCAATTCACCACCCCCTACTATATGTCCAGTTTAGAGGGGTCTATCTTCAATTCACCACCCCCTACTATATGTCCTAAATAATTCAAAGATGTTTTGCCAAATTCACATTTTGAGAGTTTAACATAAAGCTTTTCTCTATTCAAAACATCTAGTGTCTCGTTAACATGCTTTAAATATTCTTCCCACATTTTGCTAAATATAAGAATGTCATCTAGATATATAATAACAAAATCATCAAGAAAAGGTCTGAGTACATCATTCATTATTCTCATGAAAGTAGCAGGAGCATTAGTTAAGCCAAAAGCCATAACTAGCCACTCATACAATCCCTGCTTTGTTTTGAAAGCAGTCTTCCATGCATCTTGTTCTACAACTCTGACCTGATGATATCCACTATGCAAGTCTAACTTGGAAAAATAAACAGCTTATTTTAACTGATCTAGTAGATCATCTATGCGAGGAAGGGGATAACGATTTTTTATCGTTATCTTATTCAGTGCTCGACAATCAATGCACATTCTCCACGAGCCATCTTTCTTTCTCACCAAAATGTTTGGTGACCCACATGGTGATGTGCTAGGTCTGATGAACCCCTTCTCGAGCAACTCCTGCACCTGCTTCTTGATTTCTGCATTTTCTAAAGAAGACAACCTGTATATCTCAATGTTAGGCAATGGAGCATCTTGCTACAAATTAATATCATGCACTATTTCCTTTTTGGGTGGCAGAACTTTAGGTTCTTGAAACAAGATATCATACTCTGAAACAACTTTTTCTAAATCAGCTTGCTGTTTAGCATCACAACCCTCAAATACATTGGTTTTATCAGGTTTATTTTCCTTTACAACCATCAACAACTTTTTTTTGCATCAATTTACAATTCGTTTCATCTGCCATGAGTTTATTAGAGTATAATTATTCTTGAGCTTATGAGCTCTTACAAAGTATTTGATTCCATCTTTAATGAGTAGATACTTGTTCTCAGCTCTATAGAAAATAGCTTTTCTATCATACAAGTAAGGAATTCCTAAAACAATTCCACATATATCTAGAGGAATTATATCTAACTCAACCTCATCTACAAATGTTGACCCAAAAGAAAACTTAAGTTTACATTTTCTAGTCACTTGTAGTTGTGCTTTATCACTTAACCAACCTAATGGGTATGGTTTCTTCTGAGGTGTAGTCAGTAATCCCAACTTCTTTACAATTGCTTTAGAAATTAAATTTACTTGTGAGACACTATCAAACAAAGTATCAATCTTTTGATGTTTGGAAACAACTTGAATATGGAAAGGCTCATGTCTTTTTCTCTCATTTTCTTCATCAATAATAGATTGTGCAAAATTACTAGTAGATGCTTCAAGATTTTTACCTCTTATACCTGTGGTTGCAATGGTTGTTTCATCTCCTGAGTCCAACCCCAAATATTTCTGAATAGCTGCAGCAGTGTTCTTCTTCTCGCCCTCGAACTTTTTAGGTATCAGCTCTGGATGCAGAATCCAAGTGTGCTCATCATCATGCCCATCCTTTTTATAGTGAGTGCATGAAGAAAAATGGTTTGACCTCCAACATCTAGTCAGGGCCAACCCCCCACCTAATCCGGTGGGACCCATGTCACTTATATATTCACTTAGTCGAGGCCAACCCCCTACCTACTCCGGCGGGACCCATGTCACTATGTCATGGTTTTCAAAAGGAAGAAGGTATGCAGCTCAGAAGGGGAAATAGGCATATGAGCATGGATTCTGAGGAATTTTGTGCGGAGATTTTAGTTGGATTTGTGGGATGTGAGAAGAAAACCACTACTTCAATTGCATCATAAGCACTTACGCGTCCTAGAAGCAGAGTATTAAATAATAAAGGTTGTTTTTGGTGAGTAGGACGACCAATTGACATCGTTCCTCGAAAACTAAAGCCTTTGGTGGTGGGCCATAAAGGTTGTTTTTGGTGAGTAGGACGACCAATTGACATCGTTCCTCGAAAACTAAAGCCTTGGTGGTGGTGGTGGGCCACATCAACCGTTAAAAAAAAAAAAAAAAGGAAGCAAAATCAAAGTTTAAATTTACAAATACAAAAAAAAATTGGCATAGGACGAAACTGTGATCCATCTTAATTTTGAATTTACCAAAAGTCAAAAGGCATTTTTTATTTTTGTATTTTTTATTTACAGGAATCAACAATTGGGTCGGTCTCATACTCACCTGACATGGGTCGATTCCAATCGCTATCAATATAACCTCTCCAGGTGCCTATGTATGTGTCTTCCATAAGCAGAAAGGGTTTGAACCTCAAACTTCTTCACACATAACACTTCATTTTCACTACCAATTAAACTGCCATTACAAATATTATTTATATTTGAATATTAATTATGTCTTACATTAAAATAATTTTTAAAAACAAAAATATTATAATTTTTATCACACTAAAATGTAAAAATATATATTTATTTTTGTATTTTATTACCAGTAATATTATTTTTTATTTAAGGAATATTTCTTTTTTATTTTGAAAAAAAAAGTCATTTTCACTTAAACATAAACCAAATCTAGATCCATCTTAACTTCATATCTCCCAAGCAAATCTCAAGAGATTTACGTCTCAAAGAAAAATGATCCCTCTCGCTACTACAGTTAAAGATGGATTCAAGTTGATTGATTTGCATCTAAAAGAAAATTGACCCCCACAGTATTAAAGTTAAGATAGATTCGAATTGATTGTTAATATTTAAAGTTTAAATCAGATTCACTGATTTGCATCTCAAAAAATTGATCCCTCCCAGTACTAAAGTTAAAATGGATCCAAGTTGATTATGAAATGAAATTAAATGATATTTTAAGGTCTACTAGACTAAAAAATAGATATGAGACCATTAGTTCCATGTTTTTCGCTTTTTGCAATTCAATCATTTTCTGATTCAAATAGATGATGCACTGACCCAACCTTCCAAGATATGAGACCATTAGTTCCATGTTTTTCGCTTTTTGCAATTCAATCATTTTCTGATTCAAATGGATGATGCACTGACCCAACCTTCCAACAATCCCTTCGCTAAAAAGACAATGCCAAGAAACTGATTCTAACAGGCTCTCATAACTTTCTCTGATGACTTTGAATGCATTACATTCCAAAATGAAATGTTTTTCCGATTCCACAACCCCCAAACATGCAAAATGTACACACTCGTTCTTTCCAAGTTTCTTTAAGCCTTTTCCACCCTGTTTCACACTGAGGTTGATGTGAGTTGGTCCTTTACTGAGCAATAAGAAACTCTTTTGTTGTAAATCACAGATAAGATTCAATTCCTCAATATAACATTTCTTCTTTTATCTAAATTAATTATTAATATTTAAAACTTCTATGATTTGAAGACTCAGGTAAGTGTCCACATGAGTCAAACAGAATCCACCCTTAGTGCAATTAGGAGATCCCTAACCAGCTATCGTGTTTATCCTTCCGGATTAACCGATGAACACGTAGAATCAAGATGCCACGCTGGCAACGTAATTGCCACGTCACGCACTCCAGTTAACTTCCTCGTAACTGAGAACCGGCCAGAAAGGAGACTACTCTACCGCGTGTTTGCTTTTTCCCAATACGGTGAACCCCTGCTTTTTCGACGTGACCTGTCTACTGCACATATTTTATTTTGTATATTTCCAGCTGGAGGGCGGCTCCTTTCTTTGTGGGCACCTCTCATCGGATTTCTCTTTACTTCCATCTATGGGAGTCGTCTATTTAGGTGGAAGAATGGCCTCGATTATTAAAAAATTGGAATTTGGATTAAAAAAAATTAATTTTTTTTAGAGATACAGTATTTGAATTATGTTTTTATGATTGAAATAGATTTATTATTATCAAAAATCTTTAAAACATTTAAATTTATGAAATACGATAATTTTTAATTAAATTTACAAAATTCTTTATTAAATTTTTTATTTCATACTTATCAAAAATATGACTAAAATTTCCATAACTTTCAAAGAAAAAAACATAATCGTTACCCTACAACTTGCATGTTTGATTATGTTTGATTATGTCAGTTTGTCACGATATTTAAATTTTAAATACGATAATGACGATCCATTAAAGTGGGTAGTTATTAATTGTATTTTGGCGAAAGCTCCAAAAAAATTGTTAGGAATCCGTCCGCGATCTTATCTGTTCGTTGTCTTTATTAGTCAGTGCGGCGTTTTTCAAATTATCCTGCGCACAATTATTTCATTGCCCTTATCAGGACATACTAAATTCTTCTCTTTGCACCTTTTTTGTTTCGGTAATTCATTCTATGGATCATAGATAAATCCATTGACGTGCCCACCTATAAGATAAGACCCTTGGCTTATAACAGGAATTGTGAGCTGTTTACTGTAAAGGTTTTTTTCCTGTAAAGGTTTCCATTGCTGCCATTGGTTCGAAGCCTCCATAGCAAGAAGAATACATATTAGAGTTTGCCATTTGGATTCATATTCCTTGACTTCAAAGTATCGTTTAGGCTAGAGATTAATATTTCTTTTAACTTCAAACGATCGTTTAGTTTTGAGATTAATAGAAAGTATCGTAGTCACCACCATGGGATGGTCTCCGGCGAGTGCAGTGAGCGCATTTTTAGACACTGTAAATCTGGTAAGTTCGTGCATTTCTCTGGCTGAATATGAAACAAACAAATTCCTTTATTAGCCCCTGCAATAATATCGGTTACTCTAAACATATTTTCTTTGGCTTTGGTGAGGATTAAAATCTTGATATTGCTATAATTAAATCAGGTTTTCTGTACCAGAACTTGATTTTGGGTTTTTTTTGTTTCTCTAATTATGTTTGTCAGGGGATTGTGGAAGTTAATGCTGATTAATTTCGCAATATTTGCTTAATCTTGGGGTATATATGATCCCTGACTTGATTAGGGCTATTTATTGCATTTTTTTTCGGATTTCTATGAATTTTTTTGAGGTTTCTGTGAATTATTTTATGTTACCAAAAAAGCACATCGAATTGAGTTGAGAGCATTGGTTAAGTACCTCTAAAATGAAGCTTTTCTATGATTTTTGTTTTAGGTTTCTGTGAATTATTTTTACGTTACTAAAAAAGCGCATCGAATTGAGTTTAGAGCATTGGATAAGTCTCTAAAATGAAGCTATTAAAGATACAAAGCTTTTGATATTTCTCTCCATTTCTTCATTCTTCTTTAGGCATAATTTTTTGGGGTCTATCCCACTTGACACGAGTAGATGAAGGGTTTAATTTGGGTCGTTCAGAATAGTTTTTGAATTGTGGTAAATATGACAGGAGTGTAAAGTATTTAATTTTTCAGACACATTTTACTAAATGGCCTCGTGTTGTGACATTGCAGAGCAAATTGGAGGAGCAAAGAAAGCAGGCAGAACCAGAGAGTACCGAATTCATATCAGCTCTCGCTGCAGGCATGAACGCACAGCTCATTGTAGAGGTATGTTCAAGCGAAGCACCAACGTGTACGATAGGCCTAGCAGTGGCAGCTCGGCAGACTGGTGGCCGCCTCGTTTGCATTCTGCCGGAGAAGGCGCGGAATGACACCGTGGCGGAGACTATCAAGGATCTAGGGTTGGAACATACAACCGACTTCGTCATTGGCAATGCCATGGAGTTGCTTCCCGAGTACAAGAATGTAGATTTCGCTTGCATTGATAGCAGGCTCACTCAAGATTACCAGGATTTGTTTATGGTTTTGAATCTAAATCCCTCTCGAGCGGTGGTGGTTGCCAACAATGTGTTTGATAGGAAGCCCACAAATGCGTATGCCAAGACGTTGAAGAAGAAGGCGGGTGCCAAAACTGTTACTCTCCCGATTGGCAAAGGCATAGAGGTGACCAGAATCGGTATGGGTTATAACAATCATTCCCCGCCTCAAACACAACAGGGAGTCGACATGGACGCCATGGGTATGATTTCCAAGAGGAGATGCTGTGATTATTATAAAAATGTGAAAAGTACAACTTCCAGAGGCCACAAGAGCGGATGGATCGTGCATGTAGACGAACAAACTGGTGAAGAACATGTATTCAGGGTATGCAAACACAGACCCTGTAACCCTTACAAGAAACCTGCAATGAACCTTTCAAATGTTAATCCGAACTAAGCCTCCAAAGTTGACATGACTTGCATTTGTGTTTGAATACTTGTAAGGTTGCGGATGATAATGTATTATTGTTCGAAGCCCGGAGTTGTTAATACAAATAATTTTGTAGTCCACCATCAATTTGTAGAACTTGATGGATGCAGAATCTATACTGCAAAGTTATGGCTAATAAAAGAACCTCGGGCTTTCTTTTCTTTATGTGGAATTTAAAGCAGCAAGGAGGTTTCATTGAATCTGAATCCAATACAGAAGCCGCTCGTCAATTCGCAATTGAAAGTCTTGTGCCCTTGGTGCTTCTTTCTTGATATATAAGACTAGCAATTGTCCGAAAAGGTACAAAAAGAGGCCGATAGGATTATTTAATTGGAATTTTTGAATTTTTCTAAAAGAGTTAATTGGTTTGTGGAAAACCTTGTTTTCTTGCATTGGATCATTGTGCAATTATTTAATTGGAATTTTTGAATTTTTCTAAAAGAGTTAGTTGGTTTGTGGAAAACCTTGTTTTCTTGCATTGGATCATTGTGCAATTACTTTTCTTTAGATGTTTTGTTTATATCTATATTACAAGGAACACATTGAATGTTTTATTTCATTTATGCTATCCTTACTAATATCCTTTCCGTGCTTTTTCTTGATCAATTTGATGAAATATTCCATTATCCTTTGGTCAAAGTCCTCACCTGCATATTAGTGTACATCCTGGTAAGTTCAAAGCTCGAAAGCCAACCAAAAAAGTCAATCATAACCACCGTGCACATATTCAAATTCATAATGTAAAACTGTGCACGTATTCATATTCATAATGTAAAACCGCCAGACAGAGTTCAGACAGAGTACCTCCAAGATGGGTATCACAGTTTGTAGCCAAAACTTCAAAAGCTTTGTTGTCAATAGTCAGAACACTTACATCAAACGTGCCACCGCCAAGATCAAAAACAACAATATTTTCCTCTCCACCCTTCTTGTCCAAGCCATAAGCTATTGCTAAGGAAAAATATTTACAAAGCTAATAGTAAAATTGTACTTGCAGAGTGATAGTTCTACGTGATACAAAGGCCTGAGACCCAGTACTCTGAAAACCAACCAGATCGATACAACCTGAGACCAAGTACTCTCAATACCAACCAGATCGATACAACCTTTTGTATGAGCTGAATATCCATGTATAAGCAATGAAACAATAAAGCAAGAACTGTCCAACAAGGCTGCAATTTTTCTTATAAAAATATCTCCCACTGCAACGAGTTCATAACAGAAATTTAATGGCACTCCCCTGCACTAATAAATTGAGAGGTATGTGGTAAAAACGATACCCCTCATGATTTTTAATTTTTCATTATTAAACATATACAATACAATTAAATCTGGTACAACCTGCCCAATACAATGAAACTTTATTCAACTAAAATTGATATGTTGTCCATCAAATTTCTACAATCTACAGACAAGTGAACCTTTCACAAAATTCTGCAGTTGCATTCACAAGTACACCCTCTAGAGCTTTGGGTAGTTACTATATTCATGGATAATATTTAGCTTCAGAATAAGTGGCAGGACATACCTGAGTTTAATCTGGCCTCAATCATTTGGGATATCTAATTTCTTTTCTAGTTTATAACAGGGGAAACCTCAACACCTGCCATACCAGACAAGTAGTAGCCAAAAACAGTAGTCGGAGTTGCTAGAATGCCTTAGTGTTCCATTTAAAGAATTAAAGGCTTAGTGAAGGCATTCGAGGTCATTGGTGTATGTGGGCTGGTCGATGTATGTATACAAATTAATCCCAATTCAACAAGTCCATTTTAACAAGTCGGTGTGCTATGCAAAAACACTGAAACCCAATAAAGAAATCCACAGAAGACCAAGCTAAATCACCACAATTAAATGTTAAAACTTCAAGCCTAGAAAAATACCAAAGTACTTTATTCAAATTCATAGCACCAGTATGCCTGATTCTATATATAAACCTAGCCTAGAGGAACAGAGTCGTCCATAGTCTCAAGTAGTAGAAAAAACTGCAAATTTGCCAAACCAAGAATCTCCCTACAAAACTCTTATTCCTAAACAGAAAACCAGACTTAACCAAAATCTACACAAAAAATGTTAACCAAACACATTCAAATGTGTGAGCATGTAAAGTCAACACAACAACTAAGGTGAAAATTTTGCAAAACAGCCAAATCAAAACGTTGATAGTCATCATACACCCATACGGTAATGAATACAAGTGAATAACAACTCATTCCAGAAATCTTCAATCTAGAGCAACCCAACAAGTAAATTTTTGTTTCCATCATAACCCAATACAAGAATAAGCATAATTTTGTGATTTTTTTCATTCACGTTTTACTGAAATAAGTTCAAATCAATGTTTGCGATGACCAAGAAAGCTCAAGCCAGACTTTGGATTGCAAGCCAAGGAAGAGGCAAGGGAATAGGAATTATGTGGCGTGGGACAATGTCAAGGGGTAGCCGGGGAATTGCAGGATCAAAGGCTTTGGGCTTTCATCCAGGTATGGTTTCTGGTGATACTTATGGCGTTGACAGGATTGGAATGGGCCCTGTGGATGGGTTTGCAATGCCAGATATGTTTACTGCTCCAGCGAGTCAAGGCAGAGGATTTCCTCCTTATGGCCAACCAGGTCCCAGATTTGGCCCAGCTTCAGGGATCAATAAGAATTATCAATTCCCTACACCCTTGGAAAGCAAAGTGACATACAGAAGCTCGTTCCATGTATCAAGGACACCTGGTAAGCACCAATGGCTACAATCTGCAAACTGCTCAGGATGCTACTTCTCATCACTAGTAACGGTACTACTGTAAATTGAAGGGTGACCATCTTTGCGAAATTGGGATAGTCCTGTGATATCCAGCTGAGTAACAGGAAAAATCATAGTCCCTATAACTTCCTTCACTATGGGCACCTGAGGAATCACTGGAGGCGAGTATCCTTCAAATTGCACTGGTTCAGTCTGACCATAGCATTTCTGCCCGTTCTTCTGATTCCAATAAATTGGGCTGCACATTTACATCAATTTTATGAGGAAAACCATTTCGTATACCTAAAATAAGAGCCATAGCTACTTGAATAGATTTCATGAATATCTTGGAATTTGATCTATCATAAGAACAGTTATATTTTTTTAAAGCTTAAACTTCCAATTCCAAAATATTCATGAAAACTGCAATCCACATCAAAAATGCCCTATAATATATACAATGTGTGTTTGTATAAAGATTTACCTGTAATGTGTAGGGGACGAGGTGCTAAAGAAGACAAGTGATTTTTTGGGATCGATATTTGCAAGTATCCAGTTTGCCCACGTCGTCGATGCCCTCTTGTAAGCCACAAGTGGATCCATGTTTGTGTAAAGCAGATTGTTAGCCATGATTAGGTCCTATCTGTCCAACCACATTCCAAACTATTACATTTTTAATATCATTTACAACACTAAATTTGGCTGCCCCTTGTTGAAAATTTTAATCAGAAAGTTCAGAGTTTTGATACTTCCCACCTTTGATCTTGCCACCAATGGGATGACTCAAAAACCAATACATCAACTCCTTTCCAGTAAACACCATTATCCGCAAGAGTGTCCAGATTGAGAATTCTCTGGTTCTGACTGTTATTGTGCAGATCAACCAGAAGTGGAGCCCAGAAAAACTCCACAGAAGCATCATAATCCTTTTCAGAGAAAGAAGATTGTAAGACTTCATTACTCACCATATAATCAAATGCACAACTATCCATGGAAACTACATTTATCAGCTTACCAGGGCCTTGAATATTGAAGCTTGTTGACTAACAGTTTTCTTATTGCTAGGAATCACTGCTTGAAGCATGCAGACCATGGATTCCCATTGGTTTTGACTTATTGAGTCTCCAACAAACATTAATCGCTTTCCTCTTAACCGCTCTAGCAGATTTTTGGCATTGAAACTGAAACACCATATACAGAAAAGTCCAAATCCTTTTATTCTCATATACAATATCACCTTGTTTTTTATCCATTTATTTTCATATGCAATATCACCCTATTTTTTTGCATTTCATTTCCTTTTAGCATAAATGCAATGCAAAAGAGAACATACTTCTAGGTAGGCTAATTTGTTTGCATTTTTATTTGTGGGGTTTATTTTGATTTCTGAAATATTTTGGAATAGAAATGATTGAGGTAAAAAACTCATATTTTTTATTTTGGAATGGGATAAATAAGAGGAGATGTAGCACCAAAACTCTTGGAAATCCCCATAGACCCTTTGGAATTTCTCCACTGAACTTATTGTTTGCTAGTCTAAACCGAAGAAGACTTGTACAATTCCCATATACCTCTAATATGCTACCATTTAGACTATTGTTGATCACATTAGAATTTGAAGCTTTCCCCCATTACAGAGTTGGGTTGGCAATGGCCCACTTAACTGGTTTTCAGATAAATCCAAAACCTCAAACTGGTTCTTGCTTCCAAGCTTCTGAGGAATTTTCCCAGTGAGCGAATTGCGAAACAATTTCAGAGTTTTCAACAAGGTCAGCTCAGCAATCCCTGGAGGAATCTCGCTGGACAATCTATTTTCAAGCAAATTCAAAAATATTAGCCTAGTTAAATTGCCTAAACCCTTTGGAAGTATTCCTGCGAGCATATTATCCAAAGCATCTAAAAATTCCAATGCCATCGTACCAATATTCTTAAGAATCTCACCCTCAAGTTTATTCTGGTAAAGCTGCAAACTAACCAACTTTCGAAGCCTATTGAAATTATGAAAATCTATTACAGTCAATTTGTAGGTTAGAGAAATTTCTAGCATTGCCAATATCTTTAGAAATGCTTCCTTCAAAGCTATTATAACTGAGATGTAGCACCGAAACTCTCGGCAATCCCCCTAGACCCTTTGGAATTTCTCCACTGAACTTATTGTTTGCCATTCTAAACCAAAGAAGACTTGTACAATTTCCATATACCTCTGATATGCTACCATTTAGCCTATGGTTGATCACTACTAGAATTTGAAGCTTTCCCCCATTACAGAGCTGGGTTGGCAATGGCCCACTTAACTGGTTTTCAGATAAATCCAAAACCTCAAACTGGGTCTTGCTTCCAAGCTTCTGAGGAATTTGCCTAGTGAACGAATTGCGAAACAATTTCAGGGTTTTCAACAAGGTCAGCGCAACAATCCCTGTAGTAATCTCGCCGGACAATCTATTTTCAAACAAATTCAAAGATTTTAGCCTAGTTAAATTGTTGAAACCCTTTGGAAGTATTCCTGAGAGCATATTATCTGAAGCATCTAAAAATTCCAATGCCATCGTACGAATATTCTTAGGAATCTCACCCTCAAGTTTATTCTGGTAAAGCTGCAAACTAACCAACTTTCGAATCCTGTTGAAATTACGAGGCCAAGGCCCTGTTAGATTATTCTTAGATACATCCAGAAGCTGAAGTTCCCTCAAATCCCCAATAGAAACAGGAATCCTCCCCTGTAAATTACACTCCATCAGCCACAGATTCTGCAGCTTAGTCAATTTCCCAATCTCCACAGGAATAGGACCACTTTCAAACGGATTAAGGGCCAGATTCAGCTCCAGCAAGTTTGTCAGATTGCCTAGAAATCCAGGAATAGTCCCACCCAACAAATTGGAAAAGAGATTAAGTATTTGCAACTTCCTCAACTGGCTGAAGGCAGGGGGACTTGGGAATTGAATTGACAAATGCTACTCGACGTATCTTCTTATATGGTGAAACCTGCACTCAACCATAGCAGATATTTTCTCTTGGAAATTAACATCTTCAACAAAAGAAAACAAAGTTTAGGTTGAGACAGAGTAAGGAAACATATAGAAACTCAAGTGCTCCATCTACATGTTTTGCAACAAAATTTATGACATCCTCTTCGCAGAAATTGTTGTTTGACTTCTTCACAACAAATGCCATCGGTATTTGACCTGCTTCATGATCAGGATACCTACCACACACACCCCAGAAGGAAGAGAGTTTCATGCTTAAATAAATAGCATGTCTGCAAGAATCTTTGGCTTAATTTGAAAACGAAAAAGGACATCAGCTAATGTTTCAAAGGTCGTCTGGGCTACCAGCCCAAGTGTTCAATTCTAACTAAAACTTGAAAAATATTTGCTAGCTAAACAAGTGGTAAATCTAGCTGCATATAGACATTTGAAAGCATATTAGATCAACAAGTGGGAACTTGGGAAGTATATTAGAGCAAGCAGTAGTAAATGGCACTCACAGAATAACAGCAGCATCAGTAATATCTAGGTTCGAGAGGAGCAACTCCTCTAATTTTGCTGGAGCAACCTGACAAAATATAAGTCTTCTCTGAGAAGATCAATATTTTGGGTTTGCATTTACTATAAAAAAGGTCCTTGAAATGCTATGTACCTGAAATACTTTGTACTTGATCAACTCCTTTATTCTGTCCACAACAAAAAGGAAGCCTTCCTCATCGATGTAACATAGATCCCCAGTTTTCAGCCATCCTTCTAAGTCTAAAGTTAACTCAGTAGCTTCAACATTACCAAAATATCCTGCATGGAGAAGCTGAAACCTTCATATATTTTTTTTGGGAAAAATTAATCTATGGAAGAGACTGTTATGACATCATATTTAAGCTGTGATTTGGGAGCTATCATAGTGCCTTCATGCACCACTTTGTGGAAGCATAGATTCATTGACTGGAGAATACCCTTCCTGTTTGAAAGATAATTGTTGTGGCTACAAAACATATGCTCTTAAAACTTTACAATAGCATAAGGTGTGCACTTCTGGGTATACAAACTTTCTGAGTGCACTTAAATAGAAATGTTCGAGATTCTTTAAGGCGAATTTTAGCTTGGGGTACAGCATGTTTACTATGCACCCATTGTCTCATTGTGCATGGGGAGTTCAGCACTTGCTGCTTATGGTTTTTTTATCATCCTCACTTAACTGTTTAAGATTTTTCTCATACGATCTAGGTTTTCAAGGTGATCAGGGCATTATCCAAATCACCCTCTCAAAACTAAAAAAATCGAAAAACATACTCGAAATCAGCAAGGTCTGCAAATTTGTTAAATTTTTGCAGAAAGTAGTCTCCAATGGAAAATGACATAGCGACTAAGGAGTACCTTTCATGATTGTAGGTCCCCGCAACCAGAGCTCCCCTTTGTGGTTGGGAGGCATAGCTTTGCCAGTAGTTGTGTCAACCACTTTAGCTTGCACATGAGATGCAAGCAAGCCCGTTGTTCCATAATGTCTGTTTTCTTCATTGGTTATAGTCGAGGATACTGTCCCGTTAGACTCTGTCAATCCATAACCCTACATAATAATAACTTCCTTCAATTAGCCTTCTGCTCAAAACAGAAAGACATTCATATCGCTAAACATGGAATACAGTAAGTTTTGATCTTTCGTCATTTGGGGTAATTCGAAAGTTGGAACAGAATCAAGCCTGTTATGTCTTTCGGAGCTGGGAGACAGTTTTGCTGGGACTATGAACAAGAAAAACATAAATAATAAACAGAGGTGTGCCTTATAAGTGAGGCTTAGGTTTTCTTCAAGATATATGAAGTGCTATTAATAAACCTTTATATCATTTAACCATGGGAGATTGACTTAAACATGAGATGATAAAAACTCTATAAACAGGGCAGATGTTGAAATGGACGACTGAAAGTCTTATGTGATAAACAGGGAGTTACAATTTCAGCCCTGCTCAAAAGCAACTTAAAATCAAATTGATAAGAGGAAATTTGCGAATTAGGGCTGAATACGACCTGTTTAATTTGAACAGTTGGAAATCGAGCAGCGAAGTTGTCGATGATGTCTTTGCCAATTGGTGCTCCACCGCAGCCGATCGTGTGAAGCGAAGCCAAATCGTAATTGGCAACAATAGAAGACTTATTTAAAGCGACCAAAATAGGCGGAGCAGCAGGCAGGGACTTCACTCTGTACTTCTGTATGGCCGAAAGCATTTCAGCCAAATCGAATTTGGGCAGGACCACAATGGTACTCCCAGCTGCAATACAGGAAAGTGTACAGAAAAATCCGAAAACATGAAACAGCGGGATGATGAATAAACATATCTTCTCCCCTCCCTCCATCTCGTCCCGTCTGCTCAGAGCTCCAGATATCATGGCAATGAGATTTCTATGGGTGGAGATGACTCCCTTGCTTTTGCCCGTTGTACCCGACGAGTAGAGAAGCGTCGCAGTGTCTTCCTGTTTGATGTCCACTGCAGGGAGGCCGCTAATGTCAGACTGCAAGAGGAGGTTTAAAGTAGAAATACAGCCCCTGCCAGAGGAGGATATTTCTGCCGGCTTCATGTAGTGGGTGAAGATTCGAGACCGCCATCATTATGGAGAAAGGCGTTGGCATAACAGTTTTCCGTTGAGGTTTTGCGAGACCCGGGCAATAGAACTCGCGCCAGCTGCAAAGATTCTCGGTTGAGACCAAGGAGACGCTGAATGCCCGCTGAAAAATATTAAAAAGAGGCCTAATACGAAAATTGTTTGCCCGCTGAATGTGGACGACACGTGTCAACCGTAGAGACAAAAGGACGACGAAAGTCTCTTTCAAAGGAAGGCCTATCGGCCTAATTAACCAATAATTGATCAAATTATTTTTTTCATTTGTAATAATAATATTTTTGAGTACGAAAGTTTTTATAATTGGCCATAATTAATATAGGATTTTTTCAATCAAATTGCATCATAAATTTTTAAACGTTTTAAGATTTCAATGATATTTATTATGAATTAAAAGAGTGTATATTATAAGTTTAGTCAAATAAATAATTATATTTTAGTGTTTAATGATGGTGAAGTTTCTATTTATAATCTAAAATTTTACACATAATATTATTCTAAAATTAAAAGTTTTAATCTAAATAGATTAAAATACTAACACAACCACATTAAAAATATTAACGTGGTTGATATCTCAGAAGATTTCATTTATATCTATTATTAATAAAAAATAAGAAACACCAAAATAACATAAGACCTAAAAAAAATTACTAAAACATATAAATTTTTTGAATAATTACATAAATTAATAAAACTAAATTTCACTTTATTAACCACCCTAGATCCATCTTAACTCTGGATCTATTAAGCACCGAGAGGGATCAAATCTCTCGTGGTGCAAACCTATTTTTTGAGTGAAAACTTGAGGAAATGCCTGCACCTCGAGAGATTTGATCCCTCTTAGCGCTTGATAGATCTGGTGTTAAGATGGATAGGCTGGTTTCAGTCGTGTGCGGTAATACAAAATTCGCTAAACATCTAATTATTTTGATCATTTTAAATATGCTAAATATGTCTAAGATTAATTTGGTCAATTTAATTTAAAATTTGCTTAGTTACCTCAGTTTGTTGAGATGAGAGAGATTGTTAGTAAGTTGAATGTTCAAAAATGATGAAATACAAATTTTGAGTGCAAAGTTTCAATGTAACAATTTTGATAGATAGAAAATGTGAATACTAAGAATATAGTCTATTACAAACAATCTTCATTGCAATCGATTTGAAACTATTTTCTTCTACTGTTTATATTATCACACCTATTAATTTTTCCATTTTCTCGTATCGATCATATGAAAAGAGTAGTTGGAAGCAGAGACCAATCAAATATTTAACTCGATCTACTGAGTAGTTGGAAGCACATACCATTCAAATATTTAACTCGATTTACTGTAGTAAACAACATACCTTGTCTTTGTTGCTCTCCAATATTAATAGTAGTTTTCTCCAAAGTCAATCATTTTGACTTATGGATTGTTAAACCCCAAATAATTTTCAATGGTAGTTATTTTGTATTACTGCGTTGGAATTCAAAGTAACTGACAATGTTGAATGATGGAAAATGGCAATAATAAGAATGTAGCCAATTATAAATAGTTTATAGTTTCAAGAAGCAAACATTTTATATAGGTTGAAAATTCAAGTATTGTATCTAGTGTTGAATACTTTTTATGTGCTTGAGAGAATGTGTGTGTGTGTTTTGGGGGTGAGAAGGAGAGACAAGGGGAGATAGAGATATAGATAAGGAGGAGAGGGAAGAAGAGATAGCAAAGAAAAGGAGGGAGGAAGAGATATATATATGGAGAGAGAAATGTTAGAGAGAGAGAGAGAGAAGGGGAATAGAGAGAGATTAAGGGGAAAGGGAGTAGGGAGAGATAGATAGATAGGTATAGAGAGAGAGAGTGTATGTTTAGGAGCTAAGATAGAGAGATAGAGAAAGAGAGACAATGGGAGATAAAGATACAGATGGAAGAGGTAGAGATGTGCTTACACTGAAATCAATGCACATTATTAATCTAATTACATTGAAATTAATGTACATCATACATCTTGTTGCATCAAATCGGAAATCAACCTCTACACTAAAATCAATGCATGTAGTGCAAACAATCAAATAGGATTAGAAATCAACATCTATACTAAAATCAATGCATCTAGTGAAAGAAATCAAATAGGATTAGAAATCAATATCTACACTGAAACCAATGCATCTAATGCAAGCAATCAAATATGAGTAGAAATCAACATCTATGTTGAAATCAATGCATCTAGTGTAAGGTATTAAATATGATTAGAAATCGACATCTACGCTAAAATCAATGCATCTAGTGCAAGCGATTAAATAGGATTAGAAATTAATATCTACACTGAAACCAATGCATCATGTGCAAGCAATCAAATAGGATTAGAAATTAATATCTACACTGAAACCAATGCATCTAATGCAAGCAATCAAATATGAGTAGAAATCAACATGTACGCTGAAATCAATGCATCTAGTGTAAGGTATTAAATATGATTAGAAATCGACATCTACACTGAAATCAATGCATCTAGTGCAAGTGATCAAATAGGATTAGAAATCAATATCTACACTGAAACCAATGCATCATGTGCAAGCAATCAAATAGGAGTAGAAATCAACATCGACACTGAAATCAATGCATCTAGTGTAAGGTATTAAATAGAATTATAAATCGACATCTACACTAAAATCAATGCATATAGTGCATGTGAAATTTATTAAAATTCAAGAGAACCCAATAGACTCTCTAACACACTACAGTCCTTGACATACATTTAGAAGAAACATATGCTGAACATATTCTTTAGAAAATTAATATAAGTTCTCAATTAAAAACAAAAAACAAAAAATCAATAAACTCTCCACCTTAAATTAAAATACTAAGCCTTAGCCTAAATATTATGACCAAAAGAAATCAAAATTATTAAAATAATTAAAATAAATAAAATAAAAACAAAAAATAAAAAAAACTTTAAATAAATAATATACATTAATTAATTAATAAATGATCTAAAAGCACTCGTGAATGATCTCATTTAATTAATGAAGGTATTACAGACCCATGTGCTGGGGTGTGTCTATGTTATTTTAAGTAACAGATCAATAAGATTGCGAAATACATAGACACTTGAAACAGTAAGAGAAACACGGTAAGCAAATATAAAAACACAACAAATCTAATAAGGAGTTCACCCAATCCTCCTGGGCTACGTCTCCTAGTCCAGCCTTTAGTGGTGGCCTTTTCTATTGTGTCTTAAAACAGATATTTTAAAATAAGGAGCTCAATTTGAGTCTCACTTAACATATGATGATCAGTAGGGTGGTACTTGGATTCCCCTAGCCTTTAGAGTACACAGACTCCCCCTTACTGGATCTCGACCTCAACTGTTCTTAATGGTATGAGCCCAATTTGGTACTCAATACCAGACAGGTATACACAGAGGAGTTGTTTGAACCTCTCAAGCCGTCTCTGGAGTTCACAGACTCTCTGTCTCTGTCTGCTCAATGCTGCCTTTGCTTTGCAGGTTAGCTCGGCTTCTCTGTTCTCTGCAATTCGCTTCTTTCACTACTTCGGTTTTTTCCCTGTTCTTTGTCTATTCATGGCCTAAAGCTAATCTGCTCCCTAACTGTTCATTTCCTCTTCCCGGCTCTCTGGATCGCCTGCCTCTGTCCGCTGGAATTCCCCTGCTCTGCATCGTCATCGTTGTGTAACGCTGCACAGAGAGGTGGCCACTTGTCACCTTATGGATTGAGTGTCAATTTTCTTTTGAACGGTCATTATTTCCATTACTCCAGGATTTTCCCGCGAAACTGATCCTTCTGCCAGCTCATCGGTCATGCTGAACCTCAAATCTTTATGTGCCTCGGTCTATTTTCCCGTCGAATCCAGTCATCCATCGGGTTAATTCTCCACCGTTGATCTGGAGCTTCTAGATCCTAGAGTCTCCATCTATATTGCGCAGGTAAGTTGCTCGACCGTTACTCACGTGATGTAAGCGGTTTTCTCTCTCATCCGCTGGACACGCGTCGCCCGGTGTAAGGCATCGCCCTGAACTTGGCCAAACCCATATACCACTCGAAGTGCACGTGATATCCTGCCAGTTTTGGGTGCGAGACCCGCCTTCTGACGTTTTCTGCACGATTTCCTATTTTCCCTCATGACCGAGCGCTCGGGGCTTTCCTTCTCTGAGGGTTTTGTCTTGCGATACGCGATTAGCGCTAATTGCGTATCCGAAACTACCTCTGTTTCTGGATCTCGGCTTCCGATTGCCAATTTGCGTCCATGTGCGATCTCCATGGGCCAATGGTCAGCGCGCTTTAACCGAGGGTCCTCGTTGTTCTGTGCAGGCCATAATTGCCATTGTCCAGAGGTCATTTCTAATACTTCTTATTCAAAAGATTTGATCTGACATAATTTTGAAACAGTCATGAGAAATGTTTAAGGATCCAATTCATATCACGACCTTCCCACTGAAAAAGCTTTTGGACCACCAAAAGTTGGTTTTCAAGCATTGACTAAGTGAGGATATAACTGTCTCACTTGTCCAATCTCTATCCATTTTGCACTGCTTGGCTTTGAACCCTTGAGTCCAATCTTGAGGTACTCAACATCTCCCTTATGCGTCATCCTCACCTTCCTATCCATAACTGTTTCTTCCTGCAATTCATTGAGATATTCAGGTAACAGATCATCAATAGAAGGCAATTGACTTTTCTCTTCGGGTTCTTCGGGATCTTCAATTAATGAAGGTTAAAATAGTCTTAAGCTGTCTGCATTAACAACTAAGTAGATGTGCATGTAAGCTGGTAAATCAAGGCGAAAATCATGCTCACCAATTTTCTCAAGTATCTTGAAAGGTCCATACCTTATTGGCTTTAGCTTTTTACCTTCACCTTACATTCTGTCTTTGCTGATATACAGCCAGATTTGATCATCAACTTAGAAACTATGCTCCATCCTATGCTTATCATGCCTTGCCTTGTATTTGGCTTGGCTCTTTTCTAGCTGTTCCTGTACTCCTTGGTGAATCTCTTGGATTTTTTCAATGAACTTGGCTGGCTTGTCCACATCACTGTGTCCATCAACTGCTATGTCTCAATGATTACAGACCAGGACATGCAGGTGCAATTCTTTAAGAATGGTTATGTCATTAAGGATAGCCAGATGGAAACAGTTGCAACAGGAGTGCGCGTGGGGAATTTGTACAGATTGGATGCAAAGAGTATGCCACGACAAGCAATGGTTGCAGCTGGATCAACAGTTGAAAATCTCTGGCATCAGAGATTTGGACATCTCAATTTGCAAGACCTCATCTTACTTCAGAAGAAAGGTATGGTCGAAGGACTCCCTGTTTTTCATAATGTCAAGCTGGAATGTGATGGATGTGCATTAGGGAAAATGCATAGAGAAGAGTTCCCTTTGCATGTCAACAGAAAGGAAAGAGACATCCTAGAACTAGTGCATACAGATATTTGTGGACCTATGCAAACTAGGTCCCTAGGAGGTGCATATTATTTTTTGTTGTTTACAGATGACTGCACTAGGTTTTCATGGGTGTATTTTTTAAGTAAAAAGAGTCAAGCCTTTCAGTACTTTAAAGAGTTTAAATCTATGATAGAGAACCAAACAGGAAAAAGGATAAAGATTCAGAATGGAACAGTGTAAAACAGCAGCAACACCATTGCAGCAGAATCTCAAGTTAAGCAGTGATGATGGCACAAAACAGGTGATGCCACTTTGTATAGACAGCTAGTGGGGAGTTTGATATATCTCACGACAACTAGACCTGATCTGGCATATTCTGTTAGTGTGCTGAGCCAGTTTATGTCCAAACCACTTGAAAGTCAGTGGATTGCAGCAAAATGTGTGTTGAGATACCTTAGTGGTACTTGTAATTATGGTATTTTATACACTGACATTTCTGATGTTACTTTAGCAGGTTATTCAGATTCTAATTGGGCAGGTGACCTGGATGATCGTAGATCCATCACAGATTACGCATTTAGTATTGGATCCGGGGTTATTTCGCGGAGTATCAAAAAGCAAAGCACTGTAGTATTATCCTCATGTGAAGCTGAGTATCAGGCGTTGTGTGCAGCTACATGCAAAGCCATCTGGTTGAGGAGATTGCTTAGCGATGCAGGTGAAGAACAGAAAGAAGCAACTAGCATCAAAACTGACAACCAAAGCACAATAAAGCTTGCATACAATCCAGTTTTCCATAAAAATACTAAACATATTGACACTCAGTTTCATTTTGTTTGCGAAAAGATACAGTCAAAAGAAATATGTGTGGAGTATTGTAACACTTGTGATAATTTAGCTGATATTTTTACTAAGCCTCTAGGGCAAGTAAAGTTTGAGTTATTTAGAGGGATGTTAGGAGTGTAGAATAATCCTTTCTCCATTAAGGGGGGAGTTAAAAATAATGGAGAAATGGTTATATGGTTGTAACGTATCTCCTTAGTTTAGGAGGTTGTTTACAACTACACCTATTTTTCGGTGATGTATTTAATATTGTAATATTCATTTGATGTAATGTAAAGTGAACGAGAGTGAGAGTCTCCTCTTTGTTTGAGTGTAGTATCCTAGGTGCCGTACACACCTGCGAGCTAGAACTCTTTCATTTAATTCAAAGTTTAATTTTTATCTCAAAAAATCTCTAAAACACTTAAATTTATGAAATTTGACAACTTTTAATTAGATTTACAAAATTCCTTGCTAATTTTTTTTGAAAATATCACTGGAATTTCCATAACTTTCAAGAAAAAAAACATAATCGTTAGAGTACAACTTTTTGCATGTTTGATTATGTCAGTTTGTCGCGATATTTAAATTTTAAATACGATAATGACGATCCATTAAATTGGGTAGTTATTAATTGTATTTTGGGGAAAGCTCCAAAAAATTGTTAGGAATCGGTCCGCGATCTTATCTGTTCGTTGTCTTTATTAATCAGTGCGGCGTTTTTCAAATTATCCTGCGCACAATTATTTCATTGCCCTGATTTGCACTTATCAGGACATACTAAATTCTTCTCTTTGCACCTCTTTTGTTTCGGTAACTCATTCTATGGATCATAGATAAATCCATTGACGTGCCCACCTATAAGATAAGACCCTTGGCTTATAACAGGGATTGTGAGCTGTTTACTGGTTTTCATTGCTGCCATTGGTTCGAAGCGTCCATAGCAAGAAGAATACATATTAGAGTTTGTCATTTGGATTCAAAGTATCGTTTAGGCTTGAGATTAATATTTCTTTTAACTTCAAACGATCGTTTAGTTTTGAGATTAATAGAAAGCATCGTAGTCACCACCATGGGATGGTCTCCGGCGAGTGCAGTGAGCGCATTTCTAGACACTGTAAATCTGGTAAGTTCCTGCATTTCTCTGGCTGAATATGAAACAAACAAATTCCTTTATTAGCCCCTGCAATATTATCTGTTACTCTAAACATATTTTCTTTGGCTTTGGTGAGGATTAAAATCTTGATATTGCTATAATTAAATCAGGTTTTCTGTACCAGAACTTGATTTTGGGTTTTTTTTGTTTCTCTAATTATGTTTGTCAGGGTATTGTGGAAGTTAATGCTGACTAATTTCGCAATATTTGCTTAATGCTGGGGTAAATATGATCCCTGACTTGATTAGGGCTATTTATTGCTTTTTTTTTCGGATTTATATGAATTTTTTTGAGGTTTCTGTGAATTATTTGATGTTACCAAAAAAGCACATCGAATTGAGTTGAGAGCATTGGTTAAGTACCTCTAAAATGAAGCTTTTCTATGATTTTTGTTTTAGGTTTCTGTGAATTATTTTTACGTTACTAAAAAAGCGCATCGAAATGAGTTTAGTGCATTGGATAAGTCTCTAAAATGAAGCTATTAAAGATATAAAGCTTTTGATATTTCTCTCCATTTCTTCATTCTTCTTTAGGCAAAAAAATTTGGGGTCTATCCCACTTGACACGAGTAGATGAAGGGTTTAATTTGGGTCGTTCAGAATTGTTTTTGAATTGTGGTAAATATGACAGGAGTGTAACGTATTTAATTTTTCAGACACATTTTACTAAATGGCCTCGTGTTGTGACATTGCAGAGCAAATTGGAGGAGCAAAGAAAGCAGGCAGAACCAGAGAGTACCGAATTCATATCAGCTCTCGCTGCAGGCATGAACGCACAGCTCATTGTAGAGGTATGTTCAAGCGAAGCACCAACGTGTACGATAGGCCTAGCAGTGGCAGCTCGGCAGACTGGTGGCCGCCTCGTCTGCATTCTGCCGGAGAAGGCGCGGAATGACACCGTGGCGGAGACTATCAAGGATCTAGGGTTGGAACATACAACCAACTTCGTCATTGGCAATGCCATGGAGTTGCTTCCCGAGTACAAGAATGTAGATTTCGCTGTCATTGATAGCAGGCTCACTCAAGATTACCAGGATTTGTTTATGGTTTTGAATCTAAATCCCTCTCGAGCGGTGGTGGTTGCCAACAATGTGTTTGATAGGAAGCCCACAAATGCGTATGCCAAGACGTTCAAGAAGAAGGCCGGTGCCAAAACTGTTACTCTCCCGATTGGCAAAGGCATAGAGGTGACCAGAATCGGTATGGGTTATAACAATCACTCCTCGCCTCATACACAACAGGGAGACGACATGGACGCCATGGGTATGATTTCCAAGAGGAGATGCTGTGATTATTATAAAAATGTGAAAAGTACAACTTCCAGAGGCCACAAGAGCGGATGGATTGTGCATGTAGACGAACAAACTGGTGAAGAACATGTATTCAGAGTATGCAAACACAGACCCTGTAACCCTTACAAGAAACCTGCAATGAACCTTTCAAATGTTAATCCGAACTAAACCTCCAAAGTTGACATGACTTGCATTTGTGTTTGAACACTTATAAGGTTGCGGATGATAATGTATTATTGTTCGAAGCCCGGAGTTGTTAATACAAATGATTTTGTAGTCAACCATCAATTTGTAGAACTTGATGGATGCAAAGTTATGGGTAATAAAAGAACCTCGCGCTTTCTTTTCTTTATGTGGAATTTAAAGCAGCAAGCAGGTTTCATTGAATCTGAATCATATACAAAGGCCGCTCGTCAATTGTCAATTGAAAGTCTTGTGACCCTGGTGCTTATTTCTTGATATATAAGATTAACAAATAATCGATCAAATTATTTTTATGATTTGTAATAATAATATTTTTGAGTACGAAAATTTTTATAATGGGTCATAATTAATATAGGATTTTTTCAATCAAATTACATTATAATTTTTTAAATGTTTTAAGATTTCAAGTGATATTTATTATGAATTAAAAGAGTGTATATTATAAGTTTAGTCATGTAAATAATAATATTTTAGTGTTTAATGATAGGTGAAACGTTTATTTAGAATCTAAGATTTTACACAAAAGGTTATTTTAAAATTAAAAGTTTTAATCTAAATAGATTAAAATACTAACACAATCAAATTAAAAATATTAACGTGGTTGATATAGCAGAATTTCATTTATATCTATTATTAATTAAAAAAAACAAGAAACACCAAAATAACATAAAATCTAAAAAAATGACTAAAACATATAAATTTTTTGAATAATTACATAAATTAATAAAAACTAAATTTCACTTTATTAACCACCATAGATCCATCTTAACACTGGATTTATCAAGCACAGAGAGGGATCAAATCTCTAGAGGTGAAAACCTATTTTTTGAGTGCAAACTTGAGGAAAGGTTTGCACCTAGAGAGATTTGATTCCTCTCGGCGCTTAATAGATCCGATCCCTCTCGGCGCTTGATAGACCCGGCGTTAAGATCGATCTAGGTTGGGTTGTATGGTCATACAAAATTTGCTAAACATCTAATTATTTTGATCATTTTAAATATGCTAAATATGTCTAAGCTTAATTTGGTCAATTTAATTTAAAATTTGCTTAGTTACCTCAGTTTGTTGAGATGAGAGAGACTCTTAGTAACTTGAATGATGAAAAATGATGAAATACAAATTTTGAGTGCAAAGTATCAAGGTAACAATTTTGATAGATAGAAAATGTGAATACTAAGAATATAGTCTACTACAAACAATCTTCATTGCTATCAATCTGAAACTATTTTCTTCTACTGTTTATATTATCACACCTATTAGTTTTTCCATTTTCTCGTATTGATCATATGAAAAGAGTAGTTGGAAGTATAGACCATTCAAATATTTAACTCGATTTACTGTAGTAAACAACATACCTTGTCGTTGTTGCTCTCCAATTTGAATAGTAGTTTTCTCCAAAGTCAATCATTCTGACTTATGGACAAGCAATCAAATAGGATTAGAAATTAATATCTACACTGAAACCAATGCATCTAATGCAAGCAATCAAATATGAGTAGAAATCAACATGTACACTAAAACCAATGCATTTAGTGTAAGGTATTAAATATGATTAGAAATCGACATCTACACTTAAACCAATGCATCTAGTGCAAGTGATCAAATAGGATTAGAAATCAATATCTACACTGAAACCAATGCATCCTATGCAAGCAATCAAATAGGAGTAGAAATCAACATCGACATTGAAATCAATGCATCTAGTGTAAGGTATTAAATAGAATTATAAATCGACATCTACATTGAAATCAATGCATATAGTGCATGTGATCAAATATTATTAGAAATCAACAACTACATTGAAATCAATACATCTGTTTTAGTGAAAATATAAAATATTCATGACGTTCTAGATCTAACTTCTATGTCTGTATTTGTCTATGTGAGACTCTTTATTCTTCCCTCTCTCTCCTCCTTCCATTCTGTGTCTATCTTCCTCCTCCTCTCCTTCTCTCTCTTCCCCTCCCTCTCTCCCCCTTCACTCTACTTGCCTCTCCCTAACTTTCTTTATCTTTCTCTTCTTTCCTCTCTCCCCCTACCATCTATATTTATACCTCCCTCCATCCCCCCTTTTTGTCTCTCTATCTCAACCCCCTAAACACATGCCATGCTCTCTCTCTCTCTCTCTCTCTCCCCCCATATTATATATCTATCTATCTCTCCCTCTTCCTTTCCCTCTTTATCTCTTCCCCTTCTCTCGCTCTCTCTCTCTCTCTCTCTCTCTCTCTCTCTCTCTCTATCTCTTCCCCTTCTCTCTCTGTCATTCTGGTAAAAAAGAACTAGAGTTGAATCTGTTGTCTTGGCGACTACATGCAACACGTCATTTGATTTTGTCACTTCCATCTCTAGGGAATTGATGGGTAGGAGTGACCACAAATCTTGCTCTTCTACCTTAATTTTTTTAAATTTATTAAAATTCAAGGGAATTGGTGGGTGGAAGTGACCGCAAATCTTGCTCTTCTACCTACCTTAAATTTTTTAAATTTATTAAAATTCAACACAATCCAATAGACTCTCTAACACACTATAGCCCTTGACATACATTTAGAAGAAACATATGCTGAGCATATTCTTTAGAAAATTAATATAAGTTCTCAATTAAAAAAAAAAATTCAATAAACTCTCCACCTTAAATTAAAATACTAAGCCTTAGCCTAAATATTATTACCAAAAGAAATCAAAATTATTAAAATAATTAAAATAAAAAAAACTTTAAATAAATAATATACATTAATTAATTAATAAAACTTCATTTTTTCCTTTCATAATTTTTTTTAAGCTTTTTAATGTAATGCATATTTTTTATCGAAAATATAGAAGAAGTAACTGAGTTGTAATGCATGCATTTCTCATCAAAACTTATTAGGGGACTCACCAGAGGTTATCAGTCATATTTCTTCTTTAAATACTAGAAATACTTTTGTTATGATTGCAATTTCTTTGTCCAAATCTCCCGATTAAATCCCATTTATTAAGCAAGAAAATATTCACTATGGGCTTCAAAAAAATCTATTCATATTTCTTCTTTAAATATTAGAAATACTTTTGTTATTATTGCAATTTCTTTGTCCAAATCTCCCGATTAAATCCCATTTATTAAACAAGAAAATATTCACTATGGGCTTCAAAAAATCTATCCATATTTTCTTATTGGTTTTCTTCAATTTGCTTGGAATTCACTAATGTCTTATTGATTAAATAATTTAAGTCTTTGTAGCTTTGATGGCATATATACAAAAATTTTAGATGCAATTATTGTTTTCCTCGAGGAAACTCTACTTAATGCCATTATTTGGCCTTTTGTTTATCCTAGATCTAGTCTAAGCCTTATCTGTTCATATTTTAAATTATTTTTATGTTTATATTCAACTTGGTGGTTTTGATATGGCATTGAGTTTTCATATTGTCCAATTGTAAATGGAAGAACAATATGCTTGCTAGTGGGATGCTATCACTAGGATTATGCAAAGCTTGGTCTAGCTTGGGGACCTCTTGGGATAGTTTAATTCCTCCAAAGGTGGCTCCCATCCTCAACCCCTCCCCATGAGATTTGAACCTATGACATGGTGCGGACTAAACCCCACACAACCAATTGATCTATACCTCATGCATTAAATAAAGCCTAGTGTTGACTGGAAAGAAAAAAAAAAGACATATATATATATATATATATATATATATATATATATATATATATATATATTAAAAAATTAAAAATTAAAAAAAATAAATAAAATTAAAATTAAAATTAAAATTAAAACAAAAATAAAACTCTGTGGTGGCTAGACTAAGAAATATATCACCAATATTACCTCCATTTTCCCAAATTACACTACCATATAAATGGAACCAAAATTTTCTATCTTTCTCTAAGTCGCCAATACCACAGAACCTAGAAGACTATCAATATGGACTTCTTCCTTAAGTCAAGAAGTAGTTTAAATGACAAAATCTCTTAATCTTCAAATGTCAATAAACACTTCTACTAATCTCCCATTGGTAACTAAAAGGTCGGCTTCGCATTGACATCGACATGTTCACCAAATTGCTATTGTTATTCCAAAAGGTATGTAATGGGAAAATTTCTAATTGTAAATATTGTTCAACTTCCTCAAATCCTTTTAAAATAAAACTATGTTCTCATACCTTACTTAGAGAGAAAGAAAGGACTACTCCTACTAGATTCTCAGAATAAAGGAATTTAAGTCATGGTAATACCAAGTTGATTTTTCTAGGAAAATAATTCCATGGACAAGATGAAATTTATGTCATATCAATGGTGTAATGAAGAGATAATGTTTTCATAATCAAGCTAAATGAATTAATGCAATTATTAGACAGTGTATCTACATCAAAATGTAGATGACTTGACCAAAGGTGTGTTACAAGTCAAAAATTATGTATCTTAAATTTATTAATATTTAAATAATTAGAAAGGATTTTCAAATGAAAAGAAGAGATATAATGCCTTGTTATAAGCAACACTATCTGGTATTGACAAGGTAAAAGAAATTCTTGAAGAAATCAAATTCCTAATAGGTTCAAGGAAATGTATCACTAGAAAAAACAAAAACAAAAGGAAGGCTTAAAGATGTAAGACCATAAGCTCTGATGATAGTACTCATGAACGTAGTACTCTTTGGAAAATGTCTTCTAATAGGAAAAATTATTCTAGTCTACATTTTGTTGTTTTTTTTCTTCAGTAGTTGTAATCGATATTCCCCAGCAACACAAGTCGTCCAAATTAAAAGAAAGAAATAAATATTTTATGAGCCCATGTAGGCTCCAAAAATCCATACTGGCCCCACCATGGGAATGGATGTGACCCTTTGTCAAAGCCCACCTTGTTTGACCACTATATATACACATTCGACCTCCATCATTTGGATCAGTTTGGATCATCAAAAATCATAAGTTTCTTTTGTTCACATGTGCAAAGGAGGGAGAGAAGAAGATCAAAATTTGACCAAGGATTTTGACCAGCGTTAACCACTATCTGACCAAGTTTTCTAGCAATTATTTGACCAAATATTCTAGGCACAATTTGACATAATATATTGAGGCAGTTTGACAGAATAGGTAGTTGACCAAATATTCTAAGGCAGTTGACCGAATATCCAAAGGTAGTTGATCGAGTTTTCTAAGAAATTTACTGAACTTTGTTTTGGGCAAATTGATCGAGTTTTGGGAAGAGTTTGATTGAGAGTTTGACTTGGCAGTTTGACTGAATCTCTAGATAGTTTAAGAGAGATTCTTGGGTAGCAGCAAGAGGCCCAAATTCAACATTTTTGACTCAGGGTTGACTGAATTTGTGGGCAACTATGGGAGGCCAAATTTAGGATTATTTGACTAGGTTTCACTTGTGTGGATTCTATGGTCAGTTTGACCATGTTTGACTAGAAAATCATATTGTACTTCTATTAAACTGAATATTTTTTCCTGGAAAAGATTGTTGGGTTTTGTCTCGAATTTGGGTTTCCAAGGTGAACAATTTTGGTGTCTACTATGTATGGCTTTTTTATTATGATCTTTATTCTTTTATCATATTTAATGTTGAATTTTTTGAGTTTAATTATTTAATGACGTTTTTAAATATGCTAAAGTAAGACTCTTTTTTTTGAAGTAATTATTAGTGGCAAAAAATTGTGATGGTCTAAATTAGCACTAGATAATCAACATGGGATCAAAGCTTTGGTGAAGAAAGGTAACTAAAGATCACCCCTTGAACCCATCTATTCTAAAATATGATCTGTGACCAAACTCTTTATTAGGTGGCTTCCTCTATCAAGCCCAAAAAAAGGCTAGAAGGTGCAACAAATTTTAGGGATTAGAAGACCATAATAGATCTCATTCTTGAATAAATGATGTCATGGAGTATGTGGAAGAAAAGGTTACTGAACCTCGGGATTCTAAAGGAATGTTCAAACACAAGAATGCTGAAATTAAGGCCAAGAGGATTGTTGTTGAATCCATCAAATACCATTTGTTTCCATTTGTTTCTGGGATGAAGGCTTCAAAGGAAATGTATGATGCCCTAGTGGGATTGTATGCAGTCAACAACATTGGTAAGAAAATGACCTTGAGGAATCAAATTCCTTATATGCATATGATTGGATCTAATACTATGCCTTTCTACTTCATAAGGATCTCTTAGTTGAGAGATCAACTCAAGGCTATTGGAGAAAATATTGATAAATAAGAACGTGTGACTATGACTCTTAATGGGTTTCCAGGTTCATGGGATTCATTTGTATCAAGCATTTTTGGTAGAACATAAAATCCAAAATGTGATCAACTATGGACTTCCTATATTCAAGAGGAGTCTAGGCTAGTATCAAAAGGGAAAATTGAAAGACCTCAAGATGATGAGTCCCAAGCATTTGCGACTCATACCAATAATTGTAAAGGAAGAATACGTTTTGGAAATTTTCATAAAAGAAAATATAGGTAGAAGCATTGCTCCTGTTTAGGATCAAATGAAGAAGATATGTCAAATATTCAGTGTCTCAGTTGTGACAAGTCTGGTCACTATAAAAACAAGTGTCCTGAAAGAAAGAATGATAGAAAGAGGAAGGAAAAGTAGCATGCTTCAACTATAGATATTGATGATGATGAACATCCACATCAGAAGACATATAGGAATGACAATATAGATGATATTATTAGCTAAGATAGTATAAATAAAGAATTCAAGGCTCAGGATTAAGAGGGATTTGAGAATTCCCTACAATCCTTAGATCAAAAGATAAGTATTTCATATTTTTTTTCTTCTTGATTGTTACTACTATATTTTTGTACGAAGTATTGCCTTCGTATATTTTTCTTGGTTATAATTGTTGGGGCCTTCGTTTTGAGATTTTGTAGAAAAATAAGCCAATGACAGGTGGTGGAGATGACCGTTGGGGAGTTGCGGAGTTGAAAGCCAAGGGAAGACTGCAAACTGAAGAATGACTGGCAATCGCGAAGGAATGGCGGGAAGAAGAAGGGAAAAAGAGAGAGGAAAGAGCAGAGGCAACCGAGAATGAAGATAGCTGAGCAAAAGGAAAGCAGAACTGGCAGTCTAGGCAAATGGCAGGATATAGAAAGAAGAAGAGCGAAGGAGGGGTTGTTGCTAGTTAGTAGAGCGAGTTTGTAATAGTTCTAGTCTTATTGTGGTGCGGAGTAATGTGAAATACCTCATGATCCTGTTTGTACATGTTTATGTTGGTTGTGCGGTTTCTACTGTTAATGATCAGGCCTTGAGCCTTATGTACTGAAATATATTATGTTAATAGAGAAGATTGTTCTGAAACCATCTTGTGTCTTTGACCATTGTGTTAACCCTTTAAAATTTTTATGGATGCGTCTGATTAGATAGTCTCTAGATATAGTATGATTAGATCGTTGAGATCTGGTTAGTTTGTATGTTAAGATACCATATTTTTCTCTCTATTGGTACCATATTTTTCCCTCTGCTGGTTGATATGGTTCCCCTGGGACCTAATTCCACCCTTATCTAACTTCAATAGCGACACACCTTGGGTGAGACTCCTTACCCTCCCAGGGTATGGTGAAAATATCAGTGTTTCTCTAGACTACAATAGAGCCTTGTTGGCCCCTTATGCCTAAACCCAAGGTCTCAACCCTGTTGTCATTTTTGTGCCAACAAATGGTTCCATTGTTAGGACTTGAAATTCAAAAGGAGCGTTAGAAATATGGTATCATATATTTTTAAGAAGGAAATATGGAACTGGTGGGACGAGCAAGTGGATCGATTTGTTTCTCAGCAAGCTCTACTTCACCGCCAAGTTGTCGCGAACCTAAAAGATGAGATCCTATACTCGGAAGCTGCAAGTGATCAGTACGAGATCTTCTGGTGTAAGTTCCTAGAATAAATGTACAACTGGTTGCGGAGATTGCAGGTGAAGGGGAGGTCGGGAGGACATACATTATCACGTCATGACTGGACTCTGATGGATCTCGCTTCTCTCCACCGTCTTGACACAGATCTGATGAACGCTGTAGATTTTTGAGTGCAGACTACAATAGAAGGGTATGTTCTCAAGTTTGTGGGACAAATCCACTAGTCTTTTTCAAAATATGAAGTTGTGTTTCGAGTGGGGTTGAGAGGGAAGTTGTTGGAAGAAATAACCCTCTGGATTAAAGTTGTAAGCATGGAAGGCCTTCTTATATTCGAAAGTCCAAGCATGGTAGTGTAAACACCTAGTATTGGGGGAAGGATCTAAGGGGAGGGATGCTACCAAGCGAGGGAATTTCACATATGGTGTTTGGCTAGTGTCTTCTAAGAATATGGTGACTACCTTGCATAATTATCCCTTTTAAAAATAATTAAACAAACTTAAACTTGTATATCATATTAAATGTGTACATTTCTCATTATTATCTTTTGTATAAACTTCATTATTCAAGTCAAATTAGCATTATTCACATTTTCTATATTTAAATGTAATATCTTCTTAAATTTATCAAAAGAAATTAAAAATAAAAATAAAATTTATATATACAGAGACGATATCCGCAAACATATATTAAAACTTGGTAAAATTTAATAACTAAAGAACACAACTATGAAATAAAGAATGATAGGTGTTTTTATTTTGACATAGTATTTCTAGAATTTAAATTTAATTATTAATAATTAGTAAGGAGATGGTAGAGATTTCATCTCAATATAGTCTAACCAATACACAAAATGATTTTTTGGCCATAATCTCAGAGTACACTTTTTAGTAAGATTGTGATTCCTTATTGTTAAAATGCACTTTTGAATACATAAATGGATTTAGTACTTGAGACACTCAATCCTTGTAGATTAAACAACTTAAACTTACAATTTTAAAAAATCTCTATGGAATTTAACACAAAATTGCTCAGAAAAAATGTTCCAAACATGACCATTTCGTCTATTAGTTAAACTAAGCGCTTAATCTCTATTGAATATTAGTGAAATATTTATGCGGCTTAGTCGTATATTTTGCAATAGGGCTTCTATAATTTTAATTTAACAAGCCTACATCCATTTTAACTTGGGTTCACATCACTTGAGGTACAAACCTCTTTTAGAGTGAAAATAGACTTGGGATCACATCACTTGAGGTACACACCTCTTTTAGAGTGAAAATAGATTTGATCGTTCTAGGCACTTGGTCACTTGATGAATCTAGGCTGGTTTAATTATTAACGTTACAACATTTCTACCATACATGGGCTAGAGAATTTTGTGTTTATTTTATTTATTGTTATTATTATTTTATTTCATAAGGCTTCCTATTTAAACTTAAGGTCGATGAGGATCTGCTGACTTTTTTTTTTAAATTTGCACCCTAGATTGATTCTCAAGAGAATATGCTCAGCATATGCTATGCTTATCAACGGCTATAGAGTGTTACAAAGTTTTTATTTATTTATTAAGCTTGGTAGTACCTCTTTTTTCTATTGATTTAACAACAAGTTACTCTAAAGATAGTTAGGTGGCCTGAACTTGTCCTGTGGGAAACCAAGTTTGTTGGTCACCTAACGACATGGTATTCCATCCAAAAATGATAAGTCTTGAGTCTTTCTAACCAAGCAATATATGATTGTATGTCTATTTTCATTCCGCTATCTACTTACCTATTGGCATGGCTGTATTTACAAGCAAAAGTAAAAGTTATCTGCATCAAAAACTACAAAAAAAGACATCATTTTCACTCTTCTCCTTCCTTAGCTGAAGCAGATTCCACTCGAGCCATGTCTTTTGCATTCGACCTCGGGAGTTCAGTTGATGACAAAATGCAAGGCAAGTAATTTTCAATGCGCTGGAGGCACCCATCCTACTTCTGCATTTGGAACAGGAGCTTCTGGAAGTCCTACTTGTAGTCCAGGAATACCTGCACTATAGTGGCCATATTCAGAGCAAATTTTTCCAGGGACTTGCTGAGAATTCCTTTCATTGACCAGTAGAGGAACATCGTATGTTTGAATTGGGTCACTCAACCTCGAGTATGCCCTGGATTGGGCACTAAGACCTGCTAATCATCTGCTTCCATCTCCATGGATCCTGCATGACAGTTCAGATCTACCTCCCATTCCTCTATCAATTTCCAAATGTCTTCATCTATGCCCTCGTGATAAGCTTTTGCGACTTCATTGATGATGTTGAGAGTCGGTTTGTGGTCCCTCGGCTTGCCGCCAGGGTTGCTGAATTTCCCTTCTTCCTGTCTTCCTTTTTTTTTTTCCAGTCGTGACCATGCAGAGTAGGCCTTCGATTTTGAGTCGCTGCATGGACCATGGTGACCATGTCACTATTTGATGAGATATAACGTTGGGTGCTCGCGGGTGGTAGAGGCCCCCAGCCACTCAAATGGCGAGTTTCATTACCTTCCTGTTCACCTGTCCAGAGACCAATAGACATTCGTAAAACCAAAAAATGGTTCGTTCTGGCTTCCCGAGTTTCATAACAAATTTTAACACGATCCTGGGAAACAAACAAAGGTTCTAACCAGTGTTCAGAATTATAGGCCTAATGCCACATAGATCATTTCGATTTGGTGTGACTCAAAGGTTTTCCCTCCCAAGGCTGCCAGGAAATCACAACCAAAGCATAACCCCCCCACCCCCAATTACATTTCACCCCCTCATCCCAATTCCAATTAGGATTCCAGCAACCAACAATCCAAAACTTTCTAAACTTGCCCAGTTCCCAATTGGGTCAACCCCACTTAGATGTGAAGCCATGCGCACAGTTTTCGTGAGCAGGCCAAGCATTATGAATGCATAAGTTTTCCCAAACCCATTATCATATAGATCCATTCATATAATAGCCAGGCATGCAACATGCCTTCTAATCCCCAACCTTGCAGACCCACCTTGCCCACTTCTTGCATCTCGCAGCCTTTCTTCCTACTGGAAGAGTAAAGGTGACGGGCTATGATTATCCTTAGTTGGGACAACCAAATATCGAATTGCACTGAAGCAAAAACACTTCCAGGCCATTACCTATAATTTAACCCCGACACAACGCAAGCACTAACAGGGCAGGATCCGGACCCTGAAAACCCCAAAATTTCATACCAGGACAACCCAAATCACATGTCCAACAGACTCTCATCATGGAGAAAATGGGAAAGGAACAAAACACATACCAAATAAACAATGCTATGGGCGGACTAGTGCGCACCAATTCCTGCCTTTGTCCACGACTATTACCTCTGTCCACCACCTTCCTTTGAGCCAGGTCTAACGTTTGAGTTTCCGACTCCTGCATGCAATCACCCGATAACTTACATTAAGACTGATTTCCCCTACCGCCACCCACGTACATATTACCCACCCATCTGCCTGAGGTGACCCTGTCATCCATGCCACGCATGTGGAGGGTGGCGGGTTTCGCCTTCGAGAGGACCCCCATTAATTGCCTTGATTGCACAAAGGGTCTCGTACACACCCCAATCATGGAGTGTTACAGAATTTATTAGGTTGCATTGAATTTTAATAAATTTAAAAAATTATATTTGTTCTAGGTGGCTCCCTGCTCACCAATATCCTAGGGATTTGAGATTATTCCAATTCTAATAAGTTCATATTCTAATTAGATGGGGAAATTAAGATATAAGGAAATTTTATTTAGCAAAATGTTCCATTTTACAATAAGATGTGTAATTCCTTTTTTTCTCAACTTAAATTATATTAGTGCCACATGGATGCCCCCACCAATTTCTTAGGGATTTGAGATTATTCCAATTCTAATAAGTTGATATTCTAATTAGATGGGGAAATTAATATATAAGCAAATTTTATTTAGCAAAAATGGTCAATTCTACAATAAGATGTGTAGTTGACCCATAATTTTTGTATACATGGTTAATTAGGTAAATGTGGGCATTGATAAGGCATTCTTCATGTTGCAATAGTTTTTTTTGTTATATTTATGAAACCTTAAACATTATCGATTCAAAATGTTAAACATTACAACATCTCTACCATGATAGGGTGGAGATCATCATTTTATGCAATTATCAATAATTATAAGGCCGATGATAGGGTTTTAACCTCCATAAAATATTATAGAATTTTCATAATAGTATACACAAATCAAAACTTGAGATTTATCTTCAAAATAGTTAAGTGTTTTTTGTTGTTTTGATTCAATTAATTAATTAAAAAAAATGTGATATGAATAAGTGTCACATGAAATGACTTGTTTTTTGGGATCTATTATTGATAATCCATGGTATTAGCCCATGTACTGAGATAAAGTCTATTTACAAATTAAAAATCTTCATGGTAAAGTGAAGATAAATCTCCATGGATAAGAATTTTGCCTATGTCTTTCCAAATTTATATATGTTTAACTTTTAGATTAATTATTTTACAAGTAATAATAATAATAACAAAATTATAATTAGTTGGTTTTTTTATTTTTTTAATTTTAATAATGTGAGATGCATTATGAAATGTATTTTGACATTTTGTATGGATTAATGCTAATAAGTATTTATAGCCATTTAATTTATATTATTGCCATAGTTTTAAATAAAATTATAATTTAGAAATTTTATGATTTTTTAAATTTTAGCCACCTAAAACGTATAATAAAATAAGTGTTTTGATACTTATTATGAATTTATATATGTAAATATTTATCAACAATTAATTTATATGATATACTAATCTTAATAATTTTTACAAATAAATTATTTATCTTTATTTTAAAAATAATTATATATATATATATATATCAATTTAATTTTTAAAAATGTTATAAAATTAAACTAAATTGAAATATATAAATGTTATAAAATTAAACTAAATTGAAATATATAAAATATTGTAATTATGAAAATTTTTTTATAAAATTAAAATATATAAAAATATTTTAATTGTAAAATGAATTATAAGATTTTGAGAATGAGTTCATAACCAACTATCCTGTTTATCGACAATAGAAAATGAAATGAAATGAAATGGTTTTTAATAACGACCTTGCGGTATAAACAACCACCCACTATCACTTAGTCCATATTCAGATTTTTGTTAGGCTGATTCTGCTGTTTTGTAAAATAATGCAGGCCTCGCTTAAAAAAATTGCGCCATCACGCACTCGAGTTAACTTCCTGCCAACTGAGAACCGACCAGAAAGGAGCTACAGTACCACGTATTTGCTTTCCCAATACGATAAACCCCTGTCTAATTGCCACGTATTAAAAGAAGAAATCGCTCGCGTGTTTTCGACATGACCTGTCTCACTGCAGATATTTTATTTTTGTATATTTCCGCGTAGAGGCCACCTCCTTTACTTGCGGGCGACTCCTCTCATTTCCGTTTATGTTTTATGATGTTTGTTTATTAAAAGATCTAAATTTTAGCAGTAGCAGTTTTTGAATCAATTTTTAATGATGGAAATGGATTTAGTAATATCAAAGATTTTTGGGGCACACATGATAACATGGATGTGTTATCACGATATTCTTCAAAATTTCCAAAGGGCGTCTGGCTTTCAGATTAACAGTTCGAAGTCGGTTATTTATCACAGCGAGATTAACCAAGAAGAGCTGGACTGGTTAATAAATCTGTTTGGTTATGAAGTGCAATCCATCAGCGGGGGAATCAAGTACTTGGGTTATAGATTAAAATCAAATGGTTACTCAAAATCTGATTGGTTGTGGTTAACTGAGAGATATTTCAAGAAGATTTCAGCATGGGAGAACAGAAGCCTCTCTCTGGCCGGGAGAGTTGTTTTGGCCCAATCGGTTTTAAACCAGCTGGCGGTTTACTGGGCGCACCTGTTTTTTCTCCCAGCAAGCATCATTCAATCTATGAACAGACTCACCGCCAACTTCATCTGGGGTGGTCAGGCAGGGAAAAGAAAGTTTCACCTCTCGAAGCTTTCACATATATCTGCTCCGAAATCTATGGGTGGCTGGGGTCTGTTAGACCTGAAGTCCTTTGGAAAAGCTCTCCTTTGTAAAACGTTATGGCGGGGGATCTTCGAGAAAGGTATTTGGAGTAACATTATTCAGGAGAAGTATCTGCGCAGTAAGAGTTTATCCTTTTGGTTCAGAAGAGGTAGCATAGGCCTTTCACGCGGATCTCCAATTTGGCTGAGCCTGAGAAAAATTGAAAATATGTTCCGGAAGAATCTCTTATGGCGTTTTCAAACGGGGGAGCAGATTCTGGTGGGAAAAGACTCTTTTTTATGTGGCAGTGAGGAGATCTGCGTCCCTGTTCCCCTGTTAAAGTTCTTTCATAGGAAGGGTATCTTTTTTTGGGATGGGCTGATTGAGAGATGGCATGGCCCTATCCCAATCTGGCGGGAAGCTGAGAGTATGGATATGCCGCAAGACATTGGTGGCTTGTGGATGCAGATCTTAACAATACTCAGAAATGGTGGCATCTTCCGCTCTGATGAACAGGACTGTCTCATCTGGGGAAACTCTCATGGAATGGACAGCATCAGGGTAAAGGACATATACCGTAACATGATTAGTGGTAGACAGCATCAAAATGACTGTTCCTTCCCGAGTATTTTCTGGAAAGCAGGGTGTCAATTAAAAATGGTCTTTTTTTCATGGCTATCATTCCACAACAAAAATCTAACGTGGGACAATTTAAAAAAGCGTGGTTGGCAGGGTCCTAGTATATGCCCCATATGCAGATCGGTCGAGGAAGACAATTCTCATTTATTCCTGAATTGCAAGGGCTCCCGCCAAATTTGGACGCTCCTGGAGATCTGATATGATTTTAAATTCATGTCTCAGTTGTCGATCATGGATGCTTTTACTTGGTATAGTAAACAAAACGCCAAATGGAGATCCATCTTTATCATTAGTTTCTGGTGTATTTGGAGGTGGCGGAATAATTTCATCTTCAATGACAAAAAGTCTCCGATGCTGGAAATTTTTTCCTCCATTTGTGATCTCTATGAGGAATTTCAGCCCTCCTCACCCATGCTGGGAATGCCTCCTGTTTCAAATTTTCCTCTGGCGTCCTCATCTCTGCCTAGAGCGTTTTTTGACGGTGCTGCACAGAATGGGGTTTGTGGCTGTGGTTTCCATATTCTAGCAGATGAAGACTGTCTTTTCTTCGCTCACTGGAATGGGGGGAGGGGTTCTAATATGATGGCTGAGGCGATGGCCCTTGCTGGTCTCATGAGTTTCTGCCTTTTCCTAAATCTTCAAGACATTCCCATTTATGGTGACTCAAAAGTTCTAGTGGATTATATGGCTGGGAAAATCTCCATTTCCAGGCCTCATCTTGAGGGCTGGCTTAATCGCATCAGATTCTACTGGTCATCCTTTAAAGGTGCCTCAGTCAATTTCATTCACAGGGAACAAAATCAGACGGCAGACTCCTTATCAAAAAAAGGCCTTCAATCTGCTCCGGGAGCGTGGCATCTACAGGTTACCTCTGATGGGAAATGTTACTCCATCCAGGACTTTTACCCTCCCAATTTCTAGTTTTTTCTTGCAAGTTTCTCTATGTTTTGCTTCTGTGATTAAAGATGCTAGCTGATTCGATCAATATGCTATGGGCTTTCCGTTTTTTGAACAGGTCTACTTCAGAATGTAGTTTTGTTTTCTGTACAGGTTATTCTCTGGATGGTTTCTCCTTGCCTTCAGGCGAATTTTTGTTCCGAATCTGGTCTATGCATCGGTCCTTGTGGATGGATACCTGATATATTTTTCTTCTTCTTTGGATCTGGCCTTCTGGCCTCTTTTCACCAGCTCATGGCTTCTCTGTTGTCACAGATCATTGGAACATTTCCTTTATTGTATATTTGGACTCTTTTATATTTCTGATATAAAAATATTATGCTTTTTCTATTGAAAAAAAAAAATATGGATTTACAAAAAAATCCATACCAGATTTTGTCAAAATCATAAGGGGGTTTGAACCTCAAACCTCCTCACACATAACACTTAATTTTCACTACCATGACCAATTAAAGAGTCTATGTATGTGCCTTCCACAAGTAAGGGGTTTGAACTTCAAACCTCTTCACACATAACACTTGATTTTCACTGCCATAACCAATTAAATTAACCTTACATTTGTCATAATAATCAAATATTAGTTATCCTTTACATTAAAATATTTTTTAAAAGTAAAAAAATATTATACTTTTTATTACACTAAAATTAATAAATATTTCATTTATTTTTGTTTTTATTACTGATAATATTATTTTTTATTTAATGGATATTTCTTTTTTATTTAAAAAAAAAAAGGTCATTTCTACTTTGAACATTGAAAAATTTACGGATCTCCATAAAATACACTTCCCAATAAAGTAAAAAATATAAAAAATTAAAATATGCAAATCTTTTCAATAAATTATCATATCGCATGATTATATTTAAGCCCGTAGAAAAATATATCAATATATTACAAAATTAAAAGATATGTAATTTCTCATTCAAATAAATCATAGGCTATGTGTTCTAGTTCTAGGTTTTAGAGGGTTTTGCGATCTACAAAGAGTATTCAAGTTTCTATGATTTGGGTTTTGCGATCTACAAAGAGTATTCAAGTTTCTATGATTTGGGTTGTTTAATTATATAAGAAGATTCACATATAAAAATATTTAAAAAAATAAAATATGCAATTTTTTCTCAATAAATTATTATATAGCATTTTTATATTTAAGCCCGTTAAAAAATATGTAATTTCTCATTCAAATAAATCATCGCCTATGTATTCTAGTTCTAGATTTTAGAAGGTTTTGCGATCTACAATCGAGTATTAAGTTTCAATGATTCGGGTTGTTTAATGATATAAGAAGATTCGCGTATATGAGTTTTGTTGTAATGTTTCTCGGTTTATTGTTTATGATGATTTGGGTTGTTTAATGATTAAGAAGATTCGCATATATGAGTTTTGTTGTGATGTTTTTTATGTATTGTGCAGGGTTGTTTGTCTATATTTTTATTTGAAATTATAAATTTAAGTTGTAAATTTTTCACAATCTTAATGTTTTAGGATTTTTGGTTAGTGTGTTGAATATATATATTTAAATATCAAAAATTAAGGTTTAGCTAAAATTGGCAGAATCGAAACCAAAAAATCTAAAATGTAACTTATTTAAACAATATCATATTCATTTTATTAATTTTATTAATTAAACTTGCAGTAAAACTACCACAATTTGATATGAAACAAGTAAAACTTTTAGTAGAGTAAGATTTTAATCAAAGTAATATATCAATTTTAAAAAATGGATTAAAATTTCAAACACATCCAAATTAACTTTAGAGTAAATGTAATCAATTTAATTGACGTTATTGAATAATGAAAATTAGAGCAGTCAAATCATTTTTTTCTTAAATGAGGCACTCTCCAGCTTAATTAGGCCGATAGGCCTTTCCTTTGAAAGAGACTTTCGTCGTCCTTTTCTCTCCACGGTTGACACGTGTCATCAACATTCAGCGACAAACAGTTTTCGTATTAGGGTTCTTTTTACTATTTTCCAGCGGGCATTCAGCGTCTCCTTCAATTACTTGTGGTGGTCTCAACTGAGAATAATTGCAGCGGCGCGAGTTCTATTGCCGGGATGGCGGTCTCGAATCTTCGCCCACTACATGAAACCCGCAGAAATATCCCCAAATTTGTTACAAATTCCTGTAATCCCTGAACAAAACGTTACAAATTACTGAGAAGGCAGTTTAAAGTTAGCAGCGATTCTCCAAGTGCCTTCAATGGCGTCCACTGTGATAGAGAAGGGCACGTTGTGAGACTAGAATTTGAATGGCTCTGAGTCTGTGACCCTTTGGCCCAATAGTTCATAAATCAAATTGCAGTCCTATGGGAAAATGTGGTCTTGGTATCCGATGCACAATCTTCCAGAACTGTGTTACAGTTAGCGAGCATGTAGGAGCTGATGATAGGCATTGTTTAGAAACGTTTGACAGTTCTGTGTTCCTTTTGAGCTTATGGTTTGATCTATAATATTATTTATGTGTTGTCAGGAACATCAATTGGAGTGTCATATGATTCAAAGGACAGTACCCTGCCATCTCCTAAGAAGCTTGTAGAACTGCTGATGAAACATGATCTACTCCATGTTAGGCTCTTGGTTGCCAATCCCATTGTTTTGGAAGCTTTATCTGGGACAGGGATTGAGGTGGCTGTGACTATGAAGTATGAGCAAACGAAGGACATTGGAAAATCGAAGTCACGAGCAGCATTATGGCTGAAGAAAAACGTCATGGGTTTCATGCCTGATACCCTCATAACCAGTATCATTGTTAACCATCAAGGGATATCAGAAGAAGCAGTATCGACATTGGTATCTACTATGAAAGCCATTTATTATGCTCTTGTGGATGCAAATCTAGATAAGCGTATCAAGGTCACAACCACACTTTCATCCACTTTGATTCAAGATGCATCATGTGTGCCTCCATCCTCTTCCACCAAGGATTTGAGGTGGGTTCTTCACCCTCTGCTGGTGTTTGTCTCAAAGACAGGTTCTTTTCTGATACTGAACACTGACTTTAACAGAGATGGATTTGAGGTGGGTTCTTCACCCTCTGCTGGCGTTTGTCTCAAAGACAGGTTCTTTTCTGATACTGAACACTGACTTTAACAGAGATTTTGCACATAGTGAAGAAGATCTCATTAACTCTGTAGTCGTTGCTGCCAGAAATGCTATGGCATTTCTTCACTATCCTGATATTCCCATAGTTATTAATGATCAAGGTCTGCTTTCCGAAACAATGAAGACCTTTTTAATGACCAAAAATCTCAGGGATCAAGTTCTTTCCCAAAGCATGAATAGGGCTCGGATATGGACAATAATAGTGAAAATGAGTTCTTTGGACGTTTCTATGCTGAAGGAGTTGAGCAGAGAAGGGGAAGAACTGTTCCGCTCAAACTCTAGGGAGCTTTTGGACAATAAAGCTAACTCTACCAGGAACAAGACAAGTGAGTTGGGATCTCAGCTTGATACTTTTCCAACTACACCTATTACAACAACTCCTCCAACTCCGATCACGACCACACCCACAACACCAATAGGAATAACTCCTCCTCCAACAACAATCACACCAACAACCCCTACTACCCCTACCACCCCAACAGTTACCCCTTACACCCCTCCCTCAACACCTACCACAACAACACCGAAAACCAGCTCAAGCCAAAGTTGGTGTGTAGCAAAGCCTGGTACCCTTGATTCAAGCTTGCAGGTTGCTCTGGACTATGCTTGCGGGCTTGGAGGTGCAGACTGTACAGCAATTCAACAAAGTGGCACGTGCTATAATCCAGATACTATTTTTTTTCATGCTTGCTATGCTTTTGACAGCTACTACAAGAAGAATGGCATGGCCCCTGGTACTTGTGACTTTGCTGGCAATGCAATTGTGACTACTCAAGATCCAAGTAAGCTATATGCCCTTATGCGAAGTTTGTTTTTTGCCCCCTGTTTTTCTTTTCATTGAATTTCTCAGTTTATATGGATTCCTATGGTCCTGTGGTGACGATAAACGTTTTATCCACTTTTACATAGTTTGTTGTCTGCTTGTTTTGTTTCACTGCGTCAACTTCTTGGATACCTTCCGCTGAGTCTCATCTTTACATTGTGTTAGATGATAGTTGAGTTGCATGCTTATGATTCATCTACCCACTTCCATGCCTGGTTGAGCTCATCTGAATGCAAAGACATCCTCCGCTGATATACATTTTCCCATTGTAGGTTCCACCATGATAAGTAAGTGACATGATTATAGACCCATTTCCTGCCTGTTGTCTGTCTTAAAACTGCATGCAACCTTCAAATGTAAACACTCGTTATGGATAACTTGTATTGTTCAGGATATTTCCTTTTGGTTTAATGATGGAACTGTGTGATGTATTAAGAGAGAGTTATATTTGTAGGCAATCTGCTCTTCTGCATACAACATAACTTTCATTTATGCCTGGATATATTGCATATTATTTTTTTCTTTATTGATTTTGTTATGAGAAGCTAAGGGTATGCATACTAAGTTTCCTTTATACCCACTCTGTCTTCTGCAAATTTTACTGTTCCAGTTTATATGAATATAAAAGAGGTTTTTGTTTTTTGTGCACCGTTTTGGTTCTGCTAGATTCAAGATATTTGACTGTGATTAATATGCTTGACATTATACATTTTCGAAAATCTTCCCTTCATGGGTTAACATGATATACAAATTGAGGCTTGAAATTGTGTGAGACTGGAGAATGCATTGCACTCATGCAAATCTTCCTTTACGGATTTTGTGATGACAGGTACTGGGACATGCACATTTCCACAAAGGTATATACTAAGGAACCGCATTCCTCCTTCTATCTTTTGTTCATTTTTCTGTTCTACAATAAGTACTTTTTCAAGTTTTCATACAGAATTGAGAATCAAGATTTACTGGATTTTTGATATATTTTATGTTATATCTCAGCTTATAGTTTTGTAGCATTCTGATTTTTCCAAATTACTTGCAGCAGTAGCAGTTCATCACTTCTTAATACAAGCATACCTACATCTGGTGGCTTGGGTGGTACTAGTATTCCACCAACATCGGGCAATAATGGTGATGCAACATCCATATTCTTCTGTGTTCCTGTTTTCTTTGATTGTATCTATGATGGTCGGAAAACAGCTTTAGATGATATCGATCTCTATTGGGTGAATCGAGGAGAAACATCAAGATGTTTTAGTTGGAATAGCTAGTGTAGACAGAGAGCTAGAGGATGTACAGGAAAAACTCTCCAGAGTTCGATCCCATTTGTCCCAACATTTTTTTTGATGTAATGGGGGGAACGCTAGGAGAGACTTTGAAAATGGGTACACCAGTGCAGTTCAGGTAATTCTTTCACTTTGTAGGAAAGAGAGGTTAAATATAGTTGGTATGCAGGTTTCACTGGGACAAATTGGTGCCACATTTTTTAGTTCACTATCAAGTAAAAGCTTTACAAGAGCAAACAATTGTCCATTTTCTGCAGCGTCCTGATTTCATGCTATACTCCATAGTTTTCGGAATTAAGAATTTAATTAACAAACTTTGGCAACAGAATAGCTCTGCAGTTGTCCTGCCTCAGGAGTGTCTGAGGTGTGAGCACTATGTGGCAACAACTACTTATTTCAGTTGCATCTTCCTGTGTGTTGGAACATTGTTGGTAGAAGCAAAAATGCTAGCAACAGCCAGTTCTAAAGATCTAAATGCCTGTATCAATTAAAATCCAATAAATGATATAGTGTAGCAGATTTCTTCTAGGAGCTTCTTGGTATTCAAGCAAACAAAGTATATCATTATCACTGTTATTAAAATCCATCTTGTATTCAAAGCCATGCTCATCTTCTGGGGTCTGGATGTTGTTTTTTGGATGGATCAATCATCAAACAGTGTAATTGACAACTATGGAGATGTGGGCCTTGATAATAAAACTGTTTTAAAAGAATGGTATCTCATTCTCATCTTCTTGCTAACCTTCATTCAAATATTTATTTTAGCTGTCTTTTGCATTTTCTTGTGCGTTATTGGTGGGGATGTATTTTTCACCGGAACCAACAGCTATATCTAAATACCCAATTGCCTGGTCATATGTTGTTAACACAACATATTGGTAATAGTGCAGTAGTTTTTTCTTAATAGATATTGGCATTTAAGCAAAGAGTGTGGACTGGACACCATTTAGAAGCAGGCATGCATGCAATGGAGTGTTAATATGTAAATTGTGTGTGCAGGGGAGTGCCATTAAATTTCTGTTATGAACTCGTTGCAGTGGGAGATATTTTTATAAGAAAAATTGCAGCCTTGTTGGACAGTTCTTGCTTTATTGTTTCATTGCTTATACATGGATATTCAGCTCATACAAAAGGTTGTATCGATCTGGTTGGTATTGAGAGTACTTGGTCTCAGGTTGTATCGATCTGGTTGGTTTTCAGAGTACTGGGTCTCAGGCCTTTTGCAGTTTGGTTTGCCTTTCATAATTTTTATGATGTAGAACTTTCATTCTGTATCACGTAGAACTATCACTCTGCAAGTACAGTTTTACTATTAGCTTTGTAAATATTTTTCCTTAGCAATAGCTTATGGCTTGGACAAGAAGGGTGGAGAGGAAAATATTGTTGTTTTTGATCTTGGCGGTGGCATGTTTGATGTCAGTGTTCTGACTATTGACAACAGAGCTTTTGAGGTTTTGGCTACAAACGGTGATAGAGGTACTCTGTCTGAACTCTGTCTGGCAGTTTTACATTATGAATTTGAATATGTGCACAGTTTTACATTTTCATTCTCCTATTGACATCTGGCATGGTTTCCTATTGACATCTGTGCACAGATTTTAAGTCGCCTTTCTACTCTCCCCACTTGACATCTGTGCACACCAGTTTTATGCCGGAGTCTTTTACGTCGGAGTTCCAGGACAATCCGTTTCAATGCTCCGTGGATGACAGGGGAGATCCAGAGAAGCTGCGGCGTGAACGGGAGGAATTAGAAAGGCGTCAAAGAGAAGGTTGAAATTTAGAAGCTTTGAATTTATAAGCTTTGATTGATTTTTACCTGGCCTGGTGTTGATTTTTACATTGATTAATGTTTATCAGAGCAAGCAAGGCTTCAAGAAGAGGCAAAAGCAGCAGAATTTGCTCGTAAGCAAGCTGAAGCAGAAGCTGCGGCTGAAGCTAAACGGAAGTTGGAGATTGAGCGTGAAGCTGCACGCTTGGAATTACAGCATGTTTTGAGTCCTTTCTGTTTTATTTAGTATTCTCTCTTCTTGTTATCACAATTTTTGCCTTGCAAGCTTCAGGTAGCAAGAGCCCAATAAACAAGAGAAGTCAGTATTGATGAGTTTATTAACCTTGCATTATAAACACACGGCAGATGGAGAAAACTGTTGAGCTCGATGAAAACACTCAACTGCTCAAGGATCTGGAGATGCTGAGATCTTCTCAACCTGATCACGTTCCCAGTTCAGTGGATGAGACATGTTCTGTTCATTCTCAAGATGGACTGGCACCCCTTGCGTTGCAGGGCAGGAATTGTTTGGAGCAATTCGGTTTGTTCATGAGAAATGAAAATGAAGAGGAGGAAGAGGCTACTGCTGGTGGAATAGCTACTGGAAATGCTGGTGGAATAGCTGCTGGAAATGGTGATGCAGAGGAAGGCGAAATAGATTAGCATAGCAGGCTGTATATTATTTTATTGCTTTATTCTTTTGTGAGAGGGTGAAGTGATTTGGACCTGAAGTCCCTTGTTCTGAGGCTCAAAAATATTGTGAAAGAGTTGGCGGTGGGTACAGAGAGTGTGATATGTTCGGGTGTGAGGCCTAAACTCTGTTTTATTAACAGGTTACCTTTTCTGCTCGATTGGGGATGTAAGAGAAATGGGCATTCCACTCTTGCCTTAGATTTCCTGGGCATGAGAAGGTCATTTAGCTGAAGCCGCTCATGGTAACATCGAAATTTTGTTTAGATGGGATAGTGAAAAAGAAAAATTTCACATTCTATGGGTGAATTCATATATTTGTCTGATATTTGCCCATCAATGTTGCATTTGTACCTGTTTTTAGTGCTCATGTTCAGAATATATACACCTTGAAACCCACATTAAAGATATTTAAGCTAAAACGCAAAAATCATATATAGTCCAATTCCTTAGACACGACTAAATGCGTAAAACTTTCACCTGGCATTTTACATTGCATTCGCGTGTTTTAAAGAGAAACTGAATGATCAGGTAGGAAAGAATGCGCAAAGGAATATATGTTTTAATGAAATAAGTGGCATTAAAAATATAATAAGTTGAATAGTATTTTCTGGAATGTATGGGTCTATCAAGCAATACAGAGAGGTATGGTTTCAATGAAGAATTTCTTGAAGCCTTTGTATTCTTTGAGGATACATACCGAGAGGGTTGACATGGCTTTTAGGCCTTTGTAAGTTTAAGATCACTGTTTAAACTATTTGGGAGCGAATTATGGGGAGAAGGCATGCTCTATGTTACTGCGATTTCAGTGAGAACTAAAGAAGTGGTTATAAAATGGTATTTATAGTTTTGGGATGGCTACCTATGATGACAAGTTGGTAGATTCAGGGGAGAGAGCCAAACTTAATGAGATGTCGATAGGGCAAACAAAATGGCAACCGTCAAAGTACTCTGAGAAATGACCTTAGAAATTTATCAGGGCTAAAAAGTGGTGGTACAGAGGGTGAAACAAATACAAATACAGGAACTGATACTATGGCTCCATCTGCATCTAAAAAGGCTACTCAATTTCACGTTAAAACAAATATGGCTCCATTTGCATCTAAAAAGGCTACTCAATTTCAGGTTAAAACAAATACAGGAAGTGATGCTATGGCTCCATCTGCATCTAAAAAGGGTACTCAATTTCACGTTAAAGCTATTGAAATGATCATAGTAACAAATCTCACCCAGGAGATTAATACAAAGTATCTCCATTCCTAATTTTATATGCATATTCCACGTCACCATGCCTTGTGTTAACATGTTGAGGCATAAACCACAGTTCATGTGTATTCTCGTCTCCACTTCGGTAAACACATTCAACATATACATCTTCAATTATATAATCTAATCATTATTTTGATTGAATTTAAATAGTGGTTTTGAATCACACTTATTTTCTATTTTTAGTGTTTTATTAGAAATATATCAAATTAATCTAATCATTATTTTAATTGAATTTAAATAGTGGTTTCCAATCACAATTATTTTCTATTTTCAGTGTTTTATTAGAAATATATTACATTAATGTTTTTAGTGTTTTTAGTTTGAGCTAATCCATAAAACTAAAATATCATCTTTTACAATATCTATATAGAATTTAAATTTGCCAATACATATGACATATGGCATATATATCTACAAATGTGTTTCTCTTACTATTTTTCCAATTTAAAAAACTTATCGGCCTCTCTTTGCACCTTTTGGGGCAATTGCTAGTATGGTAGATATGTTATTGAACAATGAAAATTAGAAGCAGCGAAATCATTTCTTTTTTAAATGAGGCACTCTCCAATCTAATATGATAGATATGTTAACTAGGTCAATAAAATAAAATAAAAATAACCGTATATTAAAAAAAATAAAATTATTTTATTAATTTTATTGATTTTTGTTAGATATTTAAGATAAATTTAATCTGTTTAATCCGAAATTTGTAGTTCGAAATTTATACAGAAAATTAACTCAATCTAAATTCATCTTAATTTCATATCCGCTAAGCATTAAAATCTACATCTCAAAAAATTTGATGCATCTTGGTACTAAATCTCAAAGAAAATTTATCACTCCCAATACTAAAATTAAAATGAATACATATTGATTGTCAATATTTAGAGTTTCCATACTTTTGAACCCGTGGAGGTTTCCACATCAGAACAGCATAATCCAACCTTAGTGCAATTAAGAGGTCCGTAACCAGCTATCGTGTCTATCCTGCCGTATTCCCCGATGGAAGCGTAGAATAAAGATGCCACGCTGGCAAAATATTTGCCACGTCACGCACTCAAGTTAACTTCCCGGTAACTCAGAACCGACCAGAAAGGAACTACTCTACCGCGTCTTTGCTTTTTCCCCACTACGGTATTCTCCTGCTAATCGCCACGTGTTAAAAGAAAAAATCGCTCTCGTGTTTTCGACGTGACCTGTCTACTGCACATATTTTATTTTGTATGTTTCCAGCAGGAGGGCGGCTCCTTTCTTTGTGGGCGGCTCTCATTCGATTTCTCTTCCACTTGCATCTACATTTCTGTATGTTTGATTATATGTCAGTCTGTCACGATATTTAAATTTTAAATACGATAATGGCGATCTGTTAAATTGGGTAGTTATCAATTGTATTTTGGGGAAAGCTCCAAAAAGTTGTTAGGAATCGGTCTGCGATCGTATCTGTTCGTTGTCTCTATTAATCAGTGCGGCGTTTTTCAAATTATACTGCGCACGATGATTTCATTGCCCTGATTTGCACTTATCAAGACATACTAAATTCTTCTCTTTCTATTGGCGTGCCCACCTATAAGATAAGATCCTTGGCTTATAACAGGATTGTGAGATGTTTACTAGTTTTTTTTGGGAAAGGTTTCCATTGCTGCTATTGGTGAATCTCAGGAAGTAGCACAAGGAAAAGGTCATAATTGAACTATTCAATCATATAAATCATCTTTAAGGTTGGTAAATCCGTATAGAAGATAATTAAACATGGCTGCCAATACCATACACTACAAACCCAAGACATGAAATGCTACGACATGAGCTAAAAAAACACATCATCAATAACCTATATTGTGTAATAATAACAATATAACCTATAACCATTAACACAATTAACATTAGTTCATAACACCTACTAGTCATAGCCATTTAACTTGTATGCTTATCCCGTAATTGTGAACCCATATAACCCTTGACATATATATAATCCCCATAACATCTAATCACTATGAAAGGTAAACCAAAAGCATATAAAAGTTGATCAATATAACTCAAATTTCTAGAACTCAAAGCATTGACCTGTGACGATTGTAACACCTAATCTGTACACCCTTATTCCCTATTAACCATACCCCTTGAAAATTCTAACCTTTACAAGCACTAAAGGTTATAACCACTAATTAGTAACTCCTAATATAATACATAAATTCTATAAACCTAATCTTATAACCTATATAATCTCTTGCACCAATCAACCTAAATTCATATCCAACAAAATTTTTAGGAGGAAATTTCACCAATTAGCCATTTTTTTGGACATTTTCTAAAAAAATGAAAAAAAACATTCATTCATTTAGTTAAAAATTGCTTCTTTTTACACATAAATGATTAAATTGATAACATTCACCAAACAATTACCAATTTTAATAGTAAATTACATATTTTTTAATTAAATATTCCCCTACATTCTATATCTATAATTTTTAAAACCAAAATAATCATCTATAATACTATGCATAAGCATAATATATGAATCCTTAAAAAATTCCCTATTCCTATCATCAATAAACTCTAAGCTCTAATATTTAAGCCCTAACTATGATAGCCATAACCCACTCTGTTTAAGCCCTAACTATAATACCCATAACCCACAACCCATGTTCACAGAATCATAAAAATTGTAAACCTTAAGTGGTAACCTTTATAACCATAACAATTTTAAAACTTAACATCTTTCACTCCTAACACCTAAACCATAAAACCTAATTCCCATGAAGCCTAACCTACCTAACCCTTAATCCTAAAACTTGGACTACTATCAACATTATAACTAGTACATCTTTCTCACCCATAACTTATAATTTTATCACTCATGATCTCTATTATTCTTTGTTCAATGTAACCCTTACTCGCTAACCCCTCACACCTATAGTCCCTTACCCCTAATCCTAATTGTTGTTAGTATATCAACCTTATTCAATTAAATCTACGACCTCTATATCTCTTAACCATCAATCGCCAAAATGTCTAATCCTCTACACCCTAAATTTCCTGAATCCTTAACATGTATGACCCCTAACCCAATAATATCCTTTAATTATTATATCCCTAATCCCTTACAATTATAAAGCCTCACTTATTTAACAACCCTATTTTATTATTACCAATAACCTGAATTTCATAAATGTCTCACATATTTCATTTTTCATAAATGTGATGCAGGAGCATCAAGACCATTTTTTCATTTGTAAATATGTGATTATAGGGGGTGTGACAAAATTTTATATTTTGTTAATTAATTTGTTATTTTTAATAAAATAGGAGAAAGTGAGGATTTTGTAAATATTCTTTTAATATGAGAGAAAATAGAGTTAGATAGAAATTCTAGGAAGTGGAAATGCTATGTACGGGACTTAGTTGAGTCCACACCTAAAATCTATTTAAATTAGATTTAGTTGCAAAACTTTAGGGATAGATCTAGATTTTAGGGATGTTGAGTTATTTAAGGAGATTTGAGTCTAAATTGATTTAATTAATTTGTATAAATTATCAAGCCTCAAAAGCATGGGGAGAAGGTGAGCGTGAGGAGTGAGCAAGGGTTCTCCTTGGGAGCCTTCGGGCAGTTTGTAAAAGGGCCATAGATTTACATACCTGGCCAGGAAGAACAAGTTTGTAAGTAGTCTCTTTTGTTTTTATGTAACCAATGTTTCAGATGTACATATATATTATTGATTGCATGAGAAAGACGTGGAATTGGTATTAATTTGGAATGCTCCTTGAGTCCACTGGTTCTATATATTGATTGAGATCAGTTGAATCCGAATGAATGGCTTATTCAAGAAGCAATGAATAATTACGCTTTTGTATTCCAACGTTTATCTGTTAATCTGCCTTGCCTAGATTGAAGTTGCAGATGTGAAACCTCTGATCAATTTCAAGGAGGATGAATTGTGTTGAATAGCGCTCTGCGTTCTATTATTAATCGGACCTCTGTAATACGCACGCGCATTTACTATATATATAATGATACTTGCGGTTAGATTTTAATTGATAGCAGAGGCGTATATTAGCTCTTGCAGCGCTGCGCCCCTACCAAAGTAAATTTAGATTGCGGATGAGAGTAATTGTCGCTCGATTATTATTACAGTTGTTGTGCGAATTAAGAGCGCTGCCGTTCTATCATCAAGAGAGCCATCGATGCTTATGAGGGAGCCATCGATGCTTGATTTGAGCTACCCAAACAGCGTGACTGGCGCCTCATTTGAAGGTTGCATTTAATTGTATAGGGCCGTTGGTTGCCTGGCAATTACAATTATATATCCATTGACTGAAAGCCGCATAGGGACAGAGATATGTATGCTGGAGGTAAGCGTATGTGTATGCTGTATGCATATTGAGGGCGTATGGTTAATAACCAATTGAAGAATTGCTATTTCTATGCCTGTCGTTTATTTACTTGCGCCGGAAGGTCGATTGGTATAAAATATAATTCTGTTGATACGCTGGTATTTTACATCCTGTTATTACTATGAGTTCGGGCAAAAAGGAGAGTTCTGTAACAGGGGCCGAGGTCCGGAAAGTGGAAGCGGCCTTATAATTACCGAGACTGTATGGAGGAACAGAAGTGTATATGCGCCTATTCTATGGTAAGCCGATACCTGTAGTCCAGTGCTCCATCTTTTGTTTAAAATAAAGGCGATATAAATTTCCAAGAGATTTTGTTTAGAATAACAATAGCCAGCCTATAACCAGCACCGATAGGAAAGAAAGGGGAGGATTTGGTGTGGATGTGCGTAGTGAATACATGTATAGATATATTGAATGCGCATAGCCATTCCTAAATTGTGCGTAAGTCCATTTTCAATATGTTTTCTTTTAAGAGTTTGATGAAGAGCGCTATGAGTTAAACACGCATGGTTGTAAATCATGATATTATAACATCTTGAAACCAGATTTTATATGCATACATGGAGGATCCTGGTGGAAGCGGCCTGGGCTTCATCAATTTTTGGTATCAGAGCTATAAATTTCCAAGAGATTTTGTTTAGAATAACAATAGCCATCCTATAACCAGCACCGGTAGGAAAGAAAGGGGAGGATTTGGTGTGGATGTGCGTAGTGAATACATGTATAGATATATTGAATGCGCATAGCCATTCCTAAATTGTGCGTAAGTCCATTTTCAATATGTTTTCTTTTAAGAGTTTGATGAAGAGCGTTATGAGTTAAACACGCATGGTTGTAAATCATGAGATTATAACATCTTGAAACCAGCTTTTATATGCATACATGGAGGATCCTGGTGGAAGCGGCCTGGGCTTCATCAATTTTTGGTATCAGAGCTTGGCTCTGTTGAAATGAGGAATGTTTGTTTGAAGTCAGAAGGTTTGTTGAACTGGAATATATTTCTGAATGTGTGATGAATGATCAGATTTTAAATCTGATATGCAGCATATACAATTGCAAGTAAACAGAATGCAGGTAAAGAAGATCAGATTCTAATTGAAAGTCAAGCAACCAGAATACAGCTGAAGGAATGAAAGATCATGCAGGTATTGTGTTTGGTTAATTTTGATTTGAATTTTACTGACAAGAAATGGAATGAGAATTGATGGTTGCAGCAAAGAAGAAACTTAGCAAAGAGGGAATTGTTGCTGATAGCTGAAGTTGCCAGAAGATTGGAAGAGAGAATCAGATTTTAAAATCTGATTGACAGTAAAATTTTGTAGAGGAAGCATAAAAATTTGCTGGAAGTGGTGAGATTATGAAGGTAAATGAAGTGCAGGCGAATGGAAGGACAAGATCTTGGCGATAAGATGATATGTTTTTTAAGAATAGAGTATTGTAGTCTTTGCATTTAAATATTATTGCAACTCCCAAAAGGAAATGTGATTAGAATTGCTAACAGATAAAGGAAGCTAGTGAAAGTTTCTAGGTGAAAACATAGAGGTGGCAGAACCTTGAGGAAATCCAATAGAGATTGGATAAGGAAGATAGTTGTGAACATGCAGATGAGTTGAAGCCAGGAAGAGCAAAGAGAAGTGCTCAAAGGAGGTTCCAGAGATAGAACCAATTGCTTGCCAAAAGACTGAGTGAGCAGAGCTTGGTGAGGTAAGTGGCGGCAGGACAGGACTTGCTACTGAAGAGGCTTAGTGCAACTCATAGTAAAGTGAGTGAGGGATTCATAGAGATGGAAAGGAAGATGACTAGTGACAGTCATAACAGAGGTTCTGAAATCAACCACAGCAGAGGACAAAAGGAGAAGGATGCCAAAGCAGTTGGCATACAGAGACAGTTAAGCAAAGAGGAATATGAAAGGGAGAAGGCTGAGATAGAAGTTCAGCTTGAGGTGTTAATGGAGATGTTGCAAAGAAATGAGAAAGACCAGAAGCATGGTTATGTCATAAGAAAGAAGCTGAGGTGGCAGAGACTACAAGAGAAGTGGAATCATCAGGTAAATTTGCAGTTGATAAAGGAAATAAGGGAACTTGAACAGGTTATAGATGCCAGACAGAGGGTAGATAAGCTCGAAAGAGTTGAGCTACAACAAAATGAAGATGCTGAAGAAGATGTTGAAGTTTTGTTATGTTACCTAGAGAGTGGACCATTACTTTTTGAAAGTGATGAAGAGCTAGAGGAGTTGAATCATATGAATGATTCAAAGCAGCCCGAAGATTTGATGACTGAAGCATCAAACAAGACCGTAAGGTCTTGTGATTTTAAAACTAATGATTTGTGTATGATTGCAGGTTTGGAAGAAGTTGCAGGTGATGAGCAAAGGAATGTTGCAGAGGGAAAGGAAGATTGGGAGGCCGCAACATTCATATTGACAGCTAGAGCAACATGTGAGGCGACATTTATAGTAGCAGCAGCAGAAAAGGTGCAAAACAGCAGTAAGGATGAAAATGAAGCAATCAAAACAAGTGAAGAACAAGCAAGAATGAGAGTTCAGCAATCAAGAGATGGAAACAATCAGCAGACAGAGGACATACTGGACAGAGAAATTGAGTTGATAAGAAGGTTGATGATAAAGACATCCCAGAGAAAGACAGCTGAAAGAAAGAAAAGGAGCGACAACAAGGGAATGACAGTGAAAGATTGCAAGAGCAGAGCAAGTGGAGCATTACAGCACAAAATATGGAAACCTGGAAGACAACAGCAGATAGCAACAATAGTAAAGCAATCGACAAACATGGGAAGATTACAAAATAAAATTTGGGATCCAGGAGGAGATATCCAGACTTATGACCAGGTGGTCATGAATTTTCTTACATGGGGAGTCTGATGCAGGAGCATCAAGACCATTTTTTCATTTGTAAATATGTGATTATAGGGGGTGTGACAATTTTTTATATTTTGTTAATTAATTTGTTATTTTTAATAAAATAGGAGAAAGTGAGGATTTTGTAAATATTCTTTTAATATGAGAGAAAATAGAGTTAGATAGAAATTCTAGGAAGTGGAAATGCTATGTACGGGACTTAGTTGAGTCCACACCTAAAATCTATTTAAATTAGATTTAGTTGCAAAACTTTAGGGATAGATCTAGATTTTAGGGATGTTGAGTTATTTAAGGAGATTTGAGTCTAAATTGATTTAATTAATTTGTATAAATTATCAAGCCTCAAAAGCATGGGGAGAAGGTGAGCGTGAGGATTGAGCAAGGGTTCTCCTTGGGAGCCTTCGGGCAGTTTGTAAAAGGGCCATAGATTTACATACCTGGCCAGGAAGAACAAGTTTGTAAGTAGTCTCTTTTGTTTTTATGTAACCAATGTTTCAGATGTACATATATATTATTGATTGCATGAGAAAGATGTGGAATTGGTATTAATTTGGAATGCTCCTTGAGTCCACTGGTTCTATATATTGATTGAGATCAGTTGAATCCGAATGAATGGCTTATTCAAGAAGCAATGAATAATTACGCTTTTGTATTCCAGCGTTTATCTGTTAATCTGCCTTGCCTAGATTGAAGTTGCAGATGTGAAACCTCTGATCAATTTCAAGGAGGATGAATTGTGTTGAATAGCGCTCTGCGTTCTATTATTAATCGGACCTCTGTAATACTGATGAGCCCCAATTTTTGGTATAATTTGGGCTCATTTGGCCTACTTGCTTTGCTCAAACCATTCACTTTTTATTGCTTATGCATGCATTTCTTAGTTTATTCGTGTTGTTTGTAGGAAGAAGGGTAGACATTTTATCTACGTGACTAATGCATTATGATTTCAGGTTTTTGGCATTAAAAGGGAGAAAAAGACAACGAAAAAGGAGACAAGGAGACAATGAGGTGGCACTGCTGGTTTTTAGGAGACGATGTCCACAGTCTTGGGACCCTCCTCGTGATTCCCACCTTAGCTCCGAGCTCCAATCCATCTCCCCACTGAGCTTAGAAGCATCCAGCTGTTCTACAGGAACAACAGTTATAACTGTTCTACAGGAACAGCAATTATGACTGTCCTACAGGATCAGCAGTTTAAACTTCAGTTGGACAGCCGAGCTCCTAAAATCAAGGACACCTGTTGGATGATCGTTTTTGCATAAGTATGGAGGCCGTAGCCTTTGATAGGTTGTTGAAACTTTCGCATTACTATTGTAATTTTTGAGCACAGCTCGGTCTTTGTTCCTTTTTGTAAGCCAATTTGGCATGACATCAGATTATGAATAAAGAAGGCAGATTTTGATCTAGTTCTGAGTTTTCTCAAGGAGCTATAGCTCTCAGGTTAGGGCCCAACCTAAGAGCAATAGATCTCCTCAGTGTTGTAATGTGTTTGCATTTCGTTCCAGCACCTTAGTTCATTGATTTACCATGCAATTCGAAATTACAGGTTTGCTGAGTTAGGTTTTATGAGATTGAATGAGTTTAGCTTATGGTTGAAATGCTTTCGATTGTTTAGTTAGATTAGCAGGTTGATAATACATTGGAGCTCCAGCAAAAAAAGGTTGAGAAAGTCACCACTGCCATCTCTGTTTGGAGATTGGAGTGCAGCCTATACCAACCACAAAAATACGCAGTTCTTCACTTTATACATGCTGCAACATAGTCTCGTTTATGATAGATCTTTCCATGCACTTCACTCTTGCACCATACACCTTCATCACCGCTTCATGCACATTCCTCTACACGCTTTATCTTGTTGTTCATTGAGTTCAGGTAGCTTAGGTTAATGAATTTTCATCTTGGTGACAGTCATAAGCCATTTGTTTCATTTACACTGCTTTTCATCGTTCTATTACCTTCTTCTTCGTCTTGATCATGCATACAACCACATCCTTGACCACTGCTCCGCTCTGTTATCTCCCAAACTCCTCCACTCCTCAAGTAACTTCATTCGTTGGACATTTCGTTGTTATAACCTTCCATCCATCAACCCACTTCATACACTCTTTCTCCATCCTACTTCTCCACTCCTGAGCCATCACCAGCCTTATTCCTACCTTACACATCTCCCCCTACCATTCCATCACTCCTCCATCACTTCAAACACCCACGGTAGGTCATCCTGTAGCAATTTGTAGACTTCCTGTAGAAACCCCTGCGGTTCCTGTAGAATCCCCTGCAGACATCCTGTAGGAGGCCACTCACTCGGTTGCTGAGCCTCTGAACGTGAGGAACCTCTGTGGACTAATGCTAAGGATCTCTGGGGACCTCTCCTAGCCTCCCCAACCTTTCCCAAGCTTTCCTTCCTTCGGCATCACATCTGCACAACCAAACCCTAATAAGCACAAAATCACAATCACTCCATCCACTTAAAGAAAAAATACAAAAACATGTCTTTTAAGATGCAAGTAGATTAGATTCATGCATTTTCACTTATTAGAAGTAATGGCATCATTGGTAGAAGTTTCCTTCACATTCTTTGCATCATAGAGGTTAGACTAGTTAAATTAGGGTTTCCTAGGGTTTCCATGTTTTGATTTGCTTTCAGTTCATTCTTGCCAACTAGATTAGTCTTCTTTGAGCTAGCTTTCGTCCATCATTGATAAAGCTTCTTCTGTGAGCCTATAGAAGTTGGCTTGAGCCCTAGCGGACTTGTGCCAGCTGACCAAGTGACAGTTGCGACAAGAGCTAGTACTTGTGCATACAGCACCGTCGCTTCCAAGTTTGTACGAACTACCGGGTTGATAAAATTAAGAGACAGGAAGCCCCAGGAGTTGTAGCATTATTGCTACAATACTGGAGCTCACCATCTTTTTGGCGTCGTTGCCGGGGAAGCGGCAGAGTATTGGTGATTGTTGCTATTCTTCTATCTTCTACTACAACTTTCTTCTAAGTAGTTTATTTCATTTCCATTATGCAATTTCATTTATGCAAAAGTAGATTAGCATTTCTTGCTTTCATAGATTAGCATTTCTTGCTTTCATAGATTAGCCTTTCAATTCCGCAATTTCAATTTTGCAAGCGTAGATGAGCATTTCAATTCCGCAATTTCATTTCTGCAAGCGTAGATTAGCATTTCAATTTCGCAAGCGTAGCCTAGCATTTCATTCCTGCAATTTCATTTGAGCAAAATAGATTAGTCATTTCCTGCTTTCATTTCAATTCCGCATTTTCATTTTAGCAAGATAGTTAGTTGCAGTTCAATCTATTTTAGTTTTGCAGGTAGAAGTAGAAAAAAACAAAAAAATCAACCAAAAAGATTTCATTTCATGCTTTGTAGGAGTAGAGATAAGTTAGAAAAATGATTGCACAACACCCCCACTGCTTCACACAGCCAACGTTCTTCTTCGATGGCTGTGATGAAAGAACCCCTGGGTGGACATCAAGACATATCTGAAGAACCTCTAGGGGAGAAGAAGAAGAAACATTCCTCTGAAGCAAATGGCTACAAGCAGAGATGTTGGGAGCAGTCCCTTGTCCAAAGATGAATTTGCAAATCAGATCGAAGATTTCAAGAGTGATATGAGGTAGTTTCTTGCCATGCAACTGGATACCTTGCGGATCCAAAAGAAGCAAGAAGAAGCCAAGAGGGCTTTGGCCATTTTTTGTCCTAGGTGCACTAGAAAGCATCCTAGGAACGAATGTCCAATGCACCCTCTAGAAGTGTGTTTCATCTGTGAAGAATACCATCCTACAGATCAGTGCCCTTCCTTGCCCAGAATCAAAGCTACATATCAAAGAGCCAAGGGAACCACTGAATCACTCTGTTATATGAACCGAAGGAGGCCATATGGACCTAGATCTTACCAACAAGAACTGCAAGGGACACCCGAGACCTATTATGACCCCTATCAAGCCACTTTCATGCCTTCTTGGGGTCCCCCTGCTCATCCTTCCTGGTCTACACCTCCTTCTTGGTCATATTCTCCTTGTTCCTTCACAGATCCATATTATGCCCAACCAGTTGCTCATTCATTTCACTCTTATGCTCAGCCACAGCCTCAGTGGAATGCACCTTATCAGGAGTGGAGACCCCAGTACAACTCTCATCCCGCTCATTTTCCTCCACCACCTGCTCATCCACAACCATCGCCTCCTCCTCCACCAAGGCAACCCCAAATGCCTACCCTACCACAATGCCATCCATCTCCATCTCAATTTCATACCTCCACTCAACTACCTGTAGCACCATTTCCAAAACCATGCAATGGAGCAGCTCAACCAAATTGCAAATCTGAGGCACAACATGTGCAAATGACTCCTCTTGAGCTCAATGATGTTCACCAAAGCTCAGGAAGAGTGTTGCAAAACAAAGATTCTATTGAAGGACCAAAGGCAAAAGAAGATTCAAAAGAGGAGATCAAAGAACCATGGGTTTCACTTGATGAAGAGAAGAGATTAGAATCAGAGATCGAGAGAGTTCCCTCATGGTTACCATCAAATCCTCCATGTGTTCAAGAGAAAGATCAGCAAAAAGAGGAAGATCAGAAGGTCACAATAGAAGGTGACATGAAGAATGATCCAAATCAGCAAGATGACCAAGGATATCAAAGCTATATTGAGATATGGTTTCAGAAGGTCACTAAGTTGCAGCAGCACTCTCCTCCTCAGCTATGTTTTGTACTCTCAAAGTCAGATCATTTTGTCTCTGAAAGTTGGATAGTTGTCCAAGCATGCATTTCGAGCCTGCACATCATTTTTTCTCTAATCTCGATGTGCACATGGCTCCATTGGAAGTATTCTTATACTTGAAAATGATTTTGTCTTTCAAGTAGGGTAGGGTAGGAAAAAAGAAAAAAAAAAGAAAAAAGAGAAAAAAAAAGAAAAAGAAAAAAATGAAAAAAAGAGGAAAATAGAAATCTGAGGTGAAAACCTCCTCGGAGGCGCCTTAGATTGGCTCATTGATTGAAAACCTCCATGAGGCGGTCAATGGGTTGAAAAAAAAAAGAGAAAAGAGAATAAGATCTTTGGGTGAAAACCTCCCTTGGAGGCGCCCAAGGCAGGCAATTAGGGTGAAAACCTCCATGAGGCGCCCTAGTTGTTTTTCAAAAAAAAGAGAAAAAAGAAAAAGAACAAATAAAACTAATTTCCATTGGCTAATTGCAGGTTGCAAGAAGGACATTGTAGGTCAGGTGGATCACTCAAAACAAAGACAAAGAAGTTTTTGTGCCTTCTACAGGAAGTTTCGTATCTTCTACAAGAAGCTTACAAAAAAGCCAAATTGATCTCCGAGGAGGACCTGAAGGCTTGGAATATGTCCATGAGGCCTACCCACATCCATGTTTCCATTCCTCACCCCTTTTCCATCATTTTTTTCATGTCATTATGCTTCTTTCCTCAAAACTGTGTCTTCTACAGGAAGCTGTTGTCTTTCTACAGGAAGGCGCAGTCTTTCTACAGGAAGGCGCGGATTTTCTACAGGAAAGTGCAGACTTTCTACAGGAAGGCCGAACTTTCTACAGGAAGCTCTGTGTCTACAGGAAACTTCCTGTAGAAGTTTGGGACGGCCAAAAATTTGTTTCAAACGGAGATCTAGTGGCTGAGGAATGGGTTGGATGCATGCATGCCACTGTTGGCACCCCTGAACATTGTTGTTACCTTGCTCCACCATCCTCGTCGCCATGCAACCAAGATCCCTGCACCAGTAAACCAGATCAATGAGTTCTCGTGGTAAAGCCATTTGTCAAAGAAAAACAAGCACCGAGAGCTCATACCACATCCATGTCGAGCATCAGAAGCTCCGGGAGCGTGATCAGAAGATTCTATCCATCGTCGTGCAGCATGCACCCAAGGAGGCGAGACTGTTACAAGGCACCCCGCGGGAATCCTGTAACAGTCAAACCTGCATGAGTGGATACCATTCACAGCACCGCCCTCTGCAAGAAACACACGGGCGCAGGCAACCAGAGCATCCACTCCATCGCCAGCATCCTGTAACCATGAGCCTCCGGGACTGTGTAAGCCGCATGCAGCAGGTAGATCCGCTCCCCGTCGTCCAAAAACCGAAAAATCGTGTGCAGCCGCGCGCAGGTAAGTGTCTCAACCCTTCCTTCCACCAAATCGCATGAGTATTACTTTGATTTGTTTGCATGGCGTAGAAATGAATGGTTGAGTGGCCGTATGGCCAGTTGACTGGCCACGTCGGCTAGTTATGGTATAGTCGGATGCTTGGGTGACAGCCACGACAAAGAAAATACGCAGCACACACGTGAGGATAGTCCCATCAACCGAGAAACGAGTTTAACCGAAAAGGGCGGCGGAAGATCTGTGGGAATGAATGCGGTAGCGAGTGAATATGCAGGCGAATGATGGGTGACGTCGCCCAACGGTCCGGCGGGGACAGCTCACCCCCCGCGCCACGAGCTGCGTCGATTCAAAATCTAATCGGCTAGATTATGCGCATGTATTCATCAACCTCCACTTCAAAACTCGAGTGGCTCTTCTGATTTCCTCTGCACGTTGATACGCCGAGCTTTCGGCTACCAGAATGCCGGTGAAGCACATCTCGACCGCTGGCCAACTACAGTCCTCCCCGAAGTTTGCACACTGCTCCTACAGGAACAGTTTCTACAGGAACACAGTCCTACAGGAAGCAGTGTCTACAGGAACGCAGTTCTACAGGAAGGTGAATTCCTCACGTAAGAAAAGGTGGCAGAAAAAAAGGTAACCCTGAAACTCCTTCTGCAATTGGATTTCAAAGGTGGCAAGATCATTATTCACAGTCTGGTCATAAAAATATCGGATTGCTGTGCCTATACTATCGCTTCTACAGGATAGCAGTATAATTAGACTGTGTTTTGTGAATTGTATCCATGCTTTGCCCAAAATAGATCGAATCTCCTTTGAATTTGTCACCTTTAGTCAAAACCCCCGTGTTCATCATGCCGGGTGGGTTTATAAGACGAGAGCCCACTGATTCAATTAACTTAAGGAGAAACCCAGCAGTGGTAGAGCTCTTTACCAGAGCACAATGGATGCCTTTTTGTGATAAGCTACAGGGCTACGATGATGAAGTAGCCGAGGAATTCTTGCAGGCTTTGAAGCCTAAATCCCAGACACTGGCTACAGTAAACTTCAGAGGTCTAAGCCTCAAACTCACCCCAGAACATATCAGTCGGATCACAGAACTTCCCATGGGTCTGCCGTGGGATAAAGAAGAGAGAAAGCTGAGTCAGCAGGCAAAGAAGGAATTCTTTCCACCTGAGGAAGAATTCTCGGAGGATAAAACGGGGTGAGAAGAACGAGTTTATCACCACCTTGGAATGAAGTCAGTTTGCAAATCATGAAATATATTACTTGTGAAGGCCGGTTCAGCATCGTGTATGCATATCACTTTCGGCTACTCACTGAGTTGAGGTACCGAATTGACCTTCCTGTAGAGCAAAAACTGAGCATCCCTGATTATCTCCTGCAATCCCTAACGGAGTGTGCTACAAAGCTAAGAGAGGGCATACCTGATCGTATAGCCCACCATGGGTTAATAAAGCTGCTTGTGGAAGATGCACTGCACTCATATAAGGTCCCCCTCTCATGGGAATCCTTCCGCAATTTGACCAAAGATGGGGATATTAAAATGTTGATCGAAGAAACGGGTTCCTCTAGCAGTGAGGAACACGAAGCAGTGGCCGAAGAACAAAGAAAGAAGCATGAGGAAAAGAAGGACCAAGAAAAAGGTGGCACACCTATCCTGTCAACAAGGGAAAAGAGGATGAAGAGCAGAATGGACAAAGCAGAGGTGGCCCACGTCAGCCCAAGTACCTCAACAGCACCTGCACCCAAAGCAAAAATCAAAACTCAAGCAGGCAAGCAAGCAGAAGTGGAGACACCTGTGTCTACAGGAAAGCAAAAACAGGCTTCTACAGGAAGCCCAAAAACAAAAACAAAGGCTTCTACAGGAAGCCCGAGGATCAGTGAGAAGCAGGCTTCTACAGGAAGCCCAAAAGCAAAGACCAAGGCTTCTACAGGAAGCCCGAAAATCGTTGGAGAACAGGCTTCTACAGGAAGCCCAAAAACGGAGACAAAGGCTTCTACAGGAAGCCCGAAAGTGCAACCAAGGGCTTCTACAGGAAGCCCGAAATTGGAAAAAGGGGCTTCTACAAGAGGCCCGAAAGTCATTGAGAAACAACCTCCTACAGAGAGTCTGAAGACAAAGAAAGAATCTTCTACAGGAGGCCCGGAAGTGGGCAAAGCAGGGTCTTCCACAGGAAGCCCGAAATCTGAAAAGGAGGGGCCCTCTACAAGGAGCTCTGAGAGAGCAAAACGCAAGAAAGAGAAAGCTGGTATTCTCGAAAAGGAGGTAGCAGCGGCGCTGGCTGCCCTCAGCACACCTCCAAAACCGAAGGAGAAAAGGGAGAGGGAGACCCCTCTACCATCTGAAGCCAGGAGAAGCAAGAGGATGACCACAGGCAAGCCACAACCTCCACCCAGCAGCCAAACCACTTCAGGGGACGTCCCTACTTCACCCAGTGCAAGAACCCCCTCTAAAACATCAGCCACCCCCGAAAAGGGGAGCCCAAAAATAACTTCCTGGACACGAAAAATAGGCCAGTCGCCTTCCGAAGCCCGGCTCAAGGAAATAGGAAAGGGGAAGGATGCATCACCCTCGTCACCACCAGGGGCAACAAAGGCAGGGCCGCCAAAAACGGGAAAGGAAGAAGAGCCACCCTCGGCAGAAAAGGCAGAACCACCAAAATCAGGGGAGGAAAAACGTGCTCCAGGCTCTAGTTCTCGGCCAAAGACGAGGAGCCAGGGCAAAGTTGCTCAAGGATGAGCAAATAGTTTAGCTGGGGGGTGATGATGAGCCCCAATTTTTGGTATAATTTGGGCTCATTTGGCCTACTTGCTTTGCTCAAACCATTCACATTTTATTGCTTATGCATGCATTTCTTAGTTTATTCGTGTTGTTTGTAGGAAGAAGGGTAGACATTTTATCTACGTGACTAATGCATTATGATTTCAGGTTTTTGGCATTAAAAGGGAGAAAAAGACAACGAAAAAGGAGACAAGGAGACAATGAGGTGGCACTGCTGGTTTTTAGGAGAGGATGTCCACAGTCTTGGGACCCTCCTCGTGATTCCCACCTTAGCTCCGAGCTCCAATCCATCTCCCCACCGAGCTTAGAAGCATCCAGCTGTTCTACAGGAACAACAGTTATAACTGTTCTACAGGAACAACAATTATGACTGTCCTACAAGATCAGCAGTTTAAACTTCAGTTGGACAGCCGAGCTCCTAAAATCAATGACACCTGTTGGATGATCGTTTTTGCATAAGTATGGAGGCCGTAGCCTTTGATAGGTTGTTGAAACTTTCGCATTACTATTGTAATTTTTTAGCACAGCTCGGTCTTTGTTCCTTTTTGTAAGCCAATTTGGCATGACATCAGATTATGAATAAAGAAGGCAGATTTTGATCTAGTTCTGAGTTTTCTCAAGGAGCTATAGCTCTCAGGTTAGGGCCCAACCTAAGAGCAATAGATCTCCTCAGTGTTGTAATGTGTTTGCATTTCGTTCCAGCACCTTAGTTCATTGCTTTACCATGCAATTCGAAATTACAGGTTTGCTGAGTTAGGTTTTATGAGATTGAATGAGTTTAGCTTATGGTTGAAATGCTTTCGATTGTTTAGTTAGATTAGCAGGTTGATAATACATTGGAGCTCCAGCAAAAAAGGTTGAGAAAGTCACCACTGCCATCTCTGTTTAGAGATTGGAGTGCAGCCTATACCAACCACAAAAATACGCAGTTCTTCACTTTATACATGCTGCAACATAGTCTCGTTTATGATAGATCTTTCCATGCACTTCACTCTTGCACCATACACCTTCATCACCGCTTCATGCACATTCCTCTACACGCTTTATCTTGCTGTTCATTGAGTTCAGGTAGCTTAGGTTAATGAATTTTCATCTTGGTGACAGTCATAAGCCATTTGTTTCATTTACACTGCTTTTCATCGTTCTATTACCTTCTTCTTCGTCTTGATCATGCATATAACCACATCCTTGACCACTTCTCCGCTCTGTTATCTCCCAAACTCCTCCACTCCTCACGTAACTTCATTCGTTGGACATTTCGTTGTTATAACCTTCCATCCATCAACCCACTTCATACACTCTTTCTCCATCCTACTTCTCCACTCCTGAGCCATCACCAGCCTTATTCCTACCTTACACATCTCCCCCTACCATTCCATCACTCCTCCATCACTTCAAACACCCACGATAGGTCATCCTGTAGCAATTTGTAGACTTCCTGTAGAAACCCCTGCGGTTCCTGTAGAATCCCCTGCAGACATCCTGTAGGAGGCCACTCACTCGGTTGCTGAGCCTCTAAACGTGAGGAACCTCTGTGGACTGATGCTAAGGATCTCTGGGGACCTCTCCTAGCCTCCCCAACCTTTCCCAAGCTTTCCTTCCTTCGGCATCACATCTGCACAACCAAACCCTAATAAGCACAAAATCACAATCACTCCATCCACTTAAAGAAAAAATACAAAAACATGTCTTTTAAGATGAAAGTAGATTAGATTCATGCATTTTCACTTATTAGAAGTAATGGCATCATTGGTAGAAGTTTCCTTCACATTCTTTGCATCATAGAGGTTAGACTAGTTAAATTAGGGTTTCCTAGGGTTTCCATGTTTTGATTTGCTTTCAGTTCATTCTTGCCAACTAGATTAGTCTTCTTTGAGCTAGCTTTCGTCCATCATTGATAAAGCTTCTTCTGTGAGCCTATAGAAGTTGGCTTGAGCCCTAGCGGACTTGTGCCAGCTGACCAAGTGACAGCTGCGACAAGAGCTAGTACTTGTGCATACAGCACCGTCGCTTCCAAGTTTGTACAAAGTACCGGGTTGATAAAATTAAGAGACAGGAAGCCCCAGGAGTTGTAGCATTATTGCTACAATAATGGAGCTCACCAAATATGCACGCGCATTTACCTTATATATAATGATACTTGCGGTTAGATTTTAATTGATAGCAGAGGGGTATATTAGCTCTTGCAGCGCTACGCCCCTACCAAAGTAAATTTAGATTGCGGATGAGAGTAATTGTCGCTCGATTATTATTACAGTTGCTATGCGAATTAAGAGTGTTGTCGTTCTATCATCAAGAGAGCCATCGATGCTTGATTTGAGCTACCCAAACAGCGTGACTGGCGCCTCATTTGAAGGCTGCATTTAATTGTATAGGGCCGTTGGTTGCCTGGAAATTACAATTATATATCCATTGACTGAAAGCCGCATAGGGACAGAGATATGTATGCTGGAGGTAAGCGTATGTGTATGATGTATGCATATTGAGGGCGTATGGTTAATAACCAATTGAAGAATTGCTATTTCTATGCCTGTCGTTTATTTACTTGCGCCGGAAGGTCGATTGGTATAAAATATAATTCTGTTGATACGCTCGTATTTTACATCCTGTTATTACTATGAGTTCGAGCAAAAAGAAGAGTTCTGTAACAGGGGCCGAGGTTCGGAAAGTGGAAGCGGCCTTATAATTACCGAGACTGTATGGAGGAACAGAAGTGTAAATGCGCCTATTCTATGGTAAGCCGATACCTGTAGTCCAGTGCTCCATCTTTTGTTTAAAATAAAGGCGATATAAATTTCCAAGAGATTTTGTTTAGAATAACAATAGCCAGCCTATAACCAGCACTTGTAGGAAAGAAAGGGGAGGATTTGGTGTGGATGTGCGTAGTGAATACATGTATAGATATATTGAATGCGCATAGCCATTCCTAAATTGTGCGTAAGTCCATTTTCAATATGTTTTCTTTTAAGAGTTTGATGAAGAGCGCTATGAGTTAAACACGCATGGTTGTAAATCATGAGATTATAACATCTTGAAACCAGCTTTTATATGCATACATGGAGGATCCTGGTGGAAGCGGCCTGGAAGCGGCCTGGGCTTCATCAAAATGTCTCGCATATTTCATTAGAATGCTTTGGGTTTGCACTCAAATATATTTCCTTTATATTGCTTCTTGTGTAAGCGATACATACAAGTTATATTTTAACATCAAATGGTCTCTTCCTCCAATATGAGATCAAAGTAATATACTAGTTCATCTTTTGGTTAAGATGTATGTTCATTATTATAATAGTATCCTAGGTCATATTTTTCTTAGGATGTATGTTCATTATTATATTAGTTAGGTTAGACATAACACATGCATATTTAATTCTTATGCTTATTATGTATAAATTCAAACTCTAGTTTCAAGGATTTCCTTTAATAATTTAATGCCACACTTTAATGCCCCATGTTAGAAGTAATGCATGTAAATTTGTAAATTAAGGAATGTAAAATTTATAACAAGATGGGTTGTCAAGCAACAAGTCCCTTCCCAACAAAGCTTGTTACAATTGCGACAGCAGTTGGTGAAGCAGTTCCATATGCTAATGATAGGAAGGAGGGATACTCCAACGTGTGGCTTTGAAGTGATGACTCGTGTTAGAGAAATAGCGTAAAGAGAAAAACTCCTTGGGTTTGAGGGGAAGAAATACATTCGCTCTGTATATACAAAGTAGGACAGACTCACTCAAATGCTTTTGATAACTAGAGATAACGTAAAGATTAAAGATTCTAGTATTTGATAACTTTGAAGGCAAGCCACCTTAGAGGCTCGTATGCATATATTATTATGCGAAAAAAAAGAAGGAAAAGACTTGACTTGTCACGGGGAGCTTGCATTGCATGCACTTCACATGTCCCTTGGGTGCTCCATTAGTTACCACACTTTGGATCATCTACCTCGTTTACTCATACAACCTTACGCTACCAACCTTACATTTCCTTCCATTACATGCCCTCTTTTCCCAAGCAAGAAATCCTCAAAAATCGAAATCCAGTTTCTGCGTTCAACATTGAGTTGTGCGTATGTTTTAATGGTGAATGCCAAATGATGTTGATCGTCTGCATTGACGTTGTGCATGGAGCTCCTTGTGAAGATCAATTAATGTGTTGGTTGGCTGCTGGTTGTGCACAAAGAACCTGGCCGTGACCGCTTAGCAAGTCCTTTAGCAAATTATTGAAAGCCAGTAAGCAAGTTAGGCAAGCAATAGGTAAGCTTGGCAAGTGAACTATGGATCCTAGGCTCTTAGGCAAGCCATTAAGGAAGGAAGTCGGAATTTGTGCAAACTATTTCTATTACAAGTCTAAGGATGGTTATTTGAATTCTCTTGGTCATTCCATCCAGCCAAGGAGATAAGAGCCTGGTGTACTCTTCATTACAATAAAGCGCATTCTTCATGTGAGAGGCCATTTAAGGACACCTCCTTCCCCTGATTTTGGTCTTTTCCGGCATTCTTAAACTACGATACTTATTGAAGATTTGGCTTTTGCAGGATGCATAAGCAGGCTCAGGATTCTGGTCTTTTTATTAAGCATATTTCTTACAGTTAGATAGTTATGAAATGGTCTAAAGTAGAGTCTCTCTTCATGAAAGAGGCTAGAATGCACTATGATACATTATCCTATATTGGCTTGACTAATAGAACAAGCTGGTTTCCAATTTGATAGTTTTCGTGTGCATTGAATAAGTTCATTTCGTAACTTCTTAAAGTCTTTCCATGGCACTCTGTTCCAGGGAGGCAGGGCCCACTCCTCATAGTAGGTGCTAAATTTTTCAGTTTAGGTCATTTTGTAATTGTTGTTTTTTTTCTCATTTTCAATTGTAGTTGAAATTGCAGATTTGCTATTACTATTATTTCTGTTAATTGGTTAAGATTGCTTGAGTTTACAATTCAACAGAGTACATAGCTTTATTGTGAAATCTTTAGATGCAAATTGAGCTTTTATTCTGTGTCGATTAATTTGTCATAGAAAGCAGAAAGCATAAATACCCTTGCAAATAGAAATAGAAACAGTCTCTTCAAGATTGCAAGAAGAAATAGAATCATTTTTTCAAGTTTGTCTGCAAACATCTCTCAGTAATTGAGCAATTGAAGCAGAGAAAGAGAATAATTAACTTCAATAGTTAATTTCAATATTGCAAGGAAAAATGAAGCCAATTTCGATATTGCAAGGAAAAATAAAGGTAGCAAAAGAAAAATAGACTGTACAGGTGCTTGCAGCTTTGTTCAGACTTCAGAAGAAGCAACTTTCTTCAGACTTCTGAAGAAGCCAAGCTAATGCCTCCTGCAGCAAAAGGAAAAAGGAAAATAGACAGAAGATGGAAAATGTTGCGGGAAGATAGGTATTACTCTTCATGAATCATTAACGTATGTCTTTCTCTTAATATTTGCAGTGTGGCTTCAACATCCTGCCATGAGAATCAAAGCATTAGAGAAAATTCTTGTTTGAGAAATCTGCAAATTGAGAATCAAAGCATTAGAGCAAATTGTTGTTTGAGAAATCTACAAAAAGGTTGGTTGCGATAGAGTCTTTGGAAGGTCGGATGCCATATAGTCTTTATAATTGAAGAAGAACTGAAGACAAGTGGCCACAGTCTTCAGAACTGAAGACAAGTGGCTACTGCCATGCAAAATTTCAACATATTTCAACATGTGTTACTGCCATGCAAAGTTTTCAATATGTCTACAATCTTGTAACCTTTTAATTTTTCCAAACATGAAATGTCTTCAAAACTAATGTTAGCATTAAATATTTGAGACTGAAACTATCGAGATCAATTTGCATTTATCCTAACTTTTAAGTACATTTTTCCTCGATATGAGGCAAAATAAGATGTTTAAATCACAGATTCGTCAGATTGGTCAAAATATGTGGAAATTTTGAATAATAAACACTTATTCACAAAGATTATCCCGATTATACACTATTGCGGAATACATGCACAATACATAATCTCCTCTACGTTGATCATCAATTTAGTAGCATCAAAAATCATGAAACATCAATCACATGCATACATTAACACAGTATGTAACCAGGGGAAAGCTTATAGTTGAAAACCCCACACTATCTGTATATTAATGATTGAGAACATGTAACAATACATAGTATAATACTCCTCACAAGTACTCAGTACTATCTCCACCTGTTACACACAAAACTAGCTCAGATCCGAACAAGTCACAGGTTCAAATCTCCTCCGCTGCTTTGCCTGCCTCCACTGCACAATACTAGGTGAAAATCACATGAGCACAGGCTATAATTCCTTGGTATTGGCCCACACTGCGCAGTTCTCATTGGCATTACTCAATCCCACTGATTGTGGAAGATCTCATGCACAACTATAGTCACAATTGATAGCAATCTCAACCTCTAACACATGTCTCCACTGAACTGTACATGCACTGAGTTAACTGATGTATTCTTCAGTTGCTTTATGAGTTAATAATTAGTGAATTAATTAATATTTAATTCACACAACTCATCACTAGTGTATTCTTTAGTTAGACTAAAATACAACTAGTTCAACCAAGTCAAACTGAACACAACTCCATCAACTCCACAATCAACTCCACCAAACTCAACTGCTTGAGTTCTAACTGAAGTCCTGCATGCAATAGCTCAATTGACCCACAAAGAAAGCATCTTTCCTTCTGACAGCTGCATGTGCCACATTTGTAGCTCAAACTGAAGTGCTCCAAGAGGATAAGATAATGTTTATAGTCCAAATATTATTATGAGACAATAATATTCGACTGTTCTATTTTTAGCCTGGCAGTCTAAAAATAGAAACCCGCCCATATGTCTAAAAATAGAAGTCCATCTATTTTTACCAACATGACCAATCATCCAAAAATAACATACTGCAACTCATAGACCATGATCCATATGTCTAAAAATAGACATAGTCTAAAAATAGACTTTGCACCAAAAATAGCCTATGGGCCCACTTAGTGAAGGCGACTTCTTTCCACTAAGCTCCATCATCTTGTTGCATTCTCAACACTCCCTCTCAACAAGATATGGATTATCAGCAACCCCTATCCTTCCTTGGTTGTATTCGAATTTGCTCCTAGTGAGCGCCTTCGTCAAGATATCAGCATCCTGATCCTCCGTTGGAATGTATGAAAGTAACATGATTCTCTGTTGCACACAATATCTGATATGATGGTACCTAATGTCAATGTGCTTAGATCTATCATGAAATACAGGATTAGCCGAGAGTTTAATGCAACTCTAGTTATCACAGTAAATCACAGTAGGCTCCAAGTAAGAACCGAACAAACCGACCAGGATCTTCCTCATCCATATAGCCTCGCATGCAGCCAAACTTGTTGCCATATACTCGGAATCTGCTGAACTGAGTGCCACGTATCTCTGCTTCTTGCTGTACCAAGAAACTACTGTCGACCCGATACTGAAGACCCATCCTGATGTGCTCTTTCTATCCGTTGGGCTCCCTGCCCAATCTGCATCCGTGAAGCCACATAGCTTCACCTCATCCTCCTGTCTGTACCACAATCCATATCCTAATGTGCCTCTCAAATAACGCAATACATGCTTGCCTGCCTTCCAGAAGAGCTTGGTTGGATTAACCATAACTTGTGAAAGCTGGTTAACAGCATAGCATATATCGGGTCGTGTATTGACTAGATACATAAGCGACCCCACCAACTGTCGATAAACAGTGGCATCCACTTCTTCTGTTGAAGTGGCGTCCTCCTTCCTCCAACCTCCAGGAAGAGGAGTATCAACAGGTTTGCAGCCATGCATGTTGAACTTCTCCAGTATCTCCCGAGCATACTTACCCTGAGAAACAAATAGTACATCACTGCGCTGCCAGATTTCCAATCCCAGGAAATAATGAAGGAGGCCCAAGTCCTTCATCTCAAAATCCTTAGCATGATCATACTTGCATGAAAGTATCAACAGCTCATCACCCGTTAGAATCAAATCATCTACATAAAGTACAAGGATAAGCAACTTACCCTCCACCACAATCTGGTATAGGTTAGGATCCGCCTCACTCTTGGAGAATCCAAGTCCAGTGAAATAACTATCTATTCATGTGTACCAAGCACGTGGTGCTTGTTTCAACCCATACAGTGCTCTCTTGAGCCTGCACACATGCAACTCGCTGCTGAAGATCTTAAAACCTTCGGGCTACTCAATTTACACCTCCTCCTCAATGACTTCGTTGAGGAACACAATCTTCACATCCATCTGATGAATGTGCCACCCCATCTGCGCTGAGAGAGCAAGAATAGTCCGTATGGAAGAATACCTTGTGACAGGTGCAAAGGTCTCCTCATAATCGATCCCCTCTATCTGTGAAAAGCCTCGGGCAACAAATATTGCCTTGTACTTCTCCACACTCCCGTCAGCTGCCTACTTAACTTTGTAGATCCATCTCGAACTCACCACTGATTCCCCTTCCGGTCTAGGAACAATCTGCCATGCACTGTTTCTGACAATCGAATCATACTCTTCCACCATGGCATCTACCCATGTGGGATCCTCCATAGCTTCCTCGAAAGAGGATGGTTCAGTCACAACACATTTGCTCATAAGAGCCATGTATCCAGTGTACCGATCAGGTGATTGTCTCTGCCTGCGTTGGGCTGTAGGTGGTCCTACAACTTTCTCTGCATCTTGAGCCAGTCGCTCAGCTTCTGTCAAGCGCTTTCGCCCCCTGATGGTTGGCGCTACATGAGTGGTCGCTTCCACTCCATGAACCTTGTCCTATGGCTGATCCACATCCTGAAGCTCATCCTTAGGAACTAATAGCTCCTCATCTGCATGCAAGTGTGGCTCCCTCTCAAGCGAACACTTCATGGCTTTCTCCTCCTGAAATTTTATATCCCATCGTACAACAGTCTTACCACTGTCTAGCAAATACACACGATAGTTGTGGGGCGTATCAGTGTACCCCACAAATATCCCAGCCTCTATGGTTTCCTCCAACTTCTTCCTGACATCCTTCGTCACATGCATGTAAACGTTAGCACCAAAAATCCTCAAATGACAAAGATCAGGCTTCTTACCAGAATAAGCCTCCTCGGGTGTACTCATGCCAAGTATCCTGTGAGGACAACGGTTCTACACATATACTGCAGTATTGCATGCTTCCGCCCACAAGTGAAGGGGTAGACCCTGATCATGCAACATCGCCCGTGTAGCACCCACGATCATTCCGTTCTTCCACTCAGCAACCCCGTTCTGCTGTGGGTTATGGGGAGCTATGAGCTCTCTTCGAATCCCTTTTGCACTGCAGAAATCCTTGAACTCGCCAGAGATGTATTCACCACCATTATCGCTCCTAAGAGCCTTCACCTTCTTCCCCGAATCCTTCTCAACCAGTTCTTTGAACTCACAAAACTTTGAGTATGTCTCACTCTTCTTCTGCATGAAGAAGATCCAGCACTTACGAGAGAAATCATCAACAAAGATCACATAATACCTATGTTTTGCTGTCGAAGCTACTGAGAAAGTTCCACACACGTCTGTGTGAATTCTCTCAAGGATCGTCGTGGCGTGACTATCCTTCTCGTGAAAGGTGGCTTTCACAAACTTTCCCAAAGTACACCCCTTGCACTGATCTGACTGCGCAAGAGTGCCTTTAGGAAGCCCTGTAGTGATTTGCTGCAGTATCTTCAAGGCTCCATGGTGAAGGTGACCCAATCTCCTGTGCCACAGCTCGCCATCATCCTGGCTCACCAATCCTTCTGCCTTGCATGCCATTGCTGCGCATCCATCTACATGCAACTGATAAAGGTTCCTCACTCAAACCCCTATCTTCTGGGTTTCTCCAGTTGTCTTGCTACGCAGGAAAGCCTTTCCCTCGCTGAAAACAACATCATATCCCTTGTCTTCTAACATCGCCATAGAGATAAGATTCTTCTTCAATCCTGGAACATGCATCACTTCCTTCAATACGAAGGGTTTACCAGACTCCCTCTCAAAGGAAATGGTACCGATACCGGTCGCACTGTATCTACCATCATCACCCATCTCGATGTGCACTCCAAGATCTTTGTCCTCCAGATCAGAAAACAAATCTCGATCTCCTGTCATGTGAAAAGACGCACCACTGTCCAAGAACCACACCGATCCCATCACACTTGAAACCAAGCATGCGATCAATGAAAAATCAAGCTCAAATTGCGAGGCTAGAGCCTCTCCTGCTGCAGATCCAGCAGCTTGCTTGTTCTTCTTCTTCTGTGGACAATTAGTGGCATAGTGTCCGTGCTGGTGACAGTGAAAGCACTTCACCTTGGACATGTCCTGCTTCTTGCCTTTCGCACCAGACTGAGAAGCTTTCTTTCTCTTCCCCTTCTTTGCTTTGGCAGCCAAAGCACAATTTTCTTCATCAGGTCCCTTTGATGAAGATCCGTCCCTGGTATTCTGCCTGATCTCCTCCTACACAAGATCTGACCAAAGTCTCTCCCATCCTGGCAATTTCTCCTGGCCATTGACAGAGTCCTAATAGGAATTCCAACTCTTCGGAAGACCAAGGAGAACCAAGCTCACCAAGTCCTCATCATCAACAGCCACCCCCACACTTCGCAGCTCATCTCTGCACTGAGTGAACTTCGTGAGATACTTGGGCATACTGTCTCCCTTCTCGCATTTGATGTTTCTGAGTTTATCCTTGAGTGCCAGCTTCCTCTGATCGCTTTTGCTTCGGAATAGATCTATCAACACTTTCAACATCAAGTATGGAGAAGCCTTACCATGCAGGCTAGACATAATGTGATCCTTCACGCCCTCCAACAGAATCCTTTGACACTTTGCTGTCTTCTTTTGCCAAGCATCAACCTGCGTAGTATCAGTAGGCTTTGGGACACCAGCCTCTATGAACTCCTTCAGCCCGTTATCATCCAACACTGCCTCCATCCTATCCTTCCATGCAATATAGTTCAAGCTGCCCTCAAGAGCATACTTCAATCGCAATCCGTTGAAAGACATTGCCACGTTGATACCAAGAAAACACTGCTGCAAATTCGAATTCCACTAGCTCCAAACTCAACCGCCTCTGATCTAGAATTCGTGAGAACAAAGTATTTCTCATACAGAGATTGACTGTATGGGATTTTACCGGATATCTCACCTTCCAAAGGAAGGATGAATCCAGAGGCTACCTAGCCCGATTACAGACTCTACCTGAAGAAATAAGATGTAAACACTTTCTGAATAATAGATCTGATGATCAACAACTCTGATACCATGTAGAAATTTTGAATAATAAACACTTATTCACAGAGATTATCCCGATTATACACTATTGTGGAATACATGCACAATACATAATCTCCTCTATGTTGATCATCAATTTAGCAGCATCAAAAATCATGAAACATCAATCGCATGCGTACATTAACACAGTATGTAACCCGGGGAAAGCTTACAGCTGAAAACCCCACACTATCTGTATATTAATGATTGAGAACATGTAACAATACATAGTACAATACTCCTCACAAGTACTCAGTACTATCTCCACCTGTTACACACAAAACTAGCTCAGATCCGAACAAGTCACAGGTTCAAATCTCCTCCGCTGCTTTTCCTACCTCCACTGCACAATACTAGGTGAAAATCACGTGAGCATAGGCTATAATTCCTTGGTATTGGCCCACATTGCGCAGTTCTCATTGGCATTACTCAATCCCACTGATTGTGCAAGATCTCATGCACAACTATAGTCACAACTGATAGCAATCTCAACCTCTAACACCTGTCTCCACTGAACTGTACATGCACTGAGTTAACTAATGTATTCTTCAGTTGCTTTATGATTTAATAATTAGTAAATTAATTAATATTTAATTCACACAACTCATCACTAGTGTATTCTTTAGTTAGACTAAAATACAACTAGTTCAACCAAGTCAAACTGAACACAACTCCATCAACTCCACAATCAACTCCACCAAATTCAATTGCTTGAGTTCTAACTGAAGTCCTGCATGCAATAGCTCAACTGAACCATAAAGAAAGCGTATTTCCTTCTGACAGCTGCATGTGCCACATCTGTAGCTCAAACTGAAGTGCTCCAAGAGGATAAGATAATGTTTATAGTCCAAATATTATTATGAGACAATAATATTCGACTGTTCTATTTTTAGCCTGGCAGTCTAAAAATAGAAACCTGCCCATATGTCTAAAAATAGAAGTCCATCTATTTTTACCAACATGACCAATCATCCACAAATAACATACTGCAACTCATAGACCATGATCCATATGTCTAAAAATAGACTTTGCGCCAAAAATAGCCTGCGGGCCCACTTAGTGAAGGTGACTTCTTTCCACTAAGCTCCATCATCTTGTTGCATTCTCAACAAAATAACGGTGAGAAGAAACCTATAGGTTGATGAAAAGGTGTTTAAAAATACTGTATAAAATATAAATTAAAAACATTAGGTTTATGTGAATTAAGTAACTTGGTTCTTGTGCCAAACTAATGAAACAACTGAAAACTGATTACAATAGTCCCTGCAGCCTTGAAGGGGCAGGGGCTAATAAGAATTTCATGAAGAACAATATTGTGATTAATATCTCCATGTATATGTACATATGAATTGTAGACAACTACTAATAATTTCTTAACTTTTAATCCTAATACAATTTATCATTGGATTGGAATCAAGTGTTGAAAGATATTAAAGGAAAATTAGAATCAAGTGTTGAAGGACATTAAAGGAAAATTATATGTGCAAAAACCCCAATCATAGCCAAATGCATTTCATGATTAACTTTTTGTGATAAATTATAATAATACAATTTATCATTGGATTGGAAGGATATTAAAGGAAAATTATATGTGCAAAAAACCCCAATCATAGCCAAATGCATTTCATGATCAACTTTTTGTGATAAATTAGAATGTGTTATTTTCTAGTTAAACAACAAATTTAGAGGTAAATAGAAATGATAGTTTAGAAATTTATATAAATTATTAATGGTGTGCATTAGTTACATTTATAAAGGATTTAAAAACCATATACTATTGCATATTAATGGCACATTATGGATGTAATGGACTCCCGGGGCTTATTGGATTTTTATTACTTCTTATGGTTTCAAAAGCCACATAAAGTTGTAGAATCATTAAAGAAAATATGCATACTAAGACAACTATTCAAAGATTCTTCAAATTCTAAGGATTTCTTAGATTTCCTAGTGTCACTTGGAGAAAAATATCTAAAATGTTGACACTTAATCATAGGGATTGGGTGAACAATTGTAAATATTGTAAATAATAAATAAGGGAAAATGAAGAGTCATCAGGAGATGAAACTCAAGAGTCACTCCCTCATGTATATAACTATGAACAACTCAAATGAATAGACATATTCTTATTTGAGGAGTTACCACTTGGCCTAACATGGTATCAGAGCCAACTCCATTTTTAGTTGTTCTGCCCTGAATAGTTGTAACTCCCTCCTGTTCTGCCTATTTTGCAGAATTGTCACCTTCTTTGCATTCTATACACCTGTGATGTTGTTTCTCATAATGTTATCCTTGCATTATTGATCTTCGTCTGCATTTGGTGTTTAACATTGCATTTTCTCTGGTTCAACGAAGTCGTTTGTTTAATGCTGCATTTGCTCTGGTTCATACGTGACCCCCCTCTCCACTGTGTTGTGACAGATTTCAAGCCAGCCTCAGCCTCTACGTCTTCATCGATGGGGAAGGCAGGTGGGTTGCATTATCACGTTGTCCACAACCTCGCTGTAGCAAATGTATTACCGCACAAGTCTCAGGTATCGGTGTTGTGGTAACATTATGGCGCTGAGTCGCACTGTGGCAGTCTCATATACATAGAACGTCGAATATAAAGTTGTTTTCATATACATAGAATGTTGTTTTCAACTGTTGGTATTATTTCAATTGTTTCATTATCGACTCCCAGTTTTCGTGCAACGGAATCATGGTCCACAACACGTTGTCTCTATGCCCTCTTCCGTTGCTCCTTCCCTCATGCTTCCTACTATCCACTGCCTACTATCTGGTTGCACCCTCCCTCGCGTTGTCTAGTATTCTGATTTGTGCAGTCATATAATACAACATCGCCGCCCCTTCTCCATATATGTTCATCTTCCATATATGCACTCACACCCCTCATCGCTCTTGGTTTTGAACATTGTATACACCACTCTTGGCCCTCTCCCATGGTATGTAACACTCCCTTCTTGCATTACCATGGGTCTCCATACGTAGATTAACGCTGCCATACCTCGTTGGTATACTGTCAACCCTCCCCACACAGGTTAATCCCTCAGCCTTCATACGTATCCCCTTTTCCCATATAATACCCTTCCCATATCAACCTTCGCCAAGTAACCACTACCCTAAATATTACTCCCATAAATATCAGATTACATTTTTTTTGCATTCTAACCACCACAACTGCATTTTTTGCCACAAGAAGTATTTTTTACAGTAAACAGATTTTACAATGCATTCATTAATATCTATTGTGGGAGTGGTTATCAATGGGAAGGAGAATTATCTTGAGTGGTCTCAGAAAATCAAATACACCCTCATTTTTAATGAGATGTGGAAAGGAGTGTGTGTTGGAGAAGGAGACAAAGAACCACAACAGCCTACCTCAAACAAGGAATTTGCCATTTGGGAAAATAAGAACAGCAATGCTTATGCCTTGATTGCAACATTAGTAAATGAAGAGGTGAGTCGCCATATTTCACCATTTTCAAATGCTTTCGAAGCCTTACAAAAACTGAAGGAACTCTATGACTCACACTCTACACATGAAGTTGTTCAACTCATGATTAAATTATTCAGCCTTGAATTACAAAATGATGATCCTCTTTCTCTTGCATCATAAGTAAAATCTATTATGCATGATATCAAAGTCACTAATGTTGAACTGAACATTCCTCTTATATCTTTTTTCAAGGCACTTTATCCCACTTACTGAAATTATCTTGAGTCATTGCAAGCAAATGGAAACCTCAAAGAAATTACCTTTGACTCCCTTGTGAATAAATTTGTTGAAAGAGAGAAAGATTTTGGGAAGAAGACATCTCCTCAGTCTTCTGAAGAGGATGTGTGTCTTGCACATAGAGAGAAGAATCTTGCTCAAAATTCTTCCAGAGGAAGAGGTGGTCGAAGAGTAAGAGGAAAAAGAAATTTTAGAGGCGAGGGGGTAGACACTCTCAAGTAGAAAATTCAGATTTGCATTGCATGCATTGCAGTAGATATGGGTCACATGATGCATCCACAAGCAAGTTGCCTTGGGACAAATTTGAGCAAGAAATAAATCAACCTAAAGGTAAAACCAATGACATCGAGAAAGGTAAAGCCCCTGAATTTGCTCACTATGTTGTGGCACACTGTAATATTGGAGTAAATGAAGAGTTATTTAATGGTTCACTTGCTTCTTGGAAAAATGATTGGTTGCTTGATTCAGGAGCAACTTGCCCCATGACTTTTAGAAGAGAATTTTTTGAAGAATTTACTGACAATGTTGATGGAGCAGTATACTTTGTAGACAAACCAAAACTCAAGCCAGTAGGGCTTGGCACAATCAGGCTTAAATTGCCTGGTCTTCCATACTTTCTTCTGCATGATGTTTTATATCTCCCACAACTAAGGAGAAACTTGTTGTCCTTGGTCCACATCCGCTAGTAAGGACACTCCATTCATATGTTTGATGGCAAGGTTGAGGTTAGAAAAGCATTAGATCACTCACTTGTCATGACGGGGATAGAAGAAGAAATGCTTCTCAAGATGCAAGGTAACACTTCTCGTGCACAAAATTTCTCATACAATTCTCATTATGATGAAGGTACATTTCCATCAAGTTTATTATGGCATGCTATATTTGGACACTTGAACTATGACAACCTCTGCTTGTTGAAGAAAAATGGTGTTAATGGTTTTCCTACAATTCCTAGGAAACTTAAGCAATGTGATGCTTGCATTCAAGGAAAGCACAGAAAACAGTCTTTTCATGATTCACATTCCAGAGCACATATAAAACTTAAACTCATTCATTCATATTTATGTGGTCCAATGCATGTTCCTTCTGCAAATGGAAATAAATATATGATGACATATAATGATGACTACACCAGAATGTGTTGGGTTTATTTATTGAATAACAAATCTGATGCTTTTCAAACATTCAAGAACTTTCATACATGGATTGAAAATGATGCACAATCTCATATTGGCTCTATTCGCACTGATAACGGAAAAGAATACACTTCAAATGAATTTGAAAACTATCTTCGCCAACATGGGATCAAACATCAAACAATTGTGCCTTATAATCCCCAACAGAACGAAGTAGTTGAAAGAATGAATAGAACAATCTTAGATATGATGCGCTCTGTTATCACTCAAGAAAAATAGTTTAAATTCTGAACATCAATTTTTTAAATTTATCAAAGGGTTGATGTCAGTTTTGGGCCTAGTCTTTTCATCTTGTTTTAGTGTCTGGTTAAGAGTCTTGCTAGTGTGTCAAAAGGGGTCAATTCTCTGTTTTAGTCCATCAATGGTCTCACACCACACCTAAGCTCCATATGTCAATCCTATTTCAAAGTTCACAGCGCAGAAACCTCCGTCTAGGTGATTTCGTAGCTCAAAGCACCGATTTTGCACTAACTGCGCTATGAAATCGGGAATTCGTGCTGATCCATAGCAAATCTCACCCCTGTTGTCATATTTTCTGCAAGAAGTCTACGGGGATAGCATGTGCAAGGTCTTACAGGTCGGTCTTGACGCGTGTTCTGTAACCTTCAAATTTGATTCTTGCCTGTACCATTCAAATCAGGACTTCCATCCAAAACTAAATCTGAAAATTCTCTATTAAGACCGAAACTTCTGATTCTGGTTTCGATTTGTGATCAATCTGGCAGTATCCCTTCTGAGAAGAACGGGCTCTTGCCACCTTCCTTTGTTTCTAATTTGCAAAATGTCTTGAAGAACAGAAAGTGTAGAATGCTTTTACACTTTGGAAAATGTATTGAAAACAATACTGGATGACGAGGGAAAATTATGGGTGGAAAGGATCTTTTCTGACATAACAAACAGTCTACACAGAGCGACTATTCTTGTTGATTTTCAACTGAGCAAGCTACATCTTGTCCTCTTAAGAGTCACTGCACTGACTGGACTTTTGATACATGATGAGACGCCTGATTTGGCAAAGGGTGCTGTGAAAGCTGTCCAAGATCTTTATGATGTTGTAACCCATGATATTCTGTCGTATAATATAAGAGAGCACTATGACACCTAGAAGACCCTGGCAAAAGCAAGGAATAAAGGGCGACTGTTCTCTAAGCTGGAATGGCCCCAAGATCCAGAACTGAGACAACAAATCAATGGTTTCATTTACTCGTGAATATCAAGGATTCTGCTGCCAATATTCCAAGGAATCTAGAGGCAAGACGCCGACTAGAATTTTTCACAAATTCTTTGTTCATGAAAATGGCACCAGAAAAACCTGTGCGAGAAATGCTTTCATTCAGTGTGTTTACGCCATATTACAAGGAAACTGTTATGTATAGTATAACAGAATTAGAAAATGAAAATGTAGATGGAATTTCTACAGTGTTTTATCTTCAAAAAATCTTTCCAGATGAATGGAAAAAATTTTCTGGAGCGTATCGGACGAGATAAACATACACTTGTGTCAGAGCTCAAGGAAAATCCAAATGACCTTTTGGAGCTGCGTTTATGGGCTTCTTATAGAGGGAAGACAGAGAAGCATTACTGGAAGTTGCGTCTGATTTGATTGAAAAGGATCTGATTCTTGTGGGTGCTACAACTATAGAAGAAAAACTACAGAAAGGGGTTCCCAGGTGTATAGACAAACTTGCACAAGCAGGTCTAAAGATTTGGGTGTTGACTGGTGATAAGATGGAGACTGCAATCAATATAGGATTTGCATGCAGCCTTCTTCGGCAAGGCATGAAACAAATTTGTCTGACTATAAAAGGCATTGAATTTGGTAACCAAGATACCTCCACCAAGGCTGCAAAAGAAAGCATTATATTGCAAATTACGAATGATTACCAGACAATAAGTCTGGAGATGAATCCCGATGCTGCTTTTGCTTTGATCATTGAGGGAAAAGATTTGCCATATGCCTTAGAGGCCGACCTAAAAGATCAGTTTTCGCAGCTGGCAATACTCTGTGCATCTGTAATCTGCTGTCGAGTTTCTCCCAAGCAAAAAGCCTTGGTCACAAGGCTGGTTAAAGAAGGCACTCGTAAAACTACTCTGGCTATTGGTGATGGGGCTAATAATGTGGGCATGATTCAAGAAGCAGATATCGGTGTTGGTATTAGTGGTGTGGAAGGAATGCAGGCAGTCATGGCTAGTGATTTCTCTATTGCACAATTTCGATTTTGGAGCGCTTGCTCATGGTTCATGGACATTGGTGCTATAAGAGGATTGCACAGATGATCTGCTATTTCTTTTACAAAAATATATCTTTTGGGCTTACACTCTTCTATTTTGAAGCATATACAAGTTTCTCTGGACAACCCATATATGATGATTGGTATATGCTGCTTTTCAATGTTATTTTGACATCAATGCCAGTCATATCTTTGGGGGTTTTTGAGCAGGATGTTTCATCTGAAGTATGTTTGCAGTTCCCTGCTCTCTATCAGCAGGGCCCAAGAAATATATTTTTTAACTGGTACTGTGTACTTGAATGGTTGGAAAACCATGAGATTATTTATGATATTTGTCAACAACCACTTCAGTTGCCTCTACCAAATGTTTCAAGTACAGTTCAGGAATTTCAGAAAGTGGAGGACTATTTATCTATGGTGGAACAGTAACCTTCTGAGATAATGCAGGATGCAGTGATTCCATCCATGAGTGCGTTGGTAAAGCCAGAGCTTCTAAGGCACCAAGACAAAGATGTCAGGCTCATTGTTGTTACTTGCATTAGTGAAATCACTAGAATAACGACACCTGAAGCACCATATAATGATGATTTAATGAGGGAAATACTTCAGTTGATTGTTGGAAGCCTTCAGGGACTAGATCAAATGAATAGTCCCACATTTGGAAGGAGGGTAACAATTTTAGAAACTGTCGCAAAAGTCAGGTCATGCGTTGTCATGCTGAACCTTCAGTGTGATAATCTCATCCTTGACATGTTTCAACATTTCCTTGCCAGTGCTAGTGAGAATCACACTGAAAACGTATCTGCTTCAATGCAAACAATTATGAGTTTGGTTTGAATGAAAGGAAGACTGTGCTTTTGAAATTACTCAGCAGTTTCGTAGCGCGCTACGAAACTGCTGTAGCTGCATGTTACAATTCAGTTGATCAACTATGATTGACAAAGCGGCAAATCTTTTTGAAAGGTTTTGTCATCACACAGGTACATGAAAACGGTGGACAGCACATCAAGGACGTGGCAGTCTGCTCCAGTTTGGGAAATTAAAGGATAAAGGACATGTTTCTTTGGATTCGAATATTTTAAGGAAACCAAAAGCATAGTACCGGGGCAGTTTCCTGTTTCTCAGCAGAGGTAAAAGGATACGACATTAAAGGCCAGCAAGCAGCTACAGACACCTATCACAGCCAAACTAAAAAAGACCACTTGTCAGGGAATAAATCTTGATTGTAATAAATGCTACGTTCAGCATGATGTAGAATTAGAATCCTAATTGTTTTAGGTTTTTAAAGCTGTCAATTAGTAGTCAGTTGTATTTATTAGTTAGTTAAAGGGTTAATAGGTGTCATTAGAAGTAGACTTCGACTTCCCCTCATGCTTGAGGAGGAATCTCAGTCAGGTAGAAGAAAGCTATATATAGCTGAAACAGCAATGTAATCGGGGTTTGGAAATTTTATAACAGAGTACTGTTTTGGCTTATGTAAAGACAGAGTTTCAGTAATATAATTTGGCTGCTTTTCTTCTCAGGATTCATGAAGGATTTCCATGTTCAGAATGTGTGATTTTATTCTTTCCTTAATGTCTTTTACAGTTGCATAGATGTGTAATCACTCAGAATTCACTGATTGTGCTCTGATTTCCTGTATGCATTTATGAACTGTGGTTTTATATGAGTTGTGTTCTGAACATCCAAATGCTAAATGCCCTGACTTCTATGTAAAGGCAGTATCATTGTTTATTGAGGTGTTATTGACTCCATAGGCCCAATGGAAACTTGTTTAATGTATTTCCAGCATTCATTTTTATCACTGTTATTTTACAAGAGTTAGCCATCTTATTCCTAATCAAAATCAATAACCCTATGAGAGAGCCCTCTCAGGCTAAGGAGGCTAAGCCTTAGTCAAAAGATTGGTTTGAAACAGTTACTTGAAGTCTTCCTAGTCTGCAGCCTTCCAGGGTCTGATTTTGAGATAACATTTTGGTGCGTCTGCCGGGAGTCTGAAGATTATTCTTTCCCGAAATCAAGAGATTGAACTTCTGAAGGTAACAGGAGCTCATAAGGTTTTCGAGGCTGCAAATCTACCTTGGCGACTCCATTGTTGAAGAATTTGAAATTCATAGATTCATGGTGATTCCACTGGAGTTATGAAGGACCCAAATGCTACCATTGTTATTTCAAGGTGTGCATGCATAGATTTTTCAGGAATTCATGGTTTCCCAAATCATTTTCCAAAGGATGCATATTTTCTAAGGAATGGTCCAAAATTCAATGGAGAAGATTTGAGTTTAACTTTGAAGCATATATCAGATTTCTGTGATTTTACTGAGCTTCTTAGAGTTAAACATGAGGATGTTTGCATTATGTTGTTCTATGATTCATTTCAAGGGAAATGTAAACGGTGGATTGAAAGCTTTCCTGCCAAATCCATCAAGTCATTTGAAGACTTTTGGATTATGTTTTTGGAGGAATGGATAGATAGATCAGATGTGGTGGCAAACTCTCCTTCAATTCAAGGTTTCAAACAATGGAATAATGATCATAGTAATGGAGAAACAAATGAAAAATTTTCTTTGTCCTTGTCCTCGTATCTAAAATCATTTGAGTGTAAGGCAGAGGATAAGATGAAATTTTTGGATGAAGTTGCTGAGGACATTGAGGAAGACATTGAAGGTTTAGAAGGTCAAATTCAATCATATAGTCTTCATGGTCATGATCATTCTTTTCAGAAGCTTTCTATGGCAGAACACAGGGAGAGAGTGTTGCTTCCTTTCTCTTTCACGATTGAGGAACTGTACACTGTTGTTGAAGATCAGTTTGCACAACCAGAAAGTTACAAGAATCATCAAGCTGATCATGTATTCTGGGATCCTATAGCTAAATACATGGAAGAGTTTTACTCTCCAGTGTTTCAGCTTTTCTATGAAGATCAGAGGCAATTTCAGTGGCAGTGGTCATCACAATATCATTGTGGCGCTGAACTCCAATGCAGTCAAAAAACTCAAATATCAGATAAGACAAATGATTGGCTACATTGGAAATTTCACATTGATTGAGCTGAAAGAAGTTTGAATTGATAGGGTAGGTAGGTAGGAAAATGCAAATAAGCTCAAGGTCAACTGAGCATTTTTCAGTAGATGTAGATTTCTTTCTCCTACAGTCATCATCAAGCTTAAGCCCGAGGTGAAGGCCCAAGAAGCTTGAAGGGGATGTTTGTCAAACAAATCTATGTTTTTCATAAAATGGACAAAGCACTGGACCTGCGAGTTCTTAGTGTACTACAGGAGCACACTATCCCAAGTGGAGCCACTGTTATCACTCAAGAAAAATAGTTTAAATTCTGAACATCAATTTTTTAAATTTGTCAAAGGGTTGATGTCAGTTTTGGGCCTAGTCTTTTCATCTTGTTTTAGTGTCTGGTTAAGAGTCTTGCTAGTGTGTCAAAAGGGGTCAATTCTCTGTTTTAGTCCATCAATGGTCTCACACCACACCTAAGCTCCATATGTCAATCCTATTTCAAAGTTCACAGCGCAGAAACCTCCGTCTAGGTGATTTCGTAGCACAAAGCACCGATTTTGCACTAACTGCGCTATGAAATCGGGAATTCGTGCTGATCCATAGCAAATCTCACCCCAGCTGTCATATTTTCTGCAAGAAGTCTACGGGGATAGCATGTGCAAGGTCTTACAGGTCGGTCTTGATGCGTGTTTTGTAACTTTCAAATTTGATTCTTTCCTGTACCATTCAAATCAGGACTTCCATCCAAAACTAAATCTGAAAATTCTCTATTAAGACCGAAACTTCTGATTCTGGTTTCGATTTGTGATCAATCTGGCAGTATCCCTTCTGAGAAGAACGAGCTCTTGCCACCTTCCTTTGTTTCTAATTTGCAAAATGTCTTGAAGAACAGAAAGTGTAGAATGCTTTTAGACTTTGGAAAATGTATTGAAAACAATACTGGATGACGAGGGAAAATTATGGGTGGAAAGGATCTTTTCTGACATAACAAACAGTCTACACAGAGCGACTATTCTTGTTGATTTTCAACTGAGCAAGCTACATCTTGTCCTCTTAAGAGTCACTGCACTGACTGGACTTTTGATACATGATGAGACGCCTGATTTGGCAAAGGGTGCTGTGAAAGCTGTCCAAGATCTTTATGATGTTGTAACCCATGATATTCTGTCATATAATATAAGAGAGCACTATGACACCTGGAAGACCCTGGCAAAAGCAAGGAATGAAGGGCGACTGTTCTCTAAGCTGGAATGGCCCAAAGATCCAGAACTGAGACAACAAATCAAGCGGTTTCATTTACTCGTGACTATCAAGGATTCTGCTGCCAATATTCCAAGGAATCTAGAGGCAAGACGCCGATTAGAATTTTTCACAAATTCTTTGTTCATGAAAATGGCACCAGCAAAACCTGTGCGAGAAATGCTTTCATTCAGTGTGTTTATGCCATATTACAAGGAAACTGTTATGTACAGTATAACGGAATTAGAAAATGAAAATGTAGATGGAATTTCTACAGTGTTTTATCTTCAAAAAATCTTTCTAGATGAATGGAAAAAATTTTCTGGAGCGTATCGAACGAGATAAACATACACTTGTGTCAGAGCTCAAGGAAAATCCAAATGACCTTTTGGAGCTGCGTTTATGGGCTTCTTATAGAGGGCAGACAGAGAAGCATTACTGGAAGTTGCGTCTGATTTGATTGAAAAGGATCTGATTCTTGTGGGTGCTACAACTATAGAAGACAAACTACAGAAAGGGGTTCCTAGGTGTATAGACAAACTTGCACAAGCAGGTCTAAAGATTTGGGTGTTGACTGGTGATAAGATGGAGACTGCAATCAATATAGGATTTGCATGCAGCCTTCTTCGGCAAGGCATGAAACAAATTTGTCTGACTATAAAAGGCATTGAATTTGGTAACCAAGATACCTCCACCAAGGCTGCAAAAGAAAGCATTATATTGCAAATTACGAATGCTTACCAGACAATAAGTCTGGAGATGAATCCCGATGTTGCTTTTGCTTTGATCATTGAGGGAAAAGATTTGGCATATGCCTTAGAGGCCGACCTAAAAGATCAATTTTCGCAGATGGCAATACTCTGTGCATCTGTAATCTGCTGTCGAGTTTCTCCCAAGCAAAAAGCCTTGGTCACAAGGCTGGTTAAAGAAGGCACTCGTAAAACTACTCTGGCTATTGGTGATGGGGCTAATAATGTGGGCATGATTCAAGAAGCAGATATCGGTGTTGGTATTAGTGGTGTGGAAGGCATGCAGGCAGTCATGGCTAGTGATTTCTCTATTGCACAATTTCGATTTTTGGAGCGCTTGCTCGTGGTTCATGGACATTGGTGCTATAAGAGGATTGCACAGATGATCTGCTATTTCTTTTACAAAAATATATCTTTTGGGCTTACACTCTTCTATTTTGAAGCATATACAAGTTTCTCTGGACAGCCCATATATGATGATTGGTATATGCTGCTTTTCAATGTTATTTTGACATCACTGCCAGTCATATCTTTGGGGGTTTTTGAGCAGGATGTTTCATCTGAAGTATGTTTGCAGTTCCCTGCTCTCTATCAGCAGGGCCCAAGGAATATATTTTTTAACTGGTACCGTGTACTTGGATGGTTGGCAAACCATGAGATTATTTATGATATTTGTCAACAACCACTTCAGTTGCCTCTGCCAAATGTTTCAAGTACAGTTCAGGAATTTCAGAAAGTGGAGGACTATTTATCTATGGTGGAACAGTAACCTTCTGAGATAATGCAGGATGCAGTGATTCCATCCATGAGTGCGTTGGTAAAGCCAGAGCTTCTAAGGCACCAAGACAAAGATGTCAGGCTCATTGTTGTTACTTGCATTAGTGAAATCACTAGAATAACGACACCTGAAGCACCATATAATGATGATTTAATGAGGGAAATATTTCAGTTGATTGTTGGAAGCCTTCAGGGACTAGATCAAATGAATAGTCCCACATTTGGAAGGAGGGTAACAATTTTAGAAACTGTCGCAAAAGTCAGGTCATGCGTTGTCATGCTGAACCTTCAGTGTGATAATCTCATCCTTGACATGTTTCAACATTTCCTTGCCAGTGCTAGTGAGAATCACACTGAAAACGTATCTGCTTCAATGCAAACAATTATGGGTTTGGTTTGAATGAAAGGAAGACTGTGCTCTTGAAATTACTCAGCAGTTTCGTAGCGCGCTACGAAACTGCTGTAGCTGCATGTTACAATTCAGTTGATCAACTATGATTGACAAAGCGACAAATCTTTTTGAAAGGTTTTGTCATCACACAGGTACATGAAAACGGTGGACAGCACATCAAGGACGTGGCAGTCTGCTCCAATTTGGGTAATTAAAGGATAAAGGACATGTTTCTTTGGATTCGAATATTTTAAGGAAACCAAAAGCATTGTAATAAATGCTACGTTCAGCATGATGTAGAATTAGAATCCTAATTGTTTTAGGTTTCTAAAGCTGTCAATTAGTAGTCAGTTGTATTTATTAGTTAGTTAAAGGGTTAATAGGTGTCATTAGAAGTAGACTTCGACTTCCCCTCATGCTTGAGGAGGAATCTCAGTCAGGTAGAAGAAAGCTATATATAGCTGAAACAACAATGTAATCGGGGTTTGGAAATTTTATAACAGAGTACTGTTTTGGCTTATGTAAAGACAGAGTTTCAGTAATATAATTTGGCTGCTTTTCTTCTCAGGATTCATGAAGGATTTCCATGTTCAGAATGTGTGATTTTATTCTTTCCTTAATGTCTTTTACAGTTGCATAGATGTGTAATCACTCAGAATTCACTGATTGTGCTCTGATTTCCTGTATGCATTTATGAACTGTGGTTTTATATGAGTTGTGTTCTGAATATCCAAATGCTAAATGCCCTGACTTCTATGTAAAGGCAGTATCATTGTTTATTGAGGTGTTATTGACTCCATAGGCCCAATGGAAACTTGTTTAATGTATTTCCAACATTCATTTTTATCACTGTTATTTCACAAGAGTTAGCCATCTTATTCCTAATCAAAATCAATAACCCTATGAGAGAGCCCTCTCAGGCTAAGGAGGCTAAGCCTTAGTCAAAAGATTGGTTTGAAACAGTTACTTGAAGTCTTCCTGGTCTGCAGCCTTCCAAGGTCTGATTTTGAGATAACATTTTGGTGCGTCTGCCGGGAGTCTGAAGATTATTCTTTCCCGAAATCAAGAGATTGAACTTCTGAAGGTAGCAGGAGCTCAGAAGGTTTTCGAGGCTGCAAATATACCTTGGCGACTCCATTGTTGAAGAATTCGAAATTCATAGATTCATGGTGATTCCACTGGAGTTATGAAGGACCCAGATGCTACCATTCTTATTTCAAGGTATGGATGCATAAATTTTTCAGGAATTCATGGTTTCCCAAATCATTTTCCAAAGGATGCATATTTTCTAAGGAATGGTCCAAAATTCATTGGAGAAGATTTGAGTTTAACTTTGAAGCATATATCAGATTTCTGTGATTTTACTGAGCTTCTTAGAGTTAAACATGAGGATGTTTGCATTATGTTGTTCTATGATTCATTTCAAGGGAAATGTAAACGGTGGATTGAAAGCTTTCCTGCCAAATCCATCAAGTCATTTGAAGACTTTTGGATTATGTTTTTGGAGGAATGTATAGATAGATCAGATGTGGTGGCAAACTCTCCTTCAATTCAAGGTTTCAAACAATGGAATAATGATCATAGTAATGGAGAAACAAATGAAAATTTTTCTTTGTCCTTGTCCTCGTATCTAAAATCATTTGAGTGTAAGGCAGAGGATAAGATGAAATTTTTGGATGAAGTTGCTGAGGACATTGAGGAAGACACTGAAGGTTTAGAAGGTCAAATTCAATCATATAGTCTTCATGGTCATGATCATTCTTTTCAGAAGCTTTCTATGGCAGAACACAGGGAGAGAGTGTTGCTTCCTTTCTCTTTCACGATTGAGGAACTGTACACTGTTGTTGAAGATCAGTTTGCACAACCAGAAAGTTACAAGAATCATCAAGCTGATCATGTATTCTGGGATCCTATAGCTAAATACATGGAAGAGTTTTACTCTCCAGTGTTTCAGCTTTTCTATGAAGATCAGAGGCAATTTCAGTGGCAGTGGTCATCACAATATCATTGTGGCTCTGAACTCCAATGCAGTCAAAAAACTCAAATATCAGATAAGACAAATGATTGGCTACATTGGAAATTTCACATTGATTGAGCTGAAAGAAGTTTGAATTGATAGGGTAGTTAGGTAGGAAAATGAAAACAAGCTCAAGTTCAACTGAGCATTTTTCAGTAGATGTAGATTTCGTTCTCCTACAGTCATCATCAAGCTTAAGCCCGAGGTGAAGGCCCAAGAAGCTTGAAGGGGATGTTTGTCAAACAAATCTATGTTTTTCATAAAATGGACAAAGCACTGGACCTGCGAGTTCTTAGTGTACTACAGGAGCACACTATCCCAAGTGGAGCCACTATTATCACTCAAGAAAAATAGTTTAAATTCTGAACATCAATTTTTTAAATTTGTCAAAGGGTTGATGTCAGTTTTGGGCCTAGTCTTTTCATCTTGTTTTAGTGTCTAGTTAAGAGTCTTGCTAGTGTGTCAAAAGGGGTCAATTCTCTGTTTTAGTCCATCAATGGTCTCACACCACACCTAAGCTCCATATGTCAATCCTATTTCAAAGTTCACAGCGCAGAAACCTCCGTCTAGGTGATTTCGTAGCACAAAGCACCGATTTTGCACTAACTGCGCTATGAAATCGGGAATTCGTGCTGATCCATAGCAAATCTCACCCCAGCTGTCATATTTTCTGCAAGAAGTCTACGGGGATAGCATGTGCAAGGTCTTACAGGTCGGTCTTGATGCGTGTTTTGTAACTTTCAAATTTGATTCTTTCCTGTACCATTCAAATCAGGACTTCCATCCAAAACTAAATCTGAAAATTCTCTATTAAGACCGAAACTTCTGATTCTGGTTTCGATTTGTGATCAATCTGGCAGTATCCCTTCTGAGAAGAACGAGCTCTTGCCACCTTCCTTTGTTTCTAATTTGCAAAATGTCTTGAAGAACAGAAAGTGTAGAATGCTTTTAGACTTTGGAAAATGTATTGAAAACAATACTGGATGACGAGGGAAAATTATGGGTGGAAAGGATCTTTTCTGACATAACAAACAGTCTACACAGAGCGACTATTCTTGTTGATTTTCAACTGAGCAAGCTACATCTTGTCCTCTTAAGAGTCACTGCACTGACTGGACTTTTGATACATGATGAGACGCCTGATTTGGCAAAGGGTGCTGTGAAAGCTGTCCAAGATCTTTATGATGTTGTAACCCATGATATTCTGTCGTATAATATAAGAGAGCACTATGACACCTGGAAGACCCTGGCAAAAGCAAGGAATGAAGGGCGACTGTTCTCTAAGCTGGAATGGCCCCAAGATCCAGAACTGAGACAACAAATCAAACGGTTTCATTTACTCGTGACTATCATGGATTCTGCTGCCATTATTCCAAGGAATCTAGAGGCAAGACGCCGACTAGAATTTTTCACAAATTCTTTGTTCATGAAAATGGCACCAGCAAAACCTGTGCGAGAAATGCTTTCATTCAGTGTGTTTACGCCATATTACAAGGAAACTGTTATGTACAGTATAACGGAATTAGAAAATGAAAATGTAGATGGAATTTCTACAGTGTTTTATCTTCAAAAAATCTTTCCAGATGAATGGAAAAAAATTTCTGGAGCGTATCGGACGAGATAAACATACACTTGTGTCAGAGCTCAAGGAAAATCCAAATGACCTTTTGGAGCTGCGTTTATGGGCTTCTTATAGAGGGCAGACAGAGAAGCATTACTGGAAGTTGCGTCTGATTTGATTGAAAAGGATCTGATTCTTGTGGGTGCTACAACTATAGAAGACAAACTACAGAAAGGGGTTCCCAGGTGTATAGACAAACTTGCACAAGCAGGTCCAAAGATTTGGGTGTTGACTGGTGATAAGATGGAGACTGCAATCAATATAGGATTTGCATGCAGCCTTCTTCGGCAAGGCATGAAACAAATTTGTCTGACTCTAAAAGGCATTGAATTTGGTAACCAAGATACCTCCACCAAGGCTGCAAAAGAAAGCATTATATTGCAAATTACGAATGCTTACCAGACAATAAGTCTGGAGATGAATCCCGATGCTGCTTTTGCTTTGATCATTGAGGGAAAAGCTTTGGCATATGCCTTAGAGGCCGACCTAAAAGATCAGTTTTCGCAGCTGGCAATACTCTGTGCATCTGTAATCTGCTGTCGAGTTTCTCCCAAGCAAAAAGCCTTGGTCACAAGGCTGGTTAAAGAAGGCACTCGTAAAACTACTCTGGCTATTGGTGATGGGGCTAATAATGTGGGCATGATTCAAGAAGCAGATATCGGTGTTGGTATTAGTGGTGTGGAAGGCATGCAGGCAGTCATGGCTAGTGATTTCTCTATTGCACAATTTCGATTTTTGGAGCGCTTGCTCGTGGTTCATGGACATTGGTGCTATAAGAGGATTGCACAGATGATCTGCTATTTCTTTTACAAAAATATATCTTTTGGGCTTACACTCTTCTATTTTGATGATTGGTATATGCTGCTTTTCAATGTTATTTTGACATCACTGCCAGTCATATCTTTGGGGGTTTTTGAGCAGGATGTTTCATCTGAAGTATGTTTGCAGTTCCCTGCTCTCTATCAGCAGGGCCCAAGAAATATATTTTTTAACTGGTACCGTGTACTTGAATGGTTGGCAAACCATGAGATTATTTATGATATTTGTCAACAACCACTTCAGTTGCCTCTACCAAATGTTTCAAGTACAGTTCAGGAATTTCAGAAAGTGGAGGACTATTTATCTATGGTGGAACAGTAACCTTCTGAGATAATGCAGGATGCAGTGATTCCATCCATGAATGCGTTGGTAAAGCCAGAGCTTCTAAGGCACCAAGACAAAGATGTCAGGCTCATTGTTGTTACTTACATTAGTGAAATCACTAGAATAACGGCACCTGAAGCACCATATAATGATGATTTAATGAGGGAAATACTTCAGTTGATTGTTGGAAGCCTTCAGGGACTAGATCAAATGAATAGTCCCACATTTGGAAGGAGGGTAACAATTTTAGAAACTATCGCAAAAGTCAGGTCATGCGTATGCGTTGTCATGCTGAACCTTCAGTGTGATAATCTCATCCTTGACATGTTTCAACATTTCCTTGCCAGTGCTAGTGATAATCACACTGAAAACGTATCTGCTTCAATGCAAACAATTATGGGTTTGGTTTGAATGAAAGGAAGACTGTGCTTTTGAAATTACTCAGCAGTTTCGTAGCGCGCTACGAAACTGCTGTAGCTGCATGTTACAATTTAGTTGATCAACTATGATTGACAAAGCGGGAAATCTTTTTGAAAGGTTTTGTCATCACACAGGTACATGAAAACGGTGGACAACACATCAAGGACGTGGCAGTTTGCTCCAATTTGGGTAATTAAAGGATAAAGGACATGTTTCTTTGGATTCGAATATTTTAAGGAAACCAAAAGCATAGTACCGGGGCAGTTTCCTGTTTCTCAGCAGAGGTAAAAGGATACGACATTAAAGGCCAGCAAGCAGCTACAGACACCTATCACAGCCAAACTAAAAAAGACCACTTGTCAGGGAATAAATCTTGATTGTAATAAATGCTACGTTCAGCATGATGTAGAATTAGAATCCTAATTGTTTTAGGTTTCTAAAGCTGTCGATTAGTAGTCAGTTGTATTTATTAGTTAGTTAAAGGGTTAATAGGTGTCATTAGAAGTAGACTTCGACTTCCCCTCATGATTGAGGAGGAATCTCAGTCAGGTAGAAGAAAGCTATATATAGATGAATCAACAATGTAATAGGGGTTTGGAAATTTTATAACAGAGTACTGTTTTGGCTTATGTAAAGACAGAGTTTCAGTAATATAATTTGGCTGCTTTTCTTCTCAGGATTCATGAAGGATTTCCATGTTCAGAATGTGTGATTTTATTCTTTCCTTAATGTCTTTTACAGTTGCATAGATGTGTAATCACTCAGAATTCACTGATTGTGCTCTGATTTCCTGTATGCATTTATGAACTGTGGTTTTATATGAGTTGTGTTCTGAATATCCAAATGCTAAATGCCCTGACTTCTATGTAAAGGTAGTATCATTGTTTATTGAGGTGTTATTGACTCCATAGGCCCAATGGAAACTTGTTTAATGTATTTCCAGCATTCATTTTTATCACTGTTATTTCACAAGAGTTAGCCATCTTATTCCTAATCAAAATCAATAACCCTATGAGAGAGCCCTCTCAGGCTAAGGAGGCTAAGCCTTAGTCAAAAGATTGGTTTGAAACAGTTACTTGAAGTCTTCCTAGTCTGCAGCCTTCCAGGGTCTAATTTTGAGATAACATTTTGGTGCGTCTGCCGGGAGTCTGAAGATTATTCTTTCCCGAAATCAAGAGATTGAACTTCTGAAGGTAGCAGGAGCTCAGAAGGTTTTCGAGGCTGCAAATATACCTTGGCGACTCCATTGTTGAAGAATTCGAAATTCATAGATTCATGGTGATTCCACTGGAGTTATGAAGGACCCAGATGCTACCATTCTTATTTCAAGGTATGCATGCATAAATTTTTCAGGAATTCATGGTTTCCCAAATCATTTTCCAAAGGATGCATATTTTCTAAGGAATGGTCCAAAATTCAATGGAGAAGATTTGAGTTTAACTTTGAAGCATATATCAGATTTCTGTGATTTTACTGAGCTTCTTAGAGTTAAACATGAGGATGTTTGCATTATGTTGTTCTATGATTCATTTCAAGGGAAATGTAAACGGTGGATTGAAAGCTTTCCTGCCAAATCCATCAAGTCATTTGAAGACTTTTGGATTATGTTTTTGGAGGAATGTATAGATAGATCAGATGTGGTGGCAAACTCTCCTTCAATTCAAGGTTTCAAACAATGGAATAATGATCATAGTAATGGAGAAACAAATGAAAATTTTTCTTTGTCCTTGTCCTCGTATCTAAAATCATTTGAGTGTAAGGCAGAGGATAAGATGAAATTTTTGGATGAAGTTGCTGAGGACATTGAGAAAGACATTGAAGGTTTAGAAGGTCAAATTCAATCATATAGTCTTCATGGTCATGATCATTCTTTTCAGAAGCTTTCTATGGCAGAACACAAGGAGAGAGTGTTGCTTCCTTTCTCTTTCACGATTGAGGAACTGTACACTGTTGTTGAAGATCAGTTTGCACAACCAGAAAGTTACAAGAATCATCAAGCTGATCATGTATTCTGGGATCCTATAGCTAAATACATGGAAGAGTTTTACTCTCCAGTGTTTCAGCTTTTCTATGAAGATCAGAGGCAATTTCAGTGGCAGTGGTCATCACAATATCATTGTGGCTCTGAACTCCAATGCAGTCAAAAAACTCAAATATCAGATAAGACAAATGATTGGCTACATTGGAAATTTCACATTGATTGAGCTGAAAGAAGTTTGAATTGATAGGGTAGGTAGGTAGGAAAATGCAAACAAGCTCAAGGTCAACTGAGCATTTTTCAGTAGATGTAGATTTCTTTCTCCTACAGTCATCATCAAGCTTAAGCCCGAGGTGAAGGCCCAAGAAGCTTGAAGGGGATGTTTGTCAAACAAATCTATGTTTTTCATAAAATGGTCAAAGCACTGGACCTGCGAGTTCTTAGTGTACTACAGGAGCACAATATCCCAAGTGGAGCCACTGTTATCACTCAAGAAAAATAGTTTAAATTCTGAACATCAATTTTTTAAATTTGTCAAAGGGTTGATGTCAGTTTTGGGCCTAGTCTTTTCATCTTGTTTTAGTGTCTGGTTAAGAGTCTTGCTAGTGTGTCAAAAGGGGTCAATTCTCTGTTTTAGTCCATCAATGGTCTCACACCACACCTAAGCTCCATATGTCAATCCTATTTCAAAGTTCACAGCGCAGAAACCTCCGTCTAGGTGATTTCGTAGCGCAAAGCACCGATTTTGCACTAACTGCGCTATGAAATCGGGAATTCGTGCTGATCCATAGCAAATCTCACCCCAACTGTCATATTTTCTGCAAGAAGTCTACGGGGATAGCATGTGCAAGGTCTTACAGGTCGGTCTTGACGCATGTTCTGTAACCTTCAAATTTGATTCTTTCCTGTACCATTCAAATCAGGACTTCCATCCAAAACTAAATCTGAAAATTCTCTATTAAGACCGAAACTTCTGATTCTGGTTTCGATTTGTGATCAATCTGGCAGTATCCCTTCTGAGAAGAACGGGCTCTTGGCACCTTCCTTTGTTTCTAATTTGCAAAATGTCTTGAAGAACAGAAAGTGTAGAATGCTTTTACACTTTGGAAAATGTATTGAAAACAATACTGGATGACGAGGGAAAATTATGGGTGGAAAGGATCTTTTCTGACATAACAAACAGTCTACACAGAGCGACTATTCTTGTTGATTTTCAACTGAGCAAGCTACATCTTGTCCTCTTAAGAGTCACTGCATTGACTGGACTTTTGATACATGATGAGACGCCTGATTTGGCAAAGGGTGCTGTGAAAGCTGTCCAAGATCTTTATGATGTTGTAACCCATGATATTCTGTCGTATAATATAAGAGAGCACTATGACACCTGGAAGACCCTGGCAAAAGTAAGGAATGAAGGGCGACTATTCTCTAAGCTGGCATGGCCCCAAGATCCAGAACTGAGACAACAAATCAAACGGTTTCATTTACTCGTGACTATCAAGGATTCTGCTGCCAATATTCCAAGGAATCTAGAGGCAAGACGCCGACTAGAATTTTTCACAAATTCTTTGTTCATGAAAATGGCACCAGCAAAACCTGTGCGAGAAATGATTTCATTCAGTGTGTTTACGCCATATTACAAGGAAACTGTTATGTACAGTATAACGGAATTAGAAAATGAAAATGTAGATGGAATTTCTACAGTGTTTTATCTTCAAAAAATCTTTCCAGATGAATGGAAAAAATTTTCTGGAGCATATCAGACGAGATAAACATACACTTGTGTTAGAGCTCAAGGAAAATCCAAATGACCTTTTGGAGCTGCGTTTATGGGCTTCTTATAGAGGGCAGACAGAGAAGCATTACTGGAAGTTGCGTCTGATTTGATTGAAAAGGATCTGATTCTTGTGGGTGCTACAACTATAGAAGACAAACTACAGAAAGGGGTTCCCAGGTGTATAGACAAACTTGCACAAGTAGGTCTAAAGATTTGGGTGTTGACTGGTGATAAGATGGAGACTGCAATCAATATAGGATTTGCATGCAGCCTTCTTCGGCAAGGCATGAAACAAATTTGTCTGACTATAAAAGGCATTGAAATTGGTAACCAAGATACCTCCACCAAGGCTGCAAAAGAAAGCATTATATTGAAAATTACGAATGCTTACCAGACAATAAGTCTGGAGATGAATCCCGATGCTGCTTTTTCTTTGATCATTGAGGGAAAAGATTTGGCATATGCCTTAGAGGCCGACCTAAAAGATCAGTTTTCGCAGCTGGCAATACTCTGTGCATCTGTAATCTGCTGTCGAGTTTCTCCCAAGCAAAAAGCCTTGGTCACAAGGCTGGTTAAAGAAGGCACTCGTAAAACTACTCTGGCTATTGGTGATGGGGCTAATAATGTGGGCATGATTCAAGAAGCAGCTATCGGCATGCAGGCAGTCATGGCTAGTGATTTCTCTATTGCACAATTTCGATTTTGGAGCGCTTGCTCGTGGTTCATGGACATTGGTGCTATAAGAGGATTGCACAGATGATCTGCTATTTCTTTTACAAAAATATATCTTTTGGGCTTACACTCTTCTATTTTGAAGCATATACAAGTTTCTCTGGACAGCCCATATATGATGATTGGTATATACTGCTTTTCAATGTTATTTTGACATCAATGCCAGTCATATCTTTGGGGGTTTTTGAGCAGGATGTTTCATCTGAAGTATGTTTGCAGTTCCCTGCTCTCTATCAGCAGGGCCCAAGAAATATATTTTTTAACTGGTACCGTGTACTTGAATGGTTGGCAAACCATGAGATTATTTATGATATTTGTCAACAACCACTTCAGTTGCCTCTGCCAAATGTTTCAAGTACAGTTCAGGAATTTCAGAAAGTGGAGGACTATTTATCTATGGTGGAACAGTAACCTTCTGAGATAATGCAGGATGTAGTGATTCCATCCATGAATGCGTTGGGAAAGCCAGAGCTTCTAAGGCACCAAGACAAAGATGTCAGGCTCATTGTTGTTACTTGCATTAGTGAAATCACTAGAATAACGGCACCTGAAGCACCATATAATGATGATTTAATGAGGGAAATACTTCAGTTGATTGTTGGAAGCCTTCAAGGACTAGATCAAATGAATAGTCCCGCATTTGGAAGGAGGGTAACAATTTTAGAAACTGTCGCAAAAGTCAGGTCATACGTATGCGTTGTCATGCTGAACCTTCAGTGTGATAATCTCATCCTTGACATGTTTCAACATTTCCTTGCCAGTGCTAGTGAGAATCACACTGAAAACGTATCTGCTTCAATGCAAACAATTATGAGTTTGGTTTGAATGAAAGGAAGACTGTGCTTTTGAAATTACTCAGCAGTTTCGTAGCGCGCTATGAAACTGTTGTAGCTGCATGTTACAATTCAGTTGATCAACTATGATTGACAAAGCGGCAAATCTTTTTGAAAGGTTTTGTCATCACACAGGTACATGAAAACGGTGGACAGCACATCAAGGACGTGGCAGTCTGCTCCAATTTGGGTAATTAAAGGATAAAGGACATGTTTCTTTGGATTCGAATATTTTAAGGAAACCAAAAGCATAGTACCGGGGCAGTTTCCTGTTTCTCAGCAGAGGTAAAAGGATACGACATTAAAGGCCAGCAAGCAGCTACAGACACCTATCACAGCCAAACTAAAAAAGACCACTTGTCAGGGAATAAATCTTGATTGTAATAAATGCTACATTCAGCATGATGTAGAATTAGAATCCTAATTGTTTTAGGTTTCTAAAGCTGTCAATTAGTAGTCAGTTGTATTTATTAGTTAGTTAAAGGGTTAATAGGTGTCATTAGAAGTAGACTTCGACTTCCCCTCATGCTTGAGGAGGAATCTCAGTCAGGTAGAAGAAAGCTATATATAACTGAAACAACAATGTAATCGGGGTTTGGAAATTTTATAACAGAGTACTGTTTTGGCTTATGTAAAGACAGAGTTTCAGTAATATAATTTGGTTGCTTTTCTTCTCAGGATTCATGAAGGATTTCCATGTTCAGAATGTGTGATTTTATTCTTTCCTTAATGTCTTTTACAGTTGCATAGATGTGTAATCACTCAGAATTCACTGATTGTGCTCTGATTTCCTGTATGCATTTATGAACTGTGGTTTTATATGAGTTGTGTTCTGAACATCCAAATGCTAAATGCCCTGACTTCTATGTAAAGGTAGTATCATTTTTTATTGAGGTGTTATTGACTCCATAGGCCCAATGGAAACTTGTTTAATGTATTTCCAGCATTCATTTTTATCACTGTTATTTCACAAGAGTTAGCCATCTTATTCCTAATCAAAATCAATAACCCTATGAGAGAGCCCTCTCAGGCTAAGGAGGCTAAGCCTTAGTCAAAATATTGGTTTGAAACAGTTACTTGAAGTCTTCCTGGTCTGCAGCCTTCCAGGGTCTGATTTTGAGATAACACGCTCCATGATGTTTTTCAAGAATGTAAAATTGATGTTTTGGGCAGATGCAATTCTATGTGATGTATATGTAAAGAAAATATGACCATCTAATGCTATTAGAAACAAGACTCCTTATGAAATGTGGTATGGGCACATTCCTTCAGTAAAGCATCTTAGGGTCTTTGATTCCACCTGTTATGCCTTAATACCAAAGGTACATAGAAACAAACTTGGTGCAAGGAGTTGTAAGTGTATCTTCTTGGGGTATTCCAACACCTCCAAAGCATATTGTCTCTATGATGAAGTTAATAAAAAGTTTGTTGTATCTAGAGATGTAATCTTTCTTGAATCATCCAAAGCTAACAATGTTGTTGAGCGGAAGCTTGATTGATTGGATAGATTCGCAAATGCAAAATCATTTCAAGAATTTGATAATCAGATTCCACATCTTGAAGGGGGGATTCCTATACTAGATCAACCTATGGAATCTTCTTCTGAAGCACTCTCTCCTTCGCATGAAACTTCAACCATTGATGATACTTTTAGTGATGTGATTGACAAAATTGGGAGACTCAACCTTGATTTAGTCCCAACTCAATCAACTGAGCAGCTTGGAACATCTCAGAAAGGTCCCCCAAAGTGGCTGACAAAGACACTTGAAAGTGTTCATCCTGATGAGGTTGGAAAGACAGGAACAAGAAGTTCAACCCCAAAAAATGGAGGTGATTTAGATGACTCTGATTCACCTGTTGATATGGATGTTTCTTATGATTGTGAATTGAATTTGTCTACAAATTCTGAACCAACTTCCTTCAAAGAAGTTGCTTTTACAAATTTTGAACCAACTTCCTTTGAAAGAAGCGATGCAAAAGGAGTATGATGCCTTGATAAAAAATGGCACTTGGAAGCTGGTTGATCCTCCATCGGGAACCAAACCAATTGGCTGCAAGTGGGTCTACAAGAACAAGTATAAAGTTAATGGCTCACTTGACAAGCATAAAGCCAGGCTTGTGGCAAAAGGTTTTGCACAGAAGGAAGGGGTTGATTATGAGGAGACTTTTGCCCCCATAGAAAAATGGGCTACCATCCGGACACTCTTGGTGCTAGCAGTTAAAAATAGTTGGAAATTCCATCAACTGGATGTAAAAAATGCTTTCTTGAATGGAGATCTAAAAGAAAATGTTTTTATGTCCCAGCTTGAAGGATTTGCTGTGAAAGGACATGAACATAAAGTATGCAAACTTGTGAAATCCTTGTATGGCCTCAGGTAAGCACCGCAAGCCTCGTCTGAAAAATTAACTGAGCATCTTCTGAAACTCAATTTCAAACATTATGATCTTGATGATGCAACTTTGTTTGTCAAGAAAGTTGGCAAAACAATTGTATATCTTGTGGTATATGTAGATGATATTTTGATGACAGGGAACAATGAGAGCTACATTGCATCCATAAAGAAGGAATTGAGGAAAGGTTTTGAAATGACAAATTTGGGCTATGTTCATTACTATCTTGGTATTGAAGTAACTCAACATCCGAAGTCCATATTCCTTTCTCAAAAGAAGTACATTGGAGATCTGTTGAACAAGTTTGGCATGGTTGAATGCAATCCTCTAACTACTCCAATGGAACAAAACTTAAAGCTCACATCCATTGAAGGAAAATAATTTGAGGATGCAACAAAGTATAGACAACTTGTAGGAAGTCTCAATTACCTAACTACTACAAGAATAGACATTTTGTTTGTTTTTGGAATCCTCTCCAGGTTTATGCAAAAGCCTTGTGAGGGGCATTGGTCTGTTGCAAAAATAGTTCTAAAGTACTTGAAGGGAACTCAAGACTTTGGAATCAAGTATACACAGGTGGGTGACTTCAGCTTGATTGGATACTCTGATTCAGAATTCTATGGAGACAAAGAAACTGGGGTATCTACTTATGGTTATGCTATGAGTCTTTGATTTGGAGATCACGCAAACAATCAGTTCCCATAGATTCCACAACAGAGGCAAAATATGTGGCAGTACTTGAGGCAACAAAATAAATTGTGCGGCTCAGGAAAATTATGGAAGATTAGCAGGTAAAACAAGTACTTTCGACTCCACTCATGATTGAAAACACCTCTGCAATAAAGTTTTCCAAGAACCCAAAGTTCCATGATCGAATGAAACACATCAATACAAAATATTATCTGATTCGACATCATGTTGAGGCCAAAACAATCCATCTCCGTCATTGTTCCACTAATGAGCAGATTGCAAACATCTTCACCAAAGCACTTGGAAGAGAAAAACTTGAAGGATTCAAAACAATGCTTGGACTCACCAACATCCCTTAAGATTAAGGGGGGTAATGTTGACGCCTAATCATAGGGATTGGATGAACAATTGTAAATACTGTAAATAATAAATAAAGGAAAATGAAGAATCATCTGGAATGAAACTCAAGAGTCACTCCCTCATATATATAACTATGAAAAACTCAAATAAATAAACAGATTCTCATTTGAGGAGTTACCTCCTAGCTTCACATAAAAAAAAGAAAAAAGAACAAAGAAAAAAAGTATTTTTGTTAATCAAAACCTCAAACAACCTAATGCCAATATATAAAGTATGATACAATAATACAATAATTTCACATCAAAACCCGAAAACATCCTAATCCCAATATATAAAGTTTCATACAATAATCCCGCATATGGTGTTTGGCTAGTATCTTCTAAACATATGGTGGCTACCTTCTATAATTACCCTTTCTAAAATTAATTAAACAAACTTAAACTTTTATATCATATTAAATGTGTACATTGCTCATTAATATATTTTGTGTAAACTTCATTATTTAAGCCAAATCGACATTATTCATATTTTTTTATATTTAAATGTAATATCTTCCTAAATTTATAAAATAAAAATAAAAATTATACACACACACACACACACACGATATCCACAAACATATATAAAAAATTGGTAAAATTTAATAATTAAAAAAACACAACTATAAGGACATGGTATAGACTTAATGTCGATATAGTCTAATTAATAGACAAAATGACTTTTTGGCCATAATCTCACAATACAATTTTTAGTAACATTATGATTTCTTATTGTTAAAATGCACTTTGAATGCATAACTATATTAAATACCCTAAACAATTTCAAGACACTCAATCTTTGCCGATTAAACAACTTAAAATTATGATTTTAAAAAATCTCTATGGAATTTTAGACAAAACTGCTCAGAAAAATGTTCCAAAAAGGACCATTTCGTCTATTACACATTTTTTTTCATTATACATTTCATGATTAATATATACAAAGATTACATTCAATGAACCTCGTGGGTTCAGATCCACTAAGTTAAGATCTATTGGACTTGTATAAGGGAAAAATTGACAAAGCTAGATTTTTATGACATTCCATATTTCCAAAACTAATCCTATCCTAACTACCATGTTTTTCTAGAGCTTTTATATAATTTAGAAATCCTATTTTTCCAGCTTTTATAAGTTCTAGACTTTTTTGGAGGACTTTCTGAAATTTCATATACACCTAGATGCTCCTACATCACTTGAGATTTATCTCCAAAGAAGTTAAGTGTTTTTCGCTCTTTTAATTCAATTAATTAATTACAAAAATGCTATATGAATAAGTGTCACATGAAATGACTTGTTTTTTGGGATGTGTGATTGATAATCCATGGTATTAGCCCATGTATTGCAATAAAGTCTATTTACAAATTAAAATCTCCATGGTAAAGTAGAGATAAATCTCTATGAATAAGAATGTGGCTCTATGTTTTTTCAAATTTATATATGTTTAACTTATAGATTAACTACTACTAGTAGTAATAATAATAAAGTTATAATTTAGCTAGTTTTATAATTATGAAATATGTGTTTGTTACTTCTTATGGATTATTTCTTATAAATATCTATAGCCATTTAATTTATATTGTTGCATTAGTTTTAAGTAAAATTATAATTTATAATTTTTTAAATTTTAGCAACTTGAGATGTATAATAAAATAAATGTTTTGATACTTATTATAAATTAATGTCTATAAACATTTATCAACAATTTAATTTATATAATACATTAATTTTAATAATTCTCACAAATAAATTAACGACATTTATTTTAAAGATGATTATATTTTTTTTTACTTTCCAATTTATTTAAAAAAAAAAGTTAAAAAATTAAACTAAATTAAAATATATAAAATATTTTAATTGTGAAAAAATATTATAAAATTAAATTAATATATCTATATATATATATATATATATATATAGTAATTGAAGGTTATAAATTAAACTAAATTAAAATATATAAAATGGCGTAATTATGACAAAAAATATTATAAAATTAAGTAAGCATGTCTTTCAGATTAATCACATCAAATATTATTTGGTCGAGGTTTTGAACCAGCTAATGTGGTTCATCCTTAGGATAAAGGTGGAAAAATTCTATAGATCCTAATGAATAAATAGCAAGGGAGCATCAGAGTCCATAATTAGTGGCTATTAGGAAATTAGTTATTTAATTAATAAATTAATGTATTTTACCCGGATGTGGGTGACACGATGCAGCATTAATGGTTTTTATGCAGAATGGCGGTGAGGGGATGGGCCACTTGTCCGATGGCGCCCCTCCCCATTTCACCCTGAAGCGCCTTCATTACCATCTGCAGGCAGCATTCAATACAGGTTTAGTTCGGCTAAAAGCTTGTTAGTGTTGGGTTATGGAGATACCTCACTTCAGTTCTTCACTGTCTCCCCTGCTCTGCAGCATCTGCCCGCCTCAGGCCTTTGAGCCCTGCCTTCGCACTGTAACTGGCCGACGCTGCTGGATTGTTTGCTGTGCGGATTTTGACAATGGCTTCCATCATTCGCATTCGCCTCTCTGCTTTATAATTTCTGCCCGGTTCAGTACTGTGTTGCCTCTTATCCCCACTGCTACTGCCCTCTCTGCCTTAGTCCCTCTGGTTTCTACTCCTTTTGAGTGCCCTGCCAGCGATTTCAATATGGTTAGGCACCGTATGCATAGTCGTAGGGGAGGAACTAGGGGAGGAAGCTCTCGCCCTCCGGTGGAGCGCTCCACCTCCTCTCCTTCCCCTGAACTGCATCACCCTCATTCTTCTGGAGATGGTAGACATCCTATTACCAGGCGAGGAAGAGGTCAGGCTCGCTCTTTTGGTGTTATTCTTGATGATTTTGCTGTCCATTCTAACAATTCTCCTCCGCCCCTTCATACCGCTCCTCACTCTACTCATTTCAGATTCAGTAGCTCTTTGATTCGGCCAGTCATTACTGCTTCTATTTCCATTTCCTTCTTTGAAGAAATGGCTCACTCAACCTCTTAGGTTGATATCTCTAACGCGCAGCACGAAGGCACTCTCAGGTGCAACAATTGCAGGGATTCTGGTAACAATGTGATGGCTGACAGTCTCCTTACCTCCCCTGGTCCGAACTTGGGTGGTATGCTGCATGGTGAAGGGAGCCGCTCTGTTGCCGCGTGCCCCTTTGTTGATTCGTGCCATGACGGTCCTGCTTTGCAGGATGCTTCTGGCGTCGAAGGAGAGCCTCACGGTGGTGGGGGAATGCTTCATGGTAGCACTTCCACGGACATGGCTGATGACTAGGCTTGCCCAATCATCGAGGAACCCCCCCTAGATGACCTGTGCTAAGATGTTGTGGCATCCAGGTAGCAGAAAGCAGTACACTGAGTTTCGACAGAGCCTCACGGAGGTTAGAACGTGGCAGGCTAAGGCCGTCTTGATGTCTTCTATCTGGTTCTTTTTGGTTTTCGATAATCTTTGTGTGGATGTTAGTTTCCTTTCGGGACCAAATGTCAGAGTTTTGTCTCACTATCTCATAGTGAGGTTTGGTCTCAAATCTGTTACCATTTTTGAAGGTTATGACCTTACTAGACTGGTTTCCCCAATGTTGGGGTAGTCCAGATTTTGATGTCACTTTGATAAACTTTTTTGAGGCTTCATCCTCTTTGTATATTTTCTACTAATTTTACTTAGAAAAAAAAAATTAATGTATTTTTAATTTTTAAATTCCAAATAAAAACTAGTTGTTACAAACTAGCCATTATAAACTAGTCGTTAATTGTTTATATAAATATTTATTTATAACATTAAAATTATTATGCATATATTAATTATTATAATATCAAATAAGAACTTATTTATTAATAGTATTAAATTATTATATATGTACTATCGATTATATTAACCAATTTATTATTTATTATAATTAGCAGATAAGAAATGATATTAAATTATTTATTAATAATATTAAATAATTATATAAGAATTATTGATTTTAATAACCATTTTTATTTATAAAATGATTAGAGACAACTCCAAAAGGAATTAATAATGTAGACTAATTCTATTTCTATTCCATAAATAAGTAAATATAGAATAATAAAAATATAATATAATATTGACTTATTATTTCAAAAAAGAAAAAGAAAAAGGGAATAATCACTTACTTAATTTCCACCCATCACTTGCAGAACATGCAGAGACATATAAACACCATGTTTGCATTGAGGATGTGAAGGTCATTGCAAGAGTTGACCATTTCCACCGTAAGAAGCTGAGAGAGACTATTAAGATTGAGAAACATGTTATCAATCTCAATAGGGATGATGGGTGGAAATTAAGTAAGAATTGGATTCCAGTGCTTTTATCTTGATTATTCAAATTCCTTTTTTTTTTTTGGAAATAATGAGTAAATATTATATTATATTTTTATTATTCTATTTATTGATTTACTTATTTATGGAATATAAATAAGGTTAGTCTACATTTTTAATTCGTTTTGGAGTTGTTTCTGGTCATTTTATAGATAAAAATGGTTATTAAAACCAATAATTCTTATATAATTATATAATATTATCAATAAATTATTCTATTTTATTAATCTATTTAATTATTTATGAAATAAAAATTGAGTTATAAATAAAAATTGGTTAATATAATCAATAGTACATATATAATAATTTTATACTATTAATAAATAAGTTCTTATTTTATATTATAATAATTAATATATGTATAATAATTTTAATATTATAAATAAATAATTAAAATTTATATAAACAATTACCGGTTAGTTTATAATCCCTAGATTTTAATTGAAATTTAAAAATTTAAAAATACATTAATTTATTAATTAAATAACTAATTTTCTAAGGGCTAATTTTGGAGTCATGCTTCCATGTTATTTATTCATTAATTCATTAAAATCTATAAAATTTTTTCATCTTTATCTTGAGGATGAACCACATTATTTTTATGTTTATCTTGAAAATGAATCACATTAGTCAACCACATAATATTGATATAATTAATCCAAAAAACATACTTACCAAATTAAAAATCACAAAAGCCTAAAATCTAACATTGTAAAATTAAATTACTCTAAAATAAATAAATAAATATATATATATATATATATATATATATATATTTTAATCGTAGAATGAATTATAGGATTTTGGGAATGTGTCTTGAACACCGACGAGATTTATGGTTATCCTTGCAATTTTCCACATTTTGAACTCGTGATAACAGTCCACGTCGTCGGACACATCCATAATTCACCCTCAGTGGAATTAGGAGGTCGGTAACCAGCTATCAGGTTTATCCATCCGTATTCGACGATGGACGCGTAGAACAATGGACGCCTCGCCCCAAGAAAAACACACAAAACTGCCACGTCACTCACTCAAGTTAACTTCAGTACCACGTATTTGCTACGTATTAAAAGAAGAAATTGCTCCCGTGTTTTCGACGTGACTTGTCTTACTGCAGATATATTTTTTTTTTTGTCTTACTGCTTATGTTTTATTATGTCGGTCTGTCACGAGATCTAAATTTTAGACCAGCGACGATCCATTCGATTGGGTAATGTCAACTGTATTTTGGTGAAACCTCCAAAAATTTGTAGGGATTCGGTCCATGATTTTATTTCTTCTGTGTCATTATTAAGCGGTGCACCGTCTTAACTTGTTACTCGCCATTTTTTTTCAGACAGTTATCTTAATATAAAGATCACAATACATTGTAATATGACAGTGGGAACTGCCAGGATATAACAATATATAGTACAGAATTGAAAGATCCCCAAGGGATCAGAACCAAAACTCAAAGTTATACACAAGTATTCAAAAGTTTGAGCAGCTACACATCATGGACAGATATTAAAAAAAACTAAAATGCAAGTCATATGAATCAGATTGAAAGAAGTCACAATCTCGTGATGCTGAAGATCTATATAAGAACTGCATAAGCCGAAAATTGAAAGAAATCACATTCGTTTGATACTGAAATCCTGAATAAGAAAGGAAGATCCATCATGAAGAACTCTCAATCGCCAAGATCCCGGCTCCATCGCAAGGCCTTCCTTGGAGAAAAGGTCACCCTGGACATTCCTGGAACCAGGGATATGCTGAATTGAACACTGCTTCATAGAGTTTCAAAAGTGCATAATTCTGCTTAGCCATCTGAGAAGATGAGGACTCCCCATTCCCTTACTAATTCTGCAATATTTCTGTTAACTGAACATTCTCTTTCCTTTATTAATTCTGCAATATTTTCTGTTAACTGAACATTTTTTCCTGGGGAGGGACGGGTGGCGGTCTCTGGTTAGGTTTAAAATCTTTGACATTGTTAGCATTAAAACATTTTATGCTAATATATTTTTTTCATTTGAAAACTTGAATTATTTTTTTTAGATATCATTTTGGGATTCAACTGCGTTAAATAAGTCATTAACATATGACCATTTCCATGAGAGGTAGTCGTAACTGACTAATTTCTCATGATTTTTGAATTGTTCATTTAGCACTCATTGCATCGGGTGATGCTCACAGGGGTGAAGAAGTGGGATTGAAACTAGTGAAATGAATCACATAGCGTCAATCATCACTTCCGGGGCTTGCACCCGGTAACCAGGACTTCCTGGAAGGTCACCCATCCCAGATCTCCTCTGGCTCAAGCGCGCTTAACTGTGGAGTTTTCCCCACAATCAAGCCCACTTAGCTTGCTACCCCATTTGCAAAACCTTACCAAGTATTGTGCCTCATGAACCATTCAAGTAGAGATCCCTTCACTCTTTTTGAATTTAAGTATTAGGGGTTTACGCAGTGCATTATATTAGATATCATTTTGGGATTCAACTGCGTTAAGTAAGTCATTAACGTATGACCATTTAGCAGTTGAATCCCAAAATGATATGTAATATAATGCACTGCGTAAACCCCTAATACTTAAATTATTTTTTTTTCTTTAATTTCGTTGGTGCGGATTGTACAATTAAATGTTGAACCGGTTTATAATATTTGGTTAATTTTAGGATATTTGATTATATTTGATTGATCCGGATGATATATTAGATATGGTGGAGATGCAATCTTATTAAATTTAAAAAAAATTGCAATTTAATTAAAATAAAATATATATATATACTAAAATTTTCATGTTAAACTAAATTTATAAAAATTATATATATACTAAATTTATCAGGTTAAACTAAATTTAAAAAAAATATATATATAACATGATAAAATTATTAACCATTACAAATTTATGCCAACTTGTAATTTATTACTACATGTAATTTTTGGAATAAATTTAACTATCATATATTTTCATATTTTAATGGCAATAGGGTAATAAAAATTATTATTGTTATTATTAAAAATGTATTTTTAATATATAATGAATTCAGTTTCGATGTTCCTAAAACGCCATGGATGGAAAGGATCTGCCATATATGTGAGAATAGGAACATCGAAGATGAAAACCACTTCCTCTTAGAGTGCCCCGCGTACAACCACATTAGATCTCAGTTTCACAATCTTTGTTACAATACTGACCTTCCTAGCCTTTTACAATGTCAAAATTATAGTGAGCTTGGGAGGCTTCTCTCCGAGCTTTTTGAGCATAGGAATAAAATCTTAAATCAAAATAAATAATTTGTTTCTTTAGGTCCGATAGACCAATGTTTGATCTCAACGGATCATCATAAAAAAATCTAAAAATATTAAAATTATATAAATTATAAAGTTAAAACTTATCATTTAATTTTTTTATCACATTTACTAAAATATAACTATTCCAAAAAAAATAAAAATATTTTCATAATTAAAGTAATAAATAAAGTAGTGTTGTGATATTGTAGTCTAAAATGGAGAGAAAGCAGGTAGAGCCAGAGAGCACAGAATTCATATCAGCTCTCGCAACGGGCATGAACGCAACGCTTACTAAAGAGGCATGTTCAAACGCAACACAAACATGTACCATAGGTCTAGCAGCGGGAACTCAGCGGATTGGTCGCTGCCTTGTCTGCATTCTACCTGAAAAGGCGCACGATAACACCATGTCAGAGACCATCAAGGATCTGGGGTTGGAACATACAATAATGCCATGAATCAAGGATGCCATGGAGTTGCTTCCCGAGTACAAGAATGTGTATTTCGCTGTCATTAATAACAGGCTCACTCAAGATTACAAAGCTTTGTTTATGCTTTTGAATCTAAATCCCTCTCGAGCGTTGGTGGTTGCCAACCATCTATTTTATTTTTATAAATAATATTAATTATGGTAAGCTAGAAAGGATGGGAAAGAGTACTAAATGAGAGTTTTACTTAACAGACAGTTAGAACATAGAAAGGATGGGAAAGAGTACTAAATGAGAGTTTTACTTAACAGACAGTTAGAACATAGTTATTTTATCTTTAGAGTTAAATAACCTTGTAACAGGCATTTCAAGGCAAATCATTTACCCAATCATAAAAATAAAAAGTAAAAAAATAAAGGAGTTGTCTATAATGCGACTTTTTGAGATTCCGGTGACGGAATCCGGCGGAAGAAATTGAGATGAAATCATGATTTGTTGCAGTTAAAATGGTTTTTTAACTGCATATTCGGATTCAGCACCCTGAAAAACCCCTGGGACAGTTTCATTGTGCAGAAATTAGCTATCAAACTTGGATTCCAATAAATTACTGCCGGATTTTCACCGGAAAAAATCGCCGGAAAAGCTTTCAAAAAGTCGCGTTAAAGACTACTCCAAAAATAAATATCACTAGATTTTTACCACCACGTAATTTGTGTCATCTGCAGAATTTATGGTTGATATGACATTGTAACATTGGCTTTATGGCACGCGTTAAGCAAATTTCGAGATACGCATTCCCTGTAGTCGCCCAAAAAGGTCCGAGGACCCAGGACACTTGGCATCTCTAGATCCAATGGTCCTCGGTAGCCAGGGTTTGTTGTGGTAACCAACTCCTTTACTCTGTTCCGCAATCAAGGTCTTTTGGCTTTTTTGTGTTTCCATTTGATTGCTCTGCAACATAGTATGCGTTTCTTCATGGCGATGAGGGTTTCTGCGTACAAGAACCCCACTCACCGGCAAGCTACAACATGCATTATCCCTTTGGTAAACAATGCACTGGTTTCCTTGAGATTCTGGTTAATATTGATAATGTTTTTCTTTTCCCAAAGGCACAAGTAAGAGTTCTAAGTAGATTTTCTTGAACCGTGCAGGTGGTTCCTGCTAAAGCCGGCTCCTTACCCTCGGATGGAGATGATTCTGGAAACAAATGTCCTCACCCAGGTAAAGACTGTGTTACTAACAGGGTTTCGGGTTCTATCTCTTTCATCAGAGAGAAAGGGGCTATGAATCTAACCTTAGGTTCATGGTTAATAGTGCAGGTCAGTATCGCAGCTCCAAAACTATCTCACGGGTGAGTTATTTGCTCGGGTTCTCTTTCACCATTCAGTATTACCGCTCGGTGAGGTTTCTACTAACTCGGTTTTGATTCTGGTTGCATGTACACATTCTCCTCGAACCTCCTCATATCTCTTTTCCCTCTGCTGCCATCCAGGTTGGTTTATCACTAAACCCTCGAAGGATTTTATCATTCAACAAGCCCTCTGATTGCCTAACTACTTAGCATGAGGATGTCTGGATGTAGTGTTGCCCTGGTTTCCTGGGTTGTAGAGTTTTAGTGGCCTTCTTGCCTAGGACCTAGATGGGTGACCCAATCTTTGTTTTTAATGTTAAGCTTTGAACACCAACTGTGCTTATAATTTATTGATTCCTCCTGTTATAAATATTGGTGTAAACGGAAGTCTTTTATCAATCCCTATGGGAATAGGTCATTACTCGGTTGTTCAGATAGCCCAACTGAGGGTTTTGTTTATTCTTTCAAATTCTAAAGATTTCCTGCATATAAAAACTTGTTGTGTAATTTCCTTCAAGAAATGGTCTTTGCATCAATGGTAAGGGTTTTGAATGTAACATTTTATGGTGTTGCTTTTGTTAACTAGTAATATTGTTTCTTTGTTTCAAGTACCCTGTTCGAACTACTATATTCTATATGTTCGACTATCTCAAAATGGGCCTTTTCTAGCTCAGGTTCGCTTAGGTAAGGTGAGAAGGTAAGTCGGTTTACCCGCTTGTCCGCATCGGGCAAGGTCATCCCCTATTATGAAAAGTGAGGAAGATCAGGCATAACCGGAAGAATTGTGTGAAATAAGTGGATTTATCCGGTTGGGGCATCATTTCTCTGGTTCTATTTATTCCCTTTCCTATATTATTTCTATAAGGTCTGGGTATTGTTTATTTTAATTAGGTTATAAATACTTTTGATGCTACAATCATATTTCCATCGTTGTTTATATATGCATATCCAGTTCATTGATTTTACAGTCTGTGCTAATAATTATGGAGAATAACTAGGTTTGCTCTTGACTCTAAGGTTCAAGGCTCATCGATTTTCGACTCTGTTTTCAATTATGCAGTTGCTTTGTTCTTGTGCGACTATTCAAGATATTTCTGAGTTTTTGATTCATGCTTTCCATTCATTATTTGAGTTGTATCTCGTCCAGATTGTAACCATTGCACACACAGTGTAGTAGTTAATCTTTATTCAAGTACACAGTCTTATTAGTTTTAATCTAAGACACAAAAGAAATAATTGTTTGTTGCCTAACACAAAACGAATTAACAGTGATCTTTGTAGTACTCATTTCATCTGTTTATAGTAATCTAACAACACTAAAAGTACCAATTCTTATTAATCATTGAGACATAAAAGTTTAGGTACTTATCTCTTCACTATCTTGTAGCCAATAGTTCCTCTTCGAGAAGATCTCACCACCCAGCCGTGAGTCTGGAAATTACGTCCAGACTCTCCCTCGAGCTCTTCCTCCTCCCAACAGTAGTTATGAGGTCTGTCTTAGTCTGGGTATCTTGAAGCATCAGGACTAACTTTCCAGCATCAAGTCACATACCCTTATGAATGTATTCCAGATTTCCCACTGGTTTATTCCACCCAACTCTAGGAACTTTTGATGGGAGCACCCTGCCCTTTTTGACCAATCTTATCTTTTCCTCTCCTCAATTCTCTAGCCCCCTAGGCCTTCCTCAAATTCTCCTTTTGGAGAGACAGGTGAGTAACCACCTTAGCTGTCTTAGGAGGTTAACAACTGTTTCTTTCAGTTCTTGCAAAAAAAAAATGTTTTAACTCTTATTATGCATTACTTGTAAAAATGTTTTGGCCACCCAATCATAATTATTTAATGTTCTTTATCGAGCATTTGATGACAAAATCATAATAGTAAATAAAAGTAAGTAAAAACAATAACACAAGTTAAATGTCCATATAACGTGGAGTGTTACATCTTCCCCCCCTTATTAGGAACACCATCCCTAATGTTCTCTTTGATTTACGAACATAGTGTAGGATAAGCTTTCTGCATGAAATCCTCTTCTTCCTAGGTGGCTTCTTCTGGGCCAAAGTGCTTCCACTACACTTTAACCTAGGTGATGGCTTGTTTCTCCAAGGTTGTTTCTCTCCGTTCGAGATTACAAAGAGGTTATGCCATAAATTCTCCTTCCGGTTCAACTTGCACATTTTCACATACTGTCGTCAAAAACTTTCAAAGAACAAATTATACACTACTTATTTCATTAACTGGTTTGCTAGTACACTTTCCCATTTAATTATACACTAATGGTTGTACACATATCTTTTAACAAGGAGACATGGGAAACATTGTGAACCAGGATATGGCTTGGTAATGCGAGCTTGTACGCTACAGGTCCAATCCCTTCCAATACTTGAAAAGGACCACAATACCAAGGTGCTAACTTAGCACAACCCCTCCACTGCAAGGTACTTTTCCTTGGCTTGACTCGCAAATACACGTGATCCCCCACCTGGAATTCCCTGTAAGTTCTTCTTTTGTCTGCATAAAATTTTTGTCTATCCTGGATGGATTTTACGTTCTAACGGTTTTTTTTAACTGTCTACTCCATCTCGGCTAGCATATCAGGACCCAATGTTAGTCTATTGATAGGATTGTTCCAATCTATGGGTACCCTACATCTTCTTCCATACAACGCTTCGAAGGGACTCATTCCCAATGACTCGTGGTGTCCTTATTATAAGCAAACTCCATTAAGTGGAGGTAGTCTTCCCATTTATGCAGCTATTACATCACAAACATTCTTAACATATCTTCTAAAACTTGATTCACCCGTTCATTCTGACCATCCGTCTTGGGGTGGTAAGCGGTACTGAATTGGATCTATGTGCCTAATCCAGAGAAAAGGGTCTTCTAGAATGTGGATGTAAATTTTACATCTGTGTTAGAGATTACTACCTTGGGTATTCCGTGCAATCTAAAAATTTATCACATAAAAATATCTTAAGTGGATTTTACCGGTATAAAATGAGCAGTTTTTCTTAGCTTATCAACCACCACCATAATTGAGTCATGCTGCTTTTTGGTTCAGGGCAAACCTGTGATGAAATCCAAGGTAATTATCTCCCATTTCCACTCAGGAATGGGCAGTGGTTGCAATAGTCCGGCGGGATGTTGATGTTCTGCTTTCACTAACTGACACTCCAAACATTTAGCTAAATATTCAGTAATATATTTTCTTAAACCTGGCCAGAAATAACCTTTCTTGATAGCTGAAAGTAGTTTCTGGTACCCTGGGTGGGCAACATATGGTTTCCTGTGAAATTCATCTAATACCAATTGTTTAACAGAATTTTGATTAGGAATATAAATTCGATTTCTGAAAGTTAACAATTTATCCAGATTTATGCCATATTCAGATTTCTCCCCCTTATTCTGGGCATTAATTGTCTACTGCCAAAGAAAGGCATATTCTGGGTCTTTAAGAGATGCTTCTTTAATCATATCAGGGAGGTTTGACTTCACTTGACTGAATTGTATTTCATAAAGACAATGCAACTTTCTGCTTAATGCATCGACAACCCGATTTTCTTTCCCCTTAAGGTGCCTTATTTCAAAGTTGAATTCACTTAAGAAGGCTGTCCACCTAGCTTGACAGGCGTTTAAACTGGATTGGTTAAAGAAATTTGTAAGACTACTATGATTTGTTAATAGCAGAAATTTCTTCCCCAGCAAGTAGTGTCACCACTTTTTTAGCGCATGCACTACTATTGTTAATTCAAGATCATAAGCAGAGTATCATTACTCATATTCCTTCAATTTGCGGGATTCATAAGCTATAACCTTCCCCTCTTGCGTTAATACTACGCCAATTCCTTCCTTACTTGCATCTGTGCAAACAACAAAATATTTCTCTGGGTCTGCCACCTTTAATACGGGTGTCGTAGTAAGTAGATGTTTTAATTTCTCAAAGCTTTGCTGGAATTCAACTGTCCTCCGGAAATTTAGCCCCTTCTTTTGCAACAAGGTCATGGGGAAAGAAATTTTTAAAAATCCTTCAATGAATCGATGGTAGTACCCAACTAGGCCCAAGAAGGACCTAATATCAACAACATTCTTCGGGGTGGCCCACTCAATAATAGTCTAAATATTCTCGGGTCTACCGCTATACATTCTGTTGATATGACCACGGGGGATTCACTCAATAAACCTCTGACCTAGCACGTGCATTTGTGACGTACTAAACAATACCCTTAATTTGACTACATATTGGAAAATATCTCTAAAAATAACATCGTTTAACCCCCTAACAATACGAACCCAATACGCCTTCACAATTTAAAAAACCCTCACTTTCACTAGATATTGTAGGTATCCATTATTTCATTAACAATTTTTATACCCTTTTATATTTTTTCATTAACTTTGAGCTCCATTTTTTATTCGTGTCAATATAAACCCCTTACCCCTATTATATGCTCAATATATTATGTCATTTTTCCCTCTATATATATCCCCCAATATGTATGCACGTGGTATGGTATTGCTTCCCCAGTGAATCCCCCGTGGATATGACATGACTAAGATATTATACTAAGATACTGTATTTGACTTTTGTAAAAGTCACACTTGCTATGCTTAGCGTACATTTGATTGTCCTGCAAAGTTTGCAATACAATTCTCAAATTCTTTTCATGTTCCACCTGATTCTTAGAGTAAATCAATATATCATCAATGAAAATCACCACAAACTTATCTAAATATGGCTGAAAAATACCATTCGTCATACTCATAAAAGTTGTCAAGGCATTCCTAAGACCAAAAGGTAACACCACAAACTCGTAATGACCATAACGAGTTCGAAAAGAAATTTTACAAATGTCTTCTTCCTTAATCCTTATTTGATGATAGCCGGATCTTAGATCAATTTTGGAGAACACACTTGCCCCCGAACTTGATCGAATAAATCATCAATTCGAGGTAAAGGGTATTTATTTTTGATAGTTAGTTTATTCAACTGATGATAATCAATACATAATCTTAGAGTTTCGTCCTTCTTCCATACGAACAATATGGGGGCTCCCTAGGGGGACACACTGGGGTAGATATATCCTTTATCAAGCAGTTCTTGCAACTGCATTTTGAGTTCTGTTAATTCGGGTATACTCATACGGTAAGGAGTTCTAGAAACAAGAGCTGCACCTGGAACTAGTTCAATCGTAAAATCGATATCCCGCTTAGGTGGTAACCCGGGTATGGATTCAGGAAACACATCAACAAAGTCTTGAATGACAGGAATATCTTCCAGGGAAGTCATTTTTCTCTTGGAATTTGTGTATCCTACTTGTACAACATAAATTTGACAACCTTTCCTAATGCATTTTCCCAGTTGGTTAGCAGTAATAGGACGTAACTTAATATTTTTCTTAATTCCTTGAATTTCCTTCCTCTATCCTGATTTAGTAAGGTAAATAACAAATTTTCCCTTGTAATCTACTAAGGACCAATGTCCTTCCAACCAATATATCCCTATTAGCACATCATATGAATTGAAAGGGAGTATATTTAAATTAACATAAATCTGTTGTCCCAAAATATCCATAGGACAATGCTCTATTTTTGCAACTACCCCTTCTCTTCACCCCTCTGGCTAGTTGGACTAACTAGGGTTTTTGAAAAAACTTCTTTGTAGTTGGCATCCCTCTACAAGCTTAGGACTAACATAACTTAAGCTAGCACCCAGATAAAAAAAAATAGAGACAGGTTGATTAGTGATCATACCTTCACACTCAATCATGGTGAGTTGGTATTCTTCTTGATGGTCGTCAAGTGCAACATTAATTCTGGGCATGCTCCTCGCCACCTCCCCAACTGTGGAAGCTTCTTGCATGTTTGAAAGTTGCTTCGTTCTTGCTCTATGTGGATAATTTTTGTAATAATGGGGTTCTCCACACCCCCAACACTGCAGAGGTTGTTTTTGCTGCTGGTCATTAACAGGCTTATTAACTCCCTTAGTCTACCTATTTTTAGTAGATGCTGGGACCTTTGGTTGATTCCTTGCTGGAAATTTACTAAAGGGTCTTTGTTGTACATTCCTTCCACTGGCAATTTTTGTATGTCTATTTGGGGGCAAATTTCTTCCCCTTCGGTTCAAACCTCCTTTTGAACCCTCACTTTTTTATTTCATTTCGTGATAATAGATGCAAGCTTTTCGCATAGCATCGTCCATCATATTTGGGTAATCAAATTCCAGCTTCTCCTTCATGAAGTTAGGTAGACTACTAATAAAACGTTGAATCTTGGCCTTTTCTTCCTACATATATGGTACATACCGTAATAAAGAGGTAAATCGTTTCACATATTCATCCATAGTTAAGGCTCCCAGCCTTAAATCATGGAACTCCTTCGCTTTTTCATCATAATAGCGTTCTGTTAAATATTTATCCTTGAAATGCTTTTGAAATTCTTTCCATGTGACCTGCTCTTCATCAATTTTCCTTACAATTTTTATTTCTTCCCACCAAAGGGTGGCCTTACTTCTTAATTGATAAACTTCTAGCCGCACCTTAAGTTTATCATTGTAGTCATAGATCATGGAAATATTTATTCATATTGATTAACCATGCTTCTATCACTTCCGCTGAGTCACCTTCAAAGATTGAGGGTTTTATCTTTTTGAATTCCCCTTGTAATTCAACTTTCTGTCTTTTTTATTTTCACTGATCAGAAACATTATCAAAACGTCCTTCTTCATCCTCATGTCTTTCCCCTGACTTAGCATTACTTTCCCTTGATGGGCAGTCACAGTTTTGCCTCCGTTACCAGCACTAGGGTCTGGCCCTCATTGATTTTTTCAACCGGACAGGATTTTTAGAATTATTTCATGCTCTTGTCATAATCTCTCACTATCCGTCCTCAAATTAGTCATCTCGACACGTAATTGTTGAACGGTTTCAAGTAGGGCCACATTGGCCTGTTGAGATTCTTCTCCCAACTATATCCACATATCAAGGTTGGACCCTACATAAGCCGCTCCTAGCTGGTTTGGTGGTCTAGAACCCCTCCGCATTCTATTCTTTTTGTCTTTATCTCTGTGTTCAACCATTCACATCCGCTTGGTATGTTATATATATATATATATATATATATATATATATATATATATATATATATATATATATATATATCTATATATATATATATATATATATATATATATATATATATATATATATAGATATATATATATATATATATATATATATATATATATATATATATATATATCCCAGAAGCCTCAATGTTGTAAACCGAGATCTGATACCAATTATAAAAAACATTTCAAAGCAAATCATTTACCTGATCATAAAAAAAAAATAAAAAAAATATATCATTAGATTTTTACCACCACGCAATCTATGCCATTTGCGGAATTTATGGTTGATATGACATTGTTACATTGGTTTTACATTGGTTTTATGGCATGCATTAGGAAAATATCGAGATATGCATCCCCTGCAGTGCACAGTATGCATAAATCAAAATAATTTAAACCTTTTGGTACACAACTCCAAAAAATTCCAATGAACTGGTACACTTGGCATCTCCTCCGCTATATGATAAAGGCTTGGGGATCCAATGGTCCTCGACAGCAAGGGTTTGTTGTGGTAACCAACTCCCCTACTATGTGCCGCGATTGAGGTCATTTTGGATTTTTGCGTTCCAGTTTGATTTCTCTGCAACAAATTATGTTTTTCTTCATGGCAATGAGGGTTTCTGCTTCCCAGAACCCCACTCACCGGAAAACTACAACATGTGCTATCCCTTGGGAAAACTATGCATTGCTTTCCTTGAGATTCTGGTTAATATTTATAATGTTTTTCTTTTCCCAAAGGTACAAGTAGGAGTTCTAAATAGATTTTCTTGAACCATGCAGGTGGTTCCTGCTAAAGTCAGCTCCTTACCCTCGGATGGAGATGATTCTGGAAACAAATGTCCTCACCCAGGTAAAGACTGTGTTACTAGCAGAGTTTTGGGTTCTATCTCTTTCGTCAGAGAGAAAGGGGTTGTGAATCTAACCCTAGGTTCTTGGTTAACGGTGTAGGTGAGTATCACAACTCCAAAACTATCTCACAGGTGAGTTATTTTCTCTGGTTCTCTTTCAAAATTCAGTTTTACTACTCAGTGAGGTTCCTCCTAACTTGGTTCCAATTCTGGTTGTAGGTACACATTCTCCCTGAACCTTCCTTCTTAGCAATTCGGCCTCTAGAGCAGTGTTCTCATATCTCTTTTCTCTCTGTTGCCATCCAGGTTGGTTTAACACTAAACCCTTGAGGGATTTTATCATTCAACAAGCCCTCTGGTTGCCTCACTACTTAGCATGAGGATGTCTGGCTGTAGCGTTGCCCTGGTTTCCTGGGTTGTAGTGTTTTGGTGGCCTTCTCACCTGGGACCCGGATGGGTGACCCAATCTATGTTTTTAATGTTAAGCTTTTAACACCTAATGTGCTTATAATTTATTGATTCCTCTTGTTATAAATATTGTCATAATACTCTTATATATTGGTGTAAACAAAAGCCTTCTATCGTTCCCTACGGGAAGAGATCGTTACTCGGTTGTTCAGATAGCCCAGTTGAGGGTTTTGTTTGTTCTTTCAAATTCTAAATATTTCTTGCAAATACAAACTTGCTGTGTAATTTCCTTCAAGAAATGGTCTTTGCATCAATGGAAAGTGTTTTGAATGTAACAATTTATGGTGCTAGTTTGGTTAATAAGCAATATCGTTTCTTTATTTCAACTACCCTGTTCGAACTGCTATATTCTATATGTTCGACTATCTCAAAATGGGCCTTTTCTATGTAAGGTTTGTGTATTGTATGTTTTAATTAGGTTATAAATACTTTAAATGTTGCAACTGGTTTTCCGCCGTTGTTTACATATGCATATCCAGTCCATTGATTTTACAATGATGTCTGTGCTAATAATTATGGAGAATAACTAGGTTCACTCTTGACTTTAATGTTCAAGGCTCACCAGTTTTTGACTTTGTTTTCAATTATGTAGTTGCTTTGTTCTTGTGCGACTATTCAAGATATTTCTAAGTTTTTGATTCGTTCTCTCCATTCATTATTTGAGTTGTATCTCGTCTGGACTGTAACCATTGCACACACCGTGTAGTAGTTAATCTTTATTCAAGTACACATTCTTATCAGTTTTAATCTAAGACATAAAAGAAATAACTCTTTGTTGCCTAACATAGAATGAATTAATAGTGATCTTTGTAGTACTCATTTCATCTGTTTATAGTAATCTAAAAACACTAAAAGTACCAATTCTTATTAATCATTGAGACATAAAATTTTAGGTACTTATCTGTTCACTGTCTTGTAGCCAATAGTTCCTTTTCGGGAAGATCTCACCACCCAGCCACGAGTCTGGAAATTACATCCAGAATCTCCCCCGAGACATTCCCCCTCCCAATAGTAGTTGTGAGGTATGTCTCAGTCTGGGTATCTTGAAGCATCAAGACTGAATTCCCAGCATCAAGACTGAATTCCCAGCATCAAGTCACATACCCTTATGAATGTATTCCATATCTCCCACTAATTTATTCCACCCAACTCTAGGAACTTTTGATGGTAGCACCCTACCCTTTTTGACCAATCTAATCTTTTCCTCTCCTCAATTCTCTAGCCCCCTAGGCCTTCCTCGAATTCTCCTTTTGAGGAGATAGGTGAGTAACCACCTTAACTATCTCAGGAGGTTAACAACTGTTTCTTTCATTTCTTGCAAAAAAAATGTTTTAATTCTTATTATGCATTACTTGTAAAAATGTTCTGGCCACCCAACCATAATTCTTTAATGTTCTTTATCGAACATTTGATGACAAAATCATAACAGTAAATAAAAGTAATAAGTAAAAAGAGTAACACAAGTTAAATGTACATAAATGTGGGGTGTTACACCTCATTTGGGACAAGGAATCCAAGAGGGTGAGAGGGAAGGAAACTTGAGGCAACCTTGAAGACTTGGTACCTAGTTGGAGGAGGTCCAAGTGAGGAGAATGAAGTTGTAAGCTTGTGAACCTACAACAAGACGTTGTTGAAGGTAGGCAGGACGCTTGCAAAAAAAGGATTCTTGAGGTGGTTTGCTAGTGGAATCCAAACTGACACTTGCGTGCTCAGTTTAGCCCTAAGATCGGAGCTAGTGGGGTCAGAGCATGTCAAGGGTTGGACATGTTACAGTCACTAGTCAGATAACTATTTAGAAGAGAAACTAGCTCTGGGGGAGTTCCAGTAATGGATACTATAATTATTGGTTGGGTGGAGCACTCTCTTCCATGGTGACTTTGTGGATGGTTCCAAAAATTAATAAAAGATAAGTGTTAATTTTATCGTTTGTGATTTATTATATTCTTGTAAAATATGTGAATGTTCTTGTTGGTGTTATAGAATGTATTCCCTGAATGAATTCTATGGTATGGGTGCCAATTGGAATTGTACTTAACTTCTTCCATATTGTGTGTATCAGTACAACAGGGTTGGTTCTAGGCCATAACTAGTTGGGACTAGTTAGCCTAGAACATTCCCTGGTTCTAATATGAATCAATAAAGAATTTTTATCAATGAGTAATTGAAGAATACAAACAAAGTATGAATAGTTCAAGGTATAATATCATTGCCTCAATAACTTTATAACCTTCACACGAGGGCTAGTTTCTATATCACGAAAGGAAATGTTATTATCATAACAAAATAAATGGAGACCAGTAAGAAACTGGATGTAAGATTTAAATAACCTGAAATGAAATTAAATTAAATTTCATCTGGAACCTCTTAAAATACAAAAAAACTGATGTAACAACCCTAGTTAAAAATCGATGTAAAAATATATAAGGCCACGGTGATGGAACATGTATTCCAAGCTAAATTGTGGGGGAACATCCTAGTGGGTGTTGATTCGGTTAATATGGCTAAGGAAATTGGCAAAGGCAATGACTAAGGCTTTGGAAAGGCAAAATGACATGTTTGGCACATTTATTTATGAAAATAAGGAAATTGGGAGAAAATGAAGGTGAACAGTCACAGGTTGCATGTGAGGAGTAAAATGAAGGAAAATATAGGCCTCATTAATAAAAAGGCTTTTGAGGATCAGTTGAAAAACTCTTAATGAGTTCAAGCTCTTGGCTCAAGCTTGGTCAGTTTGGTTTTGGAGCTCTCTCATTATTCCCTCTCTCCCTCTCACTCTTGGACACTTAGAGTTTCTTGGAGCACTTTGGCATTGGAGAAAGAAATGCAAAGAAGGCAAGAGGAAGAAAATATCGAGCAAGGAAAGGCAGGATCAAGTAGGTACAATAGGCTTCATTGCAGGTATCGACTTGCGGGTGTATTTTCCTTGCTATATTTTGCATGCTTGGTATTGCATGTGGTTCGTTTTTTCCATGGCATGGGTTTTGCTAGGTGTGACAGTATTCTTCAGCCTAGCCTTGCCATTTCCTAATAGCTTTGATGAGATGGGTTCTTAGACTTTGGTTAATGTGGGATGGACGGATGGATTCGAAGTTCAGTGGGGTGGATCTCCAAAATGACAAACACATGGCCCTGTGGTCCCTGAACCAAACTTCGGATCATGGTAAATCCACTAGCTTAGTAACCCCTGAGCTAGAATGTGGGTTGCATTAAAGCCAGGATTGTGTTCCTTGGTGGGCCTAGGAATCCTTGCCTGTGAATGGCAGGATATACAATAAAGCCAAGAGGTGGATTTCTCTCTATTGGGCCTAGTAGTCCCAAGAAATGATGTACAATAAATCTTGGAGAGTGTGTCTCAGTGTAGGGCCTAGTGAACCCTGGATTAGACTGTGGATTACGGTAAATCCTGAGAGACTAGGATGCACTCAAATTCCTCACGGTGTAGGTGGAGAACTCCAGTGGCCTCCATGATTTTTGGTGTTTTTGGTGTGTTTTATGAATCCCATATCCATGCTTGGAATATGGCACAGGGGTGAATGGATAAAGAGAGATTTGGCTCATCCATTCTACGGTCGGGTGGAACGTGGTAGCCCCATCTCCGGGTGGTTTATTGCCTTCGCTAATGAGACATTCATTCCCTTGGTTTTCATGTGTAAATGTACTAATGTATATGTGGATTTTATGGCTGATATGTTTATGATATTTATGATATTTATGTCCCTATTATATTGGTTATATGTATGTTCTATGACAGCAACTATGTATGGTTATCAATGTGTTATTACTTGCAAGTGAATGGATAATGTATCTACAACCTAATAGATGAAAATGCATCAAATGACATGAGGGAACAATGGTTCTTAGTGATTCTTAGATAAGTACGAGATCCTTATGTTTAATTTTGTTGGTTACACCTGTGAATTACATGTTTGCAATATGTTTGACGAAATTCTTGTCATGGCTAGTAGGGGTCTGATTAAGGTCTTGTTTAACTTATTTCTTTTGCATCATTGTTTCCCTATTCTTTTATTGCTCCTAAGTTATCATTCCATTCTAGGCAGTGACTTGGGCTCTGGGCCTGAAAAAGTGGCTCAAATCCCAAGGACACTGGCACAAAACTGGAAAAATGAGTCTTTGGATGCTGGCAAGCAAGCCTGTGAGAGTGACTATAGGTTTCTGGATGTTGTCATGCCTATAGCATGAGATCGACTGAGGTTAAGCTGTGTGTTGATCATACTTTCATGTTGGTTGCATATGTGTCCCTTATGCATGTAGTCCATGTGCTTATTGCATTGCATGGTGTTGATTATGGTTGTAGTGATGTCGCCATGTGAAGGTTGAATATTTTGTCGTGGAGTATGTCTTTATGTCTGCATGGTTGATTATGCATTGTTACGCATGCCAGTGTTCACATGTTATCAAGTGAGCATGATATGGTTGTTTTTGTCATGCATGAGGTCATGGTTTGTGTAGTTGATATGGTCATGCATTGATGACTAGACTAGATAGAATGATGTGTATATGGTTTTGTACTCATGCGTTATATTTCTATATGCAGTCATTATTCATGTATGGTCTTGGTTATAGTTATGCATGTATAGTAGGTCAAACATGCCTTGTGAAATTATGGTATGCAATTTAGGTCATCATGGTGCTATTGGTTGTTATCATGCTAATGTGTTGGCTAAGATAGAGAAGGAGATGCAGATAATCATAATGAGGTTGTAGCATTAGACTTTGGGGTAAGAGCGGATCGTCATACAGGTGTTTTATTGTTTGGCATGCAGGTATGTAAGTCAAGGATTGTTATATGCATTAGGTTTATATACATTAGGTTTATGTACATGTCTTTTGATGTTATGGTTACATTTATGATGGATGTTAGTTTATTAGTGTAGTTATATGAACATGTGTCAGATTTTCAAGAATGATAGTAACATGTTGTTGTATGCATTGGTATTGTTATTTTACATTAGATAACCTGATGATTATGTTATATGTTATTGGTGAAGTATCTTATAGGTTAACTTGTTGTTAAATGATAGTTAACTTGATGATTAGGGTTAAATAATTAATATCTTGATGTTATATGTATTGTATTAACCTGGATTGGCCTATGTAGATGGTTATGGTTACCATACTCAGGTATGAGTCGACTTACTATGACACAGTGTTGTACTAGTCTAGACTGATCATACATATGTGATTTGTATGCATGAACGAAAAATGTTTATGAGCGTATGATGTGAACATGTTAGATAGTGACTATTATGGATATCATGATCTTATTTGGGGTTGAGTTGATATGTTGTGGAGTTATATCAAGCTAACTAGATGATTGTGCAGACAAGATAGCCTCCCCTGAGATACATTAAGACATGAACTTGATTATGTCGTCTACCTTGTGCTTGACTGTCTGAGTATGATGTCTATTTGGTGTTTGAGTGTTTGATGTTGGCATTATGACGCATGTGTTGTCCTTGATGGAAACTCACTCAGATGATAGATCACAGTACAACAGGTTAACAACACAGAGTATGGAGAGCCCGAGCCATACGGAGTTGTAAAAGTTGGACGAAAGGAATGGGGTTTACATAATTCAGCACTGTAAATTAAGTCACAGAAAATGGAGAGAAATCTTGGAGCAGAGATTGTTCTTCACAATATTCAAAATAACTAAATAAATTATATGAAAAATATAAAAAATAAATGACTGCAATGAAACTCGATTAAACTGAAGTAAAACCAATTGTCTATGACACCTAGGAGACCATAGAATCAAATGTGATAGTGATTACAGCTTACATATCACAAAGGTTACGTATGTCGTGTTAGTACTGTAGTCATAGCTTGTTTAGCTTACAGGAATTGAACCTTAGCTTACAGGAATTGAGCGATTATTATGGCTTGGGTTCTATGCATAATGAGTTAAAACATAGAACAAAAATGAATTGTAACTTTAATGACACTGATAAACTTAGTAATTTTTCACATATTTTCAGAGCTTGACAATCATCATTGAGACATCACATTGAAACATAATCGAAAGACATGTATTTTCAGAAGCATGAAGCTATTGAGAAAGAAAAATTTTTGATATTGAGTCGAAAGAATGCAAATAAGTGAATTTCTACTACTGATGAATGGACCATAGAACTGAGGAATGGTTTCTTAGAATGGAAGCCCGAGCGGATGACCATTTCTCTTTATTGGATTAGATGACTGTAAGATTTTAGATAATGAGAAAACACAATTATAAGTAACATAGCAGATGACAGTCTTATTGGCCTTCATATCTTTTCACCTCGTTGAGCTCGAGACCTTAGGGTATGGAGAGCCCGAGCCATACGGAGTTGTAAAAGTTGGACCAAAGGAATGGGGATTTACATAATTCAGCACTGTAAATTAAGTCACAGAAAATGGAGAGAAATCTTGGAGCAGAGATTGTTCTTCACAATATTCAAAATATCTAAATAAATTATATGAAAAATATAAAAAATAAATGACTGCAATGAAACTCGATTAAACTGAAGTAAAACCAATTGTCTATGACACCTAGGAGACCACAAAATCAAATGCGATAGTGATTACAGCTTACATATCACAGAGGTTACGTATGTCGTGTTAGTACTGTAGTCATAGCTTGTTTAGCTTACAGGAATTGAACCTTAGCTTACAGGAATTGAGCGATTATTATGGCTTGGGTTCTATGCAGAATGAGTTAAAACATAAAACAAAAACGAATTGTAACTTTAATGACTTTGATAAACTTAGTAATTTTTCACATATTTTCAGAGCTTGACAATCATCATTGAGACATCACATTGAAACATAATCGAAAGACATGTATTTTCAGAAGCATGAAGCTATTGAGAAAGCAAAAATTTTGATATTGAGTCGAAAGAATGCAAATAAGTGAATTTCTACCACTGATGGATGGACCATAGAACTGAGGAATGGTTTCTTAGAATGGAAGCCCGAGCGGATGACCATTTCTCTTTATTGGATTAGATGACTGTAAGATTTTAGATAATGAGAAAACACAATTATAAGTAACATAGCAGATGACAGTCTTATTGGCCTTCATATCTTTTCACCTCGTTGAGCTCGAGACCTTAGGGTATGGAGAGCCTGAGCCATACAGAGTTGTAAAAGTTGGACCAAAGGAATGGGGATTTACATAATTCAGCACTATAAATTAAGTCACAGAAAACGGAGAGAAATCTTGGAGCAGAGATTGTTCTTCACAATATTCAAAATAACTAAATAAATTATATGAAAAATATAAAAAATAAATGACTGCAATGAAACTCGATTAAACTGAAGTAAAACCAATTGTCTATGACACCTAGGAGACCATAGAATCAAATGTGATAGTGATTACAGCTTACATATCACAGAGGTTACGTATGTCGTGTTAGTACTGTAGTCATAGCTTGTTTAGCTTACAGGAATTGAACCTTAGCTTACAGGAATTGAGCGATTATTATGGCTTGGGTTCTATGCAGAATGAGTTAAAACATAAAACAAAAACGAATTGTAACTTTAATGACTCTGATAAACTTAGTAATTTTTCACATATTTTCAGAGCTTGACAATCATCATTGAGACATCACATTGAAACATAATCGAAAGACATGTATTTTCAGAAGCATGAAGCTATTGAGAAAGCAAAAATTTTGATATTGAGTCGAAAGAATGCAAATAAGTGAATTTCTACCACTGATGGATGGACCATAGAACTGAGGAATGGTTTCTTAGAATGGAAGCCCGAGCGGATGACCATTTCTCTTTATTGGATTAGATGACTGTAAGATTTTAGATAATGAGAAAACACAATTATAAGTAACATAGCAGATGACAGTCTTATTGGCCTTCATATCTTTTCACCTCGTTGAGCTCGAGACCTTAGGGTATGGAGAGCCTGAGCCATACGGAGTTGTAAAAGTTGGACCAAAGGAATGGGGATTTACATAATTCAGCACTATAAATTAAGTCACAGAAAACGGAGAGAAATCTTGGAGCAGAGATTGTTCTTCACAATATTCAAAATAACTAAATAAATTATATGAAAAATATAAAAAATAAATGACTGCAATGAAACTCGATTAAACTGAAGTAAAACCAATTGTCTATGACACCTAGGAGACCATAGAATCAAATGTGATAGTGATTACAGCTTACATATCACAGAGGTTACGTATGTCGTGTTAGTACTGTAGTCATAGCTTGTTTAGCTTACAGGAATTGAACCTTAGTTTACAGGAATTGAACCTATTGAATACATCTCATTCATCTTATCACTAGTAAGCTTTATACACTAAAAAGCTCGTATTAGTATCTGAGCATGGTTTCAGTTCACCCTTATCTATGAGTGAGCTAGAACAAAGCTCTCTATAATTACATATGTTATATGTATATTAAAGCTGAATCCAGTCTATTAGGGAGATAACCAACTTGTGATACAGGTACTTTATCATATCTATACATGTATTTCTTAGGTTAGCACTGATAGGTCAACCTTTAGATGATGTTACTTGTAAAATATCTGTGCTATTACTTATGCCGAGTGTAATGAGAATGAGACAAGCAAGTGATTAGGTAAACAAGCATGGTTAGAAAGAGTCATGTGTAACTATTGTGTTCTAATTGCATAGCTTGTCATAAGCTTAGATAAGATACAAAGGTGACAAGTTAATCAGTATACAACATGATATCCCGGGGTTCTCACTCTTAGTCTTTCCTATTATATAAATACCTTTTTTCTTATTGGTATATAGAGTACCGTTCTCTCCATAATCAATACATATGGATAGACTGTAATCACTGTATACACATATCCTAATGTAATACATAATCAATACATATGAATAGACTGTAATCACTGTATACGCATATCCTAATGTAATACATAATCAATACATATGGATAGACTGTAATCACTGTATACGCATTTCCTAATGTAATACATATGGATAGACTGTAATCACTGTATACGCATATCCTAATGTAACAAGCTCTGTATCCTAATGTATACGCATATCCTGACACTGCCCTATGAAAGTGAAACATTTGCTCTCATTATGAAATCAGTGACATACATGTTGACAATTTCCTGTAATAGAGGAAAAGTATTTTTGCAGAAGTAATAAAGCATAATTTGACATATATTCTAATGTCTAAATGCAACATACATGTTGATAATTTCCTGTAATAGAGGAAAAGTAATTTTTGCAGAAGTAATAAAGCATAATTTGACATATATTCTAATGTCTAAATGCATGCAATAATTTTACAGGTTGTTGCATCTATGGCAAAAGGAAGTTACTCTGCTCATACAAGGAGAAGTGGCAGGAGACTGACAAGGGGTGCGCAGCTGCGATGTACATCGTCTGATGATGACAGGCCAGCTGATGTCGATGCCAGTAATGCACCAGGGAACATTGTTGAAGATGAGCATGTGACCGCCGCTAATGTTAACACACCATCAGCCATAGAACCACCATCAACAACAGTCCAAGGGGCAAGTTCAAATAAAAATATCAGTGCTATAAGAGGATGGACAAAAGAAAAAATGTTAGTTGCAATTGACGGCATAGAGTTTAATGGATACTCAGTTCGGGCATCTGCAAAAAAACATGGTATTCCTCCCTCATCAATACATTATTGGATAAATGGACTGACTCATACAAAACGTAGAGGGCCTCTTACAATTATGACTGAGGATGAGGAGGCCGAGGTGGTTGAGTGGTGTAAAGAGATGGCCCAACTGGGACATGGGCTAGAGTTGATACAACTCAAATCAACAGTTGCTCAAATCTGTCAAGGGAGGCCAAACCCATTCAAATATGGGTTTCCTGGTAAATCATGGTGGTTTGGGTTTAAAAAAAGGCATCCAGAACTTGTATTGCATACTGCTGAGGGCCTTGACAGAGACAGAGCATTAAATTTGCGCCCTGCAGTTGTGCAAAAATTCTATGACACACTTTCTAGTGCTTATGATAAACATTCTTATGGAGCAGACCATATATGGAACTGTGATGAAACAGGTTTACAGGCAGGGAGGAATTGTGGCATGCCGGTAATTGCCAAGAGAGGGAGCCGAAATGTGCCAAAGATTTTGCCCAAGAGCAGGGAGTGGATAACTATTTTATGTTGTGTTAATGCAATTGGTACTTCAATCCCAGGATTTTATCTATTCAAAGGTAAAAATCAACTGAAAAACTATATACAAAACTGTGAACCAGGTGCATGCATGGCTGCACATCCCCATGCATGGATGACTAAAGAACTGTTTCTAAGTTGGCTTTTTCACTTTGTTGCATCGGTACCAGGTGGCGTCTCGCCTAATAACAGACACCTTTTGATATTAGATGGCCATGGGAGCCACATGGCTGTACAAACAATTGAGGAAGCAAACAATTTAGGCATCAACCTGTTGACATTGCCCGCTCATACCACTCATAGGCTGCAACCCCTTGATGTTAGTGTGTTTGGCCCTTTCAAGGACTATTTCAGGTCGGAGCATGTTGCATGGATGGCAAAGAATCCAAGGGTTGAGGTGAAAAGGTTTGAGCTAGCAAAGCTTGCAAGTAAAGCTTTTAAAAGGGCTTTGACACCATCAAATATCAAGGCTGGCTTTAGGAGGACAGGAATCTGGCCACTAAACTATGATGCTCTTATGCATGATACTGGTTGTAGCCAAGCGTTTCATGTGGATTGTCAGGAAGAAGGGAATGTCCAAACATGTGTTGAAGTGCAAGAAGTAGATGACCAAGATGATGTTGTTGCAGCTGGTAATATGATTTCCCTGTCTCAAGGACAGTTATATGCTGAAGATGATGAAACTGTATGTGAAACACAATATAACAATGAACAAATTCCTAGTAACATGGATATTGTTCCACCAACTCAAGAACATCAAATTCCTGTTGCTGATATTGCTAATGATATTGTTGAACATGCAGTTGACAATGACCAATTGACATTGCCAAGCCAAGTAACCCCACCTTCATGGCTAGCAGAAGCAATGATCAATATGAATGCACATAGTGTCTCAGCAACCAATGAAGAAAGGATGAACATGCCCTCACAACCAGTAGAATTGAACAATGAAATTGTTCATTTTGTTGTGGACAATAGATCAATGGAAGAAGATGAAGGACATAATGAGGCATCAAATGAAGATAATGATATGGTTCAATCAGTTCCAACAGATACTGAAAGGGAAGTACCAAGCAATGACATGCAGGTGGGAGGGGTGGAGAAGACACTTGGACGGTTCCTAAAGCTACCAGTAGAGAGAGTATCAATGAGAAAAAAGAAAGGTGCACTGGGTAGTCTTTGTCTGGGCCGAAGCTCACAGTTACTCACCTCAGAGGACTATATAAACATGTTAGTTGAGTCAGAAAAAAAGAAATTTGAAATGCAAGAATTAAAACAGAAAAAGAAGGATATGGTCAAGGAGAAGAAGGCAGCAAGGATTGTTGCAGCACAACATCGAGCAGAAGAAAGGATTGAAAGAGATAAAGCAAGGCAAGTTAAGGACCAACAAAAGCAAATGGCAAGAAAGGAAAAGGAAAAACGAAAGGCACAACAAATGCTTGAAAAGGAACAAGGGATGATCAACGATACAAGAATAGCTGATGAAACCAGGATTATTTCAAACTCATTGGACTCCATTGCAGATAATACACCATTATTCCAAGATCTCATAAACATTCAAGTGCCCCACTATCAAACCGAGGGTTTACCCACTTTCCTTGTTCCTACCAGAGCTGGTGTCAATTCTCTGTATGCTCATTACACACCTCCACTTAATGCAAGGGTCAGTAGTGCAAATGTGAGGTATGGGTAGTCAATACCTCCATGGTTGGAAGCTGCAAATTGGAATCAATCATATGGCATCAATCAACCATTTCCTAATCAGCCCTTGATTGGTAGGCCAACCTACCTGGCTCAAGAAGGTAACTCGGGGAGTTTTGGCACTCAAGATTCTCAGGGCCATAAAGAATAGGGGTGTCCTATGTTTTTGGTTCTAACCACATTATGATGTGGATTTTGGATGGATTGTATCTTTTTCTTGGCACAGAAACATTTTGGCTTACAACCTAGTAGTGATTTCTTATGGCAACCTAACTGTGTGTTGATAAGAAATTTTCAATGGAATATGTCTTTCTGTAAAATATTAATTATGATAAAACTATTTCTATAATTTATTCTGTGCGCACTGTACAAAGCTCTAAACTCACATATGGCTCCAATAAGTGGACCGTTATCTAAAGGAACACCATACAACTTATAAAAAATAAGTGCCATTGTAAATCTCTTCTAATGGGTCTACATTCACTACACCACTATACTGTCCTGATTTAGATCGAACATATTTACCATATAAATTTTATTAGAAACAAAAACAGTTATAATGTGATGACAGTGCTGGGCAAGTTTACAATCACTTAACACTGAATAGAAGTCTACACTCACAATTAGAAACACCTCCTGCTCGCTTCTAATGTACGAGGCACTAGTAGTAAGGAACTCTATACTTAGCATGTTATTGATTGAATTAGAATGAATAAGAACTTTACATTGCTGGAAACTAGAAATACAATAAAGAACATAGTTATGATTTTTATCAATCACCTAGCTAGCCTATTTTTTTACTACTGCCCAACTTAAAGAGAGCATGTGTTTTTATATGTGTTTGTATAAATGATGGAAGTATCTAAATTAATCAAATCAGTTGATGAACAACTATGAGAATCATATTGTTCCATCTTGTTACATCAACTTTCCAAAAGATAGAGAAATTTGGGTGCACAGTAACCTAATCATCTATATGACGAATTGTGGCTTAGTCATTAATTCTTTTCTAAGCACCTATTCACCTTTTTCATTTTCCTTCATGAGTAGATCAATTGTTTGACTATATGAGTGATTCACATATGACAATTGTTTGGTTAACTAATGAATTGTTATAATTGACGCAAAGTTACAACACCCTTCTTAGAGTTGCAACAACAGTATTGAGCAAGTTGTAGCAATAACCATGTGCTATAAGTCACAACAATGGTGAGAGTCACACCAAGTAAGCAGAGGTGAGAGTCATAACAATAAGGGGTTAGATCGAACATATTTAGCATATAAATTTTATTAGAAACAAAAACAGTTATCATGTGATGACAGTGCTGGGCAAGTCCACAATCACTTAACACTGAATAGAGGTCTACACTCGCAATTAGAAACACCTCCTGCTCGCTTCAAATGTACAAACCATAAAAACACAAACGTTAACATGCAAGAATAACTCAGCATGTTGCGACAAGAAGGCAGTTAAGGAGTTGACAATTTTAAAGTTGCAATAGCTATTGTTCAAATGCGTAGATTATCTTGCAGTTCTGTCTTGACTTTGTTTATGTTAGCAAAAGTTTCATGGTCAGGTTATGATGCTAGAGCCAACCAAACCAGAGAAACAGTTCAAAAACTATTAGAGTTAGAACAATTGATCTTGAAAGTTGCAGTAAAGGAAATATAACAGTTGCAGTTAAGTGCGAGAAGAATTGCTGGAAATAAAGTATGATACTACAACTACTCTATAAAGTACAAACAATACCTTGCTAAGGAAGGGGTCCTACCTCCTTATACGAGGCACTAGTAGTAAGGAACTCTATACTTAGCATGTTATTGATTGAATTAGAATGAATAAGAACTTTACATTGCTGGAAACTAGAAATACAATAAAGAACATAGTTATGATTTTTATCAATCACCTAGCTAGCCTATTTTTTTACTACTGCCCAACTTAAAGAGAGCATGTGTTTTTATATGTGTTTGTATAAATGATGGAAGTATCTAAATTAATCAAATCAGTTGATGAACAACTATGAGAATCATATTGTTCCATCTTGTTGCATCAACTTTCCAAAAGATAGAGAAATTTGGGTGCACAGTAACCTAATCAGCTATATGACGAATTGTGGCTTAGTCATTAATTCTTTTCTAAGCACCTATTCACCTTTTTCATTTTCCTTCATGAGTAGATCAATTGTTTGACTATATGAGTGATTCACATATGACAATTGTTTGGTTAACTAATGAATTGTTATAATTGACGCAAAGTTACAACACCCTTCTTAGAGTTGCAACAATAGTATTGAGCAAGTTGTAGCAATAACCATGTGCTATAAGTCACAACAATGGTGAGAGTCACACCAAGTGAGCATAGGCGAGAGTCATAACAATAAGGGGTTAGATCGAACATATTTAGCATATAAATTTTATTAGAAACAAAAACAGTTATCATGTGATGAAAGTGCTGGGCAAGTCCACAATCACTTAACACTGAATAGAGGTCTACACTCGCAATTAGAAACACCTCCTGCTCGCTTCAAATGTACAAACCATAAAAACACAAACGTTAACATGCAAGAATAACTCAGCATGTTGCGACAAGAAGGCAGTTAAGGAGTTGACAATATTAAAGTTGCAATAGCTATTGTTCAAATGCGTAGATTATCTTGCAGTTCTGTCTTGACTCTGTTTATGTTAGCAAAAGTTTCCTGGTCAGGTTATGATGCTAGAGCCAACCAAACCAGAGAAACAGTTCAAAAACTAAACTTGCTAAAATGAACAAAAGTAGTCATATCTACATGGAATGAAATCCCGAATTCAATGAAAAAAATACTATAGCAGGGACAATAAAAATGCAGCGTTTTTATCTATAAAGCAAACACAGTAACAAGGGGCTACTCTGACAGGCATGTCAAAGTGCCAAGCCAAGTCCACTCGAAATTTACATGAATTTACAAGTTATGCAAGTCAATTAAGAGCAGCGACAGAGAGTTTCAAGGGTTTGTCTGGGCTCATTTATGCGATGTTCCATTTTCCCTTTGTCTTTCTGCTTGGGGCCGGCTGTGGGCGAAGCCCTCTGCCGAGGATGGCACGGGATGGCCGAGGGCACGGGATGGCCGAGGGCATGGGACGACAAATTTAACAGCGAAAACATCAAATAACTCACACAACACATATGTAGCAGGCAGAGCGCACACAGAGTGCACGAATAGGTCACACCGCCGAGGATGGCACAGGACGGCTGAGGGCACGGGATGGCCGAGGGCACGGGACGACAAATTTAACAGTGAAAACAACAAATAACTCACACAGCACATATGTAGCAGGCAGAGCGCACACAGAGTGCACAAATAGGTCACACCGCCGAGGATGGCACGGGACAGCCGAGGGCACGGGATGGCCGAGGGCACGGGGCGGCAAAAATAACAGCTAAAACAGCAAAAATAACATAGAAAACAATGAAATTTTCACAAAAACCCTAAACCCTCAACAACAAACAGCATCAAAATATCCAAAAACCCTAAACCCTCAAAAAAATGCCATAAAATGCCATAGAAAGTTTACAAAATATCCAAATAGAGTTGCTTGTGTTGAAAAACACAGAGAAATTGCTGGTAGGATTAAAATCCTACCGGATACAGGCCATGGATGGTCGCCGACCTCCCCCACCTTCCCCGGAGCTCGCCAGACCTTCTCCACACCTGCAACGACCTTTTCCACGCCTGCAAAAAGAAGAAAAAGCCATTAGGGAACAGAAAACCACCAAAAACACTAGCGCAAAACAGCAAAATCTTATTTTACCTCGAGCTCAGTAAAACTGCGACCGACTCCTCCCCAAACAACAAAATCGCCGAATAAGACCACCACCAGAGAAATGATAAACAACCGGCATTCCATGCTAAACAACTGGCATTCCAGAACGACCAAGAAATCCAGGCGGAAAAGCACAAGAAAAGCAGAACCGCTGTCCCAACCACAAACCCTGAAACTCCAGCAAACATTCGCACCAGCACACGAATAAACGACTCTGCGCGCAGGTACACAAACCCTGTCAACCGAACAAACAATTCCCCCAGCACAGGAATAAACCACCATGCGCGCAGGTTATAGGGCCGTCCCGCGCCATCTTCGGCGGGGGGCTTCGCCCAACAACCGGCCCCGAGCAGAAAGACAAAGGGAAAATGGAACATCGCAGAAATGAGCCCAGACAAACCGGTGAAATGGCGCGAACCCGAAATTTTATGCAGTGAGGTGATAGCCAACACATGGAGCTCCACGGTGGACAGGTGTCGTACCGGCTCCATGTGTCCTAACGCGTGGTAATGTGACGTGGCGGGGAGGGCGCACACACGTGGTAATGTGGTAACGGGAGCGATTTTTTCTTCTAACACGTGACGATTAGCAGGGGTTCACATTACCACGTGTTTGCTTTTTCCCAATACGGTGAACCCCTGCTAATCGTCATGTGTTAGAAGAAAAAATCGCTCCCGTTGTTTCGACGTGACCTGTCTACTGCACATATTTTATTTTGTATATTTCCAGTTGGAGGGCGGCTCCTTTCTTTGTGGGCACCTCTCATCGGATTTATATTTACTTGCATCTATGGGAGTTGTCTATTTAGGTGGAAGAATGGTCTGGATTATTAAAAAGATTGGAATTTGGATTAAAAAAAATCAAAATTTTTTAGAGATACAGTATTTGAATCATGTTTTTATGGTTGAAATAGATTTAGCATTATCAAAAATCTCTAAAGCATTTAAATTTATGAAATATGACAATTTTTAATTAAATTTACAAAATTCCTTACTAAATTTTTTAAAAAATATGACTAGAATTTCCATAACTATCAAAAATATGACTAGAATTTCCATAACTTTCAGAGAAAAAAACATAATGGTTACACTACAACTTTTTGCATGTTTGATTATGTCAGTTTGTCACGATATTTAAATTTTAAATACGATAATGATGATCCATTAAAGTGGGTAGTTATTAATTGTATTTTGGGGAAAGCTCCAAAAAATTGTTAGGAATCCGTCCGCGATCTTATCTGTTCGTTGTCTTTATTAATCAGTGCGGCATTTTTCAAATTATCCTGCGCACAATTATTTCATTGCCCTTATCAGGACATACTAAATTCTTCTCTTTTCACCATTTTTGTTTCGGTAATTCATTCTATGGATCATAGATAAATCCATTGACGTGCCCACCTATAAGATAAGACCCTTGGCTTATAACAGGGATTGTGAGCTGTTTACTGGTTTTTTTTTCTGTAAAGGTTTCCATTGCTGCCATTGGGTCGAAGCCTCCATTGCAAGAAGAATACATATTAGAGTTTGCCATTTGGATTCATATTCCAATATCTACTTATATTACCAACTTGGGTTAATATTTCTTGACTTCAAAGTATCGTTTAGGCTTGAGACTAATATTTCTTTTAACTTCAAACGATCGTTTAGTTTTGAGATTAATAGAAAGCATCGTAGTCACCACCATGGGATGGTCTCCGGAAGTGCATGTTGGGGATTTTTCTGAGAAAATCCCAAAAACAAACAAAATAAACTCCACAGAGGCAATGCTCTGTTTCCTCTCCACAGGATCTTTTGTGCACAGGGAAGCCTTTTAATAAAAATTCTCAGAAAAGAGTATTACACAACCATAAAAATCCTTGGATTCATTAAAATATAAAATGCCTGAAACAACATTCATCCTCTTTTACTGAGAGGGATTCACCAAAATTACATTCAGCAAAACTCTGTCTCCACCTGAGAATTTACTGTGCTGGGTTTACTGCTGTAAAACCCCTTTTACATTTACTGGTGTAAAACTATTTTTACACATACTGTTGTAAAATAAATTTACATATGTAGCTCAAAAACATTATGTCTGCTTCACTTCGTTTGGACAACATCAAAAACAATTTACATTTCAACCTGATTTATTTTTGGTTTCGCACTGCTGTGCGTTTTATAAGATACAAAATCATTGACCAAACAAAACTCCTGTGCATCTTCTCTTATGCACTGCTGTGCAATATTTACCTTGATTCACGCTGGTTAAAAAAAACACGCACATATGCGCTCCCCCTGTTTCACATACTGGTCTTCATTCTATTTCATTAACCCTTCGCACTCTCTTGCACTGCTGTGCAACACCAACACACACTTATGCACTGTTGTGCATCACCATAGTTTTCTTGCAAGTCAACATGTTTTTTTTCGCTGCAGTAAAACTATATATTTTTCTGTTTCTTGGTTATGTGATATACAAACCCAAAACAAAAACATGTATATCAAAACAACGACTCCCAAAGCAAATACATTAAGTTTTACATGCCGTAAAAAACTTAAGAATTCTACCTACCACTATGACATTTTTATTAATTGCCTTAATAACAAAATGTGCGGTCAACCAGATTTAATTTTTCACTCCACGCAATGCATTTAATTGCTGGCTCGAATGCAGGTTTGGTTGATGGACGGCGGAGGATGAAGAAACAGATCGGACGGTGGACGGAGATATCGGGAGGCCTCTTCCGGCTGAACGATAGCACCCGAGAAGTTAGACTTGCTTGCGTATGCTGAGAGCCACGCGTCTGCACAATATTGTATCGAGCTCTTGTGTACGGAAACCACTTTCTGCTGGAAGGCGGTCCGATATTGATAGGTGGTTTTGGAGGAGCGGTTTCGTTCTGCCATCGTTCGTGCTTGCTGAGTCAGCATCGCTGTCCATGTTGCCTGCACGGTGTCTGCAGCCTGCAGTTGGAATTAACATTCCAACACTCCCCTTTAATTTCAACTGCTGGGCATTCAGTCATACCCAAACACTTCCTCACATAGAGGGATTCACCAACACTGCTTCTGATGCAGTTCCACAACCAATTAAAATAGTCTTCCTCTTAACAGAGGGATTCACCTGAGATTGTGCTGAAGAGCACCTTCCTCTTGACAGAGGGATTCACCACACTATGCTGAAAAGCATCTTCCTCTTGACAGAGGGATTCACCATAACACTGTGCTGAAAAGCACCTTCCTCTTTAACAGAGGGATTCACCAAGAACTTCACTTCCTCTCATGGAGGAATTACAACCAGACACTGCTTTAGATGCAGTTCCAAAACAACCGAAAATATTACTCTGTTTTCCTCATGAGATTTTACATTGCTGTTGTGTAAAAATCTCATTTACATTAACTGCTGTAAAACAGAGTTTTGCTTATATTGCTGTAATAAAAATATTTACTTACATTTACTGCTGTAAATAAAAATCCTCTTGCTTCATTCACCTTTCCACTGATGTGTAAAAACACATTTCTTCATTCTCACTTCTCTGGTTTCATTTTCTTTGCACTGCTGTGCTTCTCCTTCTTGCCATCACACTGCTCCCTTTTCTTATGCACTGCTGTCCATACCCATAACCATAGACTCTGTCTCCCCTGGGTTTTTATTCGCTGCTGCGTTGCCTCTGCAATTTCCACTGCTGTGCGATTCCTTTCGTTTTTTCTGCTGCCACACACATTCTCATTCATCCCATGTGCATTAAAAATATACGCTGCCCATTACATTTCGTTTTTTTTTTTAACAAAAAAAATCTTCATGCTGCTGCATTTTTCATATTCAACGCTGCCCCTTTTTCTTCTCCGCACTTCTGTGCATATTGCATTGCATATGTAAAAAAAAAATTACATTTTTCAACATTGCTGCATATTACATTTCAGAGGGATTAACAAAAGGACTTCATTTGCACTCTGCTGCGCTGCAATACATCCTCCACGCAGTCTCCATGCCCTACAGACTTTTCTTCTCTTCTTTTATGGAAGATTTAATTCCATATCTCTCCCCTATAACAAGATCTTCATCAAAGAATGACTGTTAAAACAGTTAAGCAATTATGATAAAAAAATTACAAGCTCCCCTTAACTGTATGCATTGTCTTTTTTCAGCAAAGTTTTCTCAAAAGAAACTTAGATGAGCTGAAAAGCTCAAGGGACTTTCAGGCTGTATTTCCTTCCTTCTCCATACTTGTGTAACTTTCTTCTTTTGTGTGGGTCTAGCTTGCATAGGAGCCCATCTTAAGTTACAGTCACGTGCCATATGCCCAATGTTATGACACTTGAAACATTCTACATTTTTCATGAATAAGAATTCATGATTTCTTCTTGCAAAATTGTTTCTTGGAGGTTGTCGGGGACAATAACATCTATCTCTATGAAATGCTCTACAGTCTTTTGCCATATGACCAAAGTTTGAACAAGAGTAACAATAACCATAAAATGAACTTTGGTACCTGGGAGATGGAGGTTTCCTTGATGTGCTTCTGAAGCTTTGTTGCCTTCAGTTCCTTTGATGATAACCATTACCTCTTACCTCTTTAACATCAGCTACATTTCTTCTTGGAGCTGGTTTTCTACTTGGAGCAGGATTTCTTCTATTGCAGCCTTCATTTTTCTCCTTGCCTTTGCTGAAACTAGGAGCATCACAATTTGTTTCTGGCTTCTTCGCATCTCCTTTGCTTAAAGCATTTTCATTCTTGTTTGAGGGTTCACCTACATACCCAAGTCCTGATTTATCAGATGGAGATCTGTGATAGCTGAGCATGTCATCCAAGGCTTGAGAGCTCTTCATGATTTTTTTCATCCCTTCAACCTTTTTCCTGAGGAGGACAATCTCTTCTTCCAATCTTTCACACTCATTATTCTTCTTTGTAAGTTGTTCCTCAGTTTCTTCCTTGCTACAAGTAGCTGCAACTGCTGCTATTTTAAGAGAGATAATATCAGACTTCATTTTGGAGATTTCTGCTTGACTGCTCTCCATTCTCTTTTCAGCTTCTTGTGCCTGCTTCCTAGCTTCTTGTAGTTCAGACTTAAGGGAGGAGACCTCTACCTTGTACTGTCCAATCTCTTCTACAAGCTTGTTCACTCTCTTGTGCCTTTGTTCAAGTTGACTTGACAAGGCGTCTTCCTGCTTCTTTGCTTCATTCAGCTGATTTGTCATGGATATGACTTCTTCATGATGTTTCCTCTTGCATTGATCAAGCTCCTTCTTAAGCTTGACGAGCTCTTCATCCCTTTCTTTTACTTGAAGCTTGATGAGGTCAACCTTCTCATTTTCAGCTTCTATGATGGGTTCAGAATTTTCTTCTTCACTGATGGTCATGGTCAGTGCTCCCTTTGCATGAAGGTCATGAAGTCTGTCCCATATATCCTTTGCTGATGAATATTTTCCTAGATTCTTCTTTACAGAATCAGGTAGTCCATCCAAGATAGTCTTTGCTGCCTTTGCATTGTACTCCTTGGATTCTTTATCCTTCTTGCTATCATCCATCACTGATTCCCAGATTTCAATCCCTTGAGACTGTAAGACAGCCCTCATTTTTATTTCCCACATATCAAAATTTCCATTAAACTTTGAAGCCTCAAATAGAATGCTTTCAAGTAGATTGTCTTCTATTTTAATAGAAGTGGGAGACACAACCTTAGGAGGATTGGAGGCTTTCTTCTTTGACCTTGCCATTCTTAACTATTTTTAAAATCCCTGACTGTGTTTTTAAAATGACTCACTGTTTCTTCAACAGTAACACAAAAAAAACTTTGAGGAATACCTGGGTTCTTTTGCCTGAGACTTCACTTTGTTGGAGAAGCTTTCTCTGCTGCAACAAGAATCTTTCCTTCAGCTTCTTTGACGCCTTCAAAGAGCCTAAGCCTGCTCTGATACCACTGTTGGGGATTTTTCTGAGAAAATCCCAAAAACAGACAAAATAAACTCCACAAAGGCAATGCTCTGTTTCCTCTCCACAGGATCTTTTGTGCATAGGGAAGCCTTTTAATAAAAATTCTCAGAACAGAGTATTACACAGCCATAAAAATCCTTGGATTCATTAAAATATAAAATGCCTGAAACAACATTCATCCTCTTTTACTGAGAGGGATTCACCAAAATTACATTCAGCAAAACTCTGTCTCCACCTGAGAATTTACTGTGCTGGGTTTACTGCTGTAAAACCCCTTTTATATTTACTGGTGTAAAACTATTTTTACACATACTGCTGTAAAATAAATTTACATATGCAGCTCAAAAACATTATATGTCTGCTTCACTTCGTTTGGACAACATCAAAAACAATTTACATTTCAACCTGATTTATTTTTGGTTTCACACTGCTGTGCGTTTTATAAGATACAAAATCATTGACCAAACAAAACTCCTGTGCATCTTCTCTTATGCACTGCTGTGCAATATTTACCTTGATTCACGCTGGTTAAAGAAAACACGCACATATGCGCTCCCCCTGTTTCACATACTGGTCTTCATTCTATTTCATTAACCCTTCGCACTCTCTTGCACTGCTGTGCAACACCAACACACACTTATGCACTGTTGTGCATCACCATAGTTTTCTTGCAAGTCAACATGTTTTTTTTCGCTGCAGCAAAACTATATATTTTTTCTGTTTCTTGGTTATGTGATATACAAACCCAAAACAAAAACATGTATATCAAAACAACGACTCCCAAAGCAAATACATTAAGTTTTACATGCCGTAAAAAACTTAAGAATTCTACCTACCACTATGACATTTTTATTAATTGCCTTAATAACAAAATGTGCGGTCAACCAGATTTAATTTTTCACTCCACGCAATGCATTTAATTGCTGGCTCGAATGCAGGTTTGGTTGATGGACGGCGGAGGATGAAGAAACAGATCGGACGGTGGACGGAGATATCGGGAGGCCTCTTCCGGCTGAACGATAGCACCCGAGAAGTCAGACTTGCTTGCGTATGCTGAGAGCCACGCGTCTGCACAATATTGTATCGGGCTCTTGTGTACGGAAACCACTTTCTGCTGGAAGGCGGTCCGATATTGATAGGTGGTTTTGGAGGAGCAGTTTCATTCTGCCGTCGTTCGTGCTTGCTGAGTCGGCATCGCTGTCCATGTTGCCTGCACGGTGTCTGCAGCCTGCAGTTGGAATTAACATTCCAACAGTGCAGTGAGCGCATTTTTAGACACTGTAAATGTGGTAAGTTCCTGCATTTCTCTGGCTGAATATGAAACAAACAAATTCCTTTATTAGCCCCTGCAATATTATCTGTTACTCTAAACATATTTCTTTGGCTTTGGTGAGGATTAAAATCTTGATATTGCTATAATTAAATCAGGTTTTCTGTACAAAAATTTGATTTTGGGTTTTTTTTTTTGTTTCTCTAATTATGTTTGTCAGGGGATTGTGGAAGTAAATGCTGATTAATTTCGCAATATTTGCTTAATCCTGGGGTAAATATGATCCCTGACTTGATTAGGGCTATTTATTGCTTTTTTTTTTTTTTTTCGGATTTCTATGAATTTTTTTGAGGTTTCTGTGAATTATTTTATGTTACCGAAAAAGCACATCGAATTGAGTTGAGAGCATTGGTTAAGTACCTCTAAAATGAAGCTTTTCTATGATTTTTGTTTTAGGTTCTGTGAATTATTTTTACGTTACTAAAAAGGCGCATCGAATTGAGTTTAGAACATTGGATAAGTCTCTAAAATGAAGCTATTAAAGATATAAAGCTTTTGATATTTCTCTCTATTTCTTCATTCTTCTTTAGGCATACTTTTTTGGGGTCTATCCCACTTGACACGAGTAGATGAAGGGTTTAATTTGGGTCGTTCAGAATTGTTTTTGAATTGTGGTAAATATGACAGGAGTGTAAAGTACTTAATTTTTCAGACACATTTTACTAAATGGCCTCGTGTTGTGACATTGCAGAGCAAATTGGAGGAGCAAAGAAAGCAGGCAGAACCAGAGAGTACCGAATTCATATCAGCTCTCGCTGCAGGCATGAATGCACAGCTTATTGTAGAGGTATGTTCAAGCGAAGCACCAACGTGTATGATAGGCCTAGGAGTGGCAGCTCGGCAGACTGGTGGCCGCCTCGTCTACATTCTGCCGGAGAAGGCACGGAATGACACCGTGGCGGAGACTATCAAGGATCTAGGGTTGGAACATACAACTGACTTCGTCATTGGCAATGCCATGGAGTTGCTTCCCGAGTACAAGAATGTAGATTTCGCTCTCATTGATAGCAGGCTCACTCAAGATTACCAGGATTTGTTTAGGGTTTTGAATCTAAATCCCTCTCGAGCGGTGGTGGTTTCCAACAATGTGTTTGATAGGAAGCCCACAAATGCGTATGCCAAGACGTTGAAGAAGAAGGCCGGTGCCAAAATTGTTACTCTCCCGATTGGCAAAGGCATTGAGGTGACCAGAATCGGTATGGGTTATAACAATCACTCCTCGCCTCATACACAACAGGGAGTCGACATGGACGCCATGGGTATGATTTCCAAGAGGAGATGCTGTGATTATTATAAAAATGTGAAAAGTACAACTTCCAGAGGCCACAAGAGCGGATGGATTGTGCATGTAGACGAACAAACTGGTGAAGAACATGTATTCAGGGTATGCAAACACAGACCCTGTAACCCTTACAAGAAACCTGCAATGAACCTTTCAAATGTTAATCCGAACTAAACCTCCAAAGTTGACCTGACTTGCATTTGTGTTTGAATACTGGTAAGGTTGTGGATGATAATGTATTATTGTTCGAAGCCCGGATTTGTTAATACAAATAATTTTGTAGTCAACCATCAATTTGTAGAACTTGATGGATGCAGAATCTATACTGCAAAGTTATGGGTAATAAAAGAACCTCGCGCTTTCTTTTCTTTTTGTGGAATTTAAAGCAGCAAGGAGGTTTCATTGAATCTGAATCAAATACAGAAGCCGCTCGTCAATTCGCAATTGAAAGTATTAGTGTTTACTGATGGTGAAGTTTCTATTTATAATCTAAAATTTTACACACAATATTATTCTAAAAATCATTTTAAAATTAAAAGTTTTAATCTAAATAGATTAAAATACTAACACAACCACATTAAAAATATTAATGTGGTGGTTGATATAGCACAAGATTTCATTTATATCTATTATTAATAAAAAAAATAAGAAACACCAAAATAACATAAAACCTAAAAAAATTACTAAAACATATAATTTTTTTGAATAATTACATAAATTAATAAAAACTAAATTTCACTTTATTAACCACCCTAGATCCATCTTAACGCTGGATCTATTAAGCACCGAGAGGGATCAAATCTCTCATGATGCAAGCCTATTTTTTGAGTGAAAACTTGAGGAAAGACTTGCAACTGGAGAGATTTGATCCCTCTCGGCCCTTGATATATCCGGTGTTAAGATGGATAGGCTGGTTTTAGTCATGTGCGGTCATACAAAATTTGCTAAACATCTAATTATTTTGATCATTTTAAATATGCTAAATATGTCTAAGATTAATTTGGTCAATTTAATTTAAAATTTGCTTAGTTACCTCAGTTTGTTGAGATGAGAGAGATTGTTAGTAAGTTGAATGTTCAAAAATGATACAAATTTTGAGTGCAAAGTTTCAATGTGACAATTTTGATAGATAGAAAATGCGAATACTAAGAATATAGTCTATTACAAACAATCTTCATTGCAATCAATCTGAAACTATTTTCTTCTACTGTTTATATTATCACACCTATTAATTTTTCCATTTTCTCGTATCGATCATATGAAAAGAGTAGTTGGAAGTAGAGACCATTCAAATATTTAACTCGATCTACTGTAGTAAAAAACATACCTTGTCTTTGTTGCTCTCCAATATTAATAGTAGTTTTCTCCAAAGTTAATTATTCTGAATTATGGATTGTTAAACCCAAAATAATTTTCAATGGTAGTTACTTTGTATTGTTGCGTTGGAAATCAAAGTAATTAACAATGTTGAATGATGGAAAATGGCAATAATAAGAATGTAGCCAATTATAAATAGTTTATAGTTTCAAGAAGCAAACATTTGGGGTAAGAAAACATTTTATATAGGGTGAAAATTCAAGTATTGTATCTAATGTTGAATAATTTTTATGTGCTTGAGAGAGAGTGTGTGTGTTTTGGGGGTGAGAAGGAGAGACAAGAGGAGATAGAGATATAGATAAGGAGGAGAGGGAAGAAGAGATAGCAAAGGCAAGGAGGGAGGAAGAGATATATATATGGAGAGAGAAATGTTAGAGAGAGAGAGAGAGAAGAGGAATAGAGAGAGATTGAGGGGAAAGGGAGCAGGGAGAGATAGATAGATAGGTAGAGAGAGAGTGTGTGTATGTTTAGGGGCTAAGATAGAGAGATAGAGAAGGAGAGACAATGGGAGATAGAGATATAGATGGAGGAGGTAGAGATGTGCTTACACTGAAATCAATGCACATTATTAATCTAATTACTTTGAAATTAATGTACATCATACATCTTGTTGCATCAAATCAGAAATCAACCTCTACACTAAAATCAATGCATGTAGTGCAAACAATCAAATAGGATTAGAAATCAACATCTATACTAAAATCAATGCATCTAGTGAAAGAAATCAAATAGGATTAGAAATCAATATCTACACTGAAACCAATGCATCTAATGCAAGCAATCAAATATGAGTAGAAATCAACATCTATGTTGAAATCAATGCATCTAGTGTAAAGCATTAAATATGATTAGAAATCGACATCTACGCTAAAATCAATGCATCTAGTGCAAACGATTAAATAGGATTAGAAATTAATATCTACACTGAAACCAATGCATCATGTGTAAGCAATCAAATAGGATTAGAAATTAATATCTACACTGAAACAAATGCATCTAATTTAAGCAATCAAATATGAGTAGAAATCAACATGTACGCTGAAATCAATGCATTTAGTGTAAGGTATTAAATATGATTAGAAATCGACATTTACACTTAAATCAATGCATCTAGTGCAAGTGATCAAATAGGATTAGAAATCAATATCTACATTGAAACCAATGCATCATGTGCAAGCAATCAAATAGGAGTAGAAATCAACATCGACACTGAAATCAATGCATCTAGTGTAAGGTATTAAATAGAATTATAAATCGACATCTACACTAAAATTAATGCATATAGTGAATGTGATCAAATATGATTAGAAATCAACAACTACATTGAAATCAATACATCTATTTAAGTGAAAATATAAAATATTCATTACCTTCTAGATCTAACTTCTATGTCTATATTGTCTCTGTGAGACTCTTTCTTCTTCCCTCTCCCTCCACCTTCCATTCTGTGTATACCTCCCTCCTCCTCTCCTTCTCTCTCTTCCCCTCCCTCTCTCCCCCTTCCATCTATATTTATACCTCCCTCCATCTCTCCTTATTTGTCTCTCTATCTCAACCCACTAAACACATGCCACTCTCTCTCTCTCTCTCTCTCTCTCTCTCTCTCTCTCTCTCCCCATATTATATATCTATCTATCTCTCCCTCTTCATTTCCCTCTCTATCTCTTCCCCTTCTCTCTCTCTCTCATTCTCGTAAAAAAAAACTAGAGTTGAATCTGTTGTCTTGGCGACTACATGCAACGTGTCATTTGGTTCCGTCACTTCCATCTCTAGGGAATTAATGGGCGGGAATGACCACAAATCTTGCTCGTCTACCTTAAATTTTTTAAGTTTATTAAAATTCAAGGGAATTGGTGGATGGGAGTGACCACAAATCTTGCTCTTCTACCTTAAATTTTTTAAATTTATTAAAATTCAAAAAAACCCAATAGACTCTCTAACACACTACAGTCCTTGACATACATTTAGAAGAAACATATGCTGAACATATTCTTTAGAAAATTAATATAAGTTCTCAATTAAAAAACAAAAAACAAAAAATCAATAAACTCTCCACCTTAAATTAAAATACTAATCCTTAGCCTAAATATTATGACCAAAAGAAATCAAAATCATTAAAATAATTAAAATGAAAAAACTTTAAATAAATAATATACATTAATTAATTAATAAATGATCTGAAATCACTCGTGAATGATCTTAGTTATTTAATGAAGGTATTATAGACTCGTGTGCTGGGGTGTGTCTATGTTATTTTAAGTAAGGATCGATAAGATTGCAAAATACACAGACACTTGAAATAGTAAGAGAAACATGGTAAATAAATACAAAAACACAACAAATTTAATAAGGAGTTTACCCAATCCTCCTGGGCTACGTCTCCTGGTCCAACCTTCAGTGGTGGCCTTTTCTATTGTGTCTTAAAGCAGAGATTTTAAAATAAGGAGCTCAATTTGAGTCTCACTTAACAGATGATGATCAGTAGGGTGGTACTTGGATTCCCCTAGCCTTTAGAGTACACAAAATCCGCCTTACTGGATCTCGACCTCAACTGGTCTCAATGGTATGAGCCCAATTTGGTACTCAATACCGGACATGTATACACAGAGGAGTTGCTTGAACCTCTCAAGCCCTCTCTGGAGTTCACAGACTCTCGGACTCTCTCTGTCTCTGTCTGCTCGATGCTGCCTTTACTTTGCAGGTTAGCTTGGCTTCTCTGTTCTCTGCAATTCGCTTCTTTCTCTACTTCTGTTTTTTCCCTGTTCTTTGTCTGTTCATGGCTTAAAGCCAATATGCTCCCTAACTGTTCGTTTCCTCTTCCCAGCTCTCTGGATCACCTGCCTTTGTCCGCTAGAATTCCCCTGCTCTGCGTCGTCATCGCTGTGTAATGCTACACAGAGAGGTGGCCACTTGTCACCTTACGGACTGAGTGTCAGTTTTCTTTTGAACGGTCGTTATTTCCATTACTCCAGGATTTTCCCGCGAAACTGATCCTCCTGCCAGCTCATCGGTCATGCCGAACCTCAATTCTTTATGTGCCTCAGTCTATTTTCCCATTGAATCCGGTCATCCATCGGGTTAATTCTCCGCCGTTGATCTAGAGCCTCCATATCCTACAGTCTCCGTCTATATCGCACGGGTAAGTTTCTCGATCATTACTCACATGATGTAAGCAATTTTCTCTCTCATCTGTTGGACACGCGTCTCCCGCTGTAAGGCACTGCGCTGAACTCGGCCAAACCCACTTACCACTCTAAGTGCACGCGATATCCTGCCGGTTTTGTGTGCGAGACCCGCCTTCTGGCGTTTTCCGCATGGTTTCCTATTTTCCCTCGTGACTGAGCGCTCGGAGCTTTCCTTCTCTAAGGGTTTCGTCCTGCGATATGCGATTAGCGCTAATTGTGTATCAGAAACTGCCTCTGTTTCTAGATCTGGGCTTCCAATTGCCAATTTGCATCCATGCGCGGTCTCCATGGGCCAACGGTCAGTGTGCTTTGACCAAGGGTCCTCATTGTTCTGTGCAGGCCACAATTGCCATTGTCCAAAGGTCATTTATGATACTTGTTATTCATAAGATTTGATCTGACATAATTTTGAAACAGTCATGAGAAATGTTTAAGGATCCAATTCAGATCACGACCTTCCCACTGAAAAAGCTTTTGGACCACCAAAAGTTGGTTTTCAAGCATTGACTAAGTGAGGATATAACTGTCTCACTTGTCTAATCTCTATCCATTTTTCACTGCTTGGCTTGGAACCCTTGAGTCCAATCCTCAAGTACTCAACATCTCCCCTATGCGTCGTCCTCACCTTCCTGTCCAGAACTGTGTCTTCCTGCAATTCATTGAGATATTCAAGTAACAGATCATCAATAGAAGGCAATTGACTTTGCTCTTCGGGATCTTCAATTAATGAAGGTTCAAATAGTCTCAAGTTGTCTGCATTAACGACTAAGTAAATGTGCATGTAAGCTGGTAAATCAAGGCGAAAATCATTCTCACCAATTTTCTCAAGTATCTTGAAAGGTCTATACCTTATTGGATTTAGCTTTTTACCTTCACCTTGGATTCTGTTTTTGCTGATATACAGCCAGACTTGATCACCAACTTGGAAATGATGCTCCATTCGATGCTTATCATGCCTTGCCTTGTATTTGGCTTGGCTCTTTTCCAGCTGTTCCTGTACTCCCTGGTGAATCTCTTGGATTTGTTCAATGAACTTGGTTGCCTTGTCGACATCACTGTGTTCATCAACTACTATGTCTTTACCAAAGACAAAATCCAAGGGAGACCTTGGTCTGAAACCAAAACAGGTCTCAGAAGGAGATCTCTGTGTAGAAGAATGTTTTGCTCGGTTGTAAGCATGCTGCACATAACACAAATGTTCAACCCAAAGTTTGGGATGCTTGCTGCAATAGCCTCTAAGCAACTGGATCACTGTCCTGTTGACCACTTCTGTCTGGCCATCTGCCTGTGGATGAAAGGTTGTGCTTTTCTTCAGTCTGGTGTCCATTAGTTCCCACAGACTCGACCAAAACTTCCGAACAAATCGGGTGTCTCGATTAGATACAATGGAAGTGGGTAATCCAAAATGAACCCATACATGCTGAAAGAACAACTTTGCAATTTGTTCAGCTGTAATCTGTTTATTACAAGGTATCAAAATACACATTTTGCCGAACCTATCCACAACAACATATAAATAGTCATGACCTTTCCTAGATTTAGGCAGTCTTCCAACAAAGTCCATGGAAATACTTTCCCAAGGATGAGAAGGAACTGGCAGTGGAGTGTACAAGCCTAGTTTTATGTTGTTGGGCTTGCTTTTAGCACACATGCTACACCCTCTTACATATCTAGAAACTGTCTCATTCATTTTTTGCCAATAACAAAATCTTTGCAGTTGTGCAACTATTTTACTTACCCCAAAGTGACCTGATATTAGAGAAGTGTGTGCTTCTCGAATTATCTTTACTCTTTCAGTTTACAGAATGCATAGCTTCCCACAATGATACAAGAGTTGGTCCTTAATGTGATAATCCAATTCTCCTACTCGTTTGCCTTGACTTAAAGTTGCATATACATCTTTGAAATCTATATCTTGAGAATATTTTTCAATGTAGCTCTCATGCAGTACTGAATTATGCTTAAGTATAGTGGATGCATTTATAATAGGTCTAGATAGCATATCTGCAACTTTATTGTGTATTCCCTTTTTATATCTGATGACTAAATGAAACTGTTGTAGAAAACCCATCCACCTATAATGTCTTGATTGCTGCAACTTAGTTTGGGAGTGTAGATATTGAAGTGGTTGATGATCAGTATGTATGACTGTCTCTTTGCCCATTAAGTAATGTTTCCACTTTTTCACACTCTGTACTAATGCATACAATTCTTTATCATATGTTGGATAGTTAACTACTGCAGAATTAAATGTCTCAGAATGATAACATATGGGTTTACCGTGTTGTATCAACACTGCTCCCATGGCATAGTCACTGGCATCTGTTTGGATCTCAAATGGTCTTTGAAGATCTGGCAGTGCTAGTATTGGTGTTGTACTAATCTTTTCTTTCAAGGTGTCGAAGGCTTTCTGCTATTTGCATCCCCACTGAAACACCTTGTTCAATCCTGTCAAAGCATGTAAGGGAGCTGTAATTAAGGAAAAGTTAGAAATGAACTTTCTCCAATATTGTGCTACTCCTAAGAAGCTTCTCACTTCTGTAGCAGATTTGGGTTTAGGCCAGTTTACAATGACTTCCACTTTAGAGGGATCTATCTTCAATTCACCACCCCCTACTATATGTCCCAAATAATTCAAAGATGTTTTGCCAAATTCACATTTTGAGAGTTTAACATAAAGTTTTTCTCTTTTCAAAACATCTAGTGTCTGCTTAACATGCTTTAAATGTTCTTCCCACATTTTGCTAAATATAAGAATGTCATCTAGATATATAATAACAAAATCATCAAGAAAAGGCCTGAGTACATCATTCATTATTCTCATGAAAGCAGCAGGAGCATTAGTTAAGCCAAAGGGCATAACCAGCCACTCATACAATCCGTGCTTTGTTTTGAAAGCAGTCTTCCATGCATCTTGTTCTGCAACTCTAACCTGATGATATCCACTATGCAAGTCTAACTTGGAAAAATAAACAACTTCTTTTAACTGATCTAGTAGATCATCTATGCGAGGAAGGGGATAACGATTTTTTATCGTTATCTTATTCAGTGCTCGATAATCAATGCACATTCTCCACGAGCCATCTTTCTTTCTCACCAAAACGATTGGTGATCCACATGGTGATGTGCTAGGTCTGATGAACCCCTTCTCGAGCAACTCCTGCACCTACTTCTTGATTTCTCCATTCTCTAAAGCGGACAACCTGTATATCCCAATGTTAGGCAATGCAGCATCTTGCTGCAAATTAATATCATGCACTATTTCCTTTTTGGGTGGTAGACCTTTAGGTTCTTGAAACAAGATATCATACTCTGAAACAACTTTTTCTAAATCAGCTTGCGTTTTAGCATCACAACCCTCAAATACGTTGGTTTTATCAGGTTTATTTTCCTTTACAACCATCAACAAAAATTGTTTGCATGAATTTACAATTCGTTTCATCTACCCTGAGTTTATTAGAGTATAATTATTCTTGAGCTTATGAGCTCTTACAAAGTATTCGATTCCATCTTTAATGAGTAGATACTTGTTCTCCGCTCTATAGAAAATAGCTTTTCTATCATACAAGTAAGGAATTCCTAAAACAATTCCACATATATCTAGAGGAATTATATCTAACTCAACCTCATCTACAAATGTTGACCCAAAAGAAAACTTAAGTTTACATTTTCTAGTCACTTGTAGTTGTGCTTTATCACTTAACCAACCTAATGGGTATGGTTTCTTATGAGGTGTAGTAAGTAATCCCAACTTCTTTACAATTGCTTTAGAAATTAAATTTACCTCTTATACCTATGGCTGCAATGGTTGTTTCATCTCCTGAGTCCGACCCCAAATATTTCTGAATAGCTGCAGCAGTGTTCTTCTTCTCGCCCTTGAACTTCTTAGGTATCAGCTCTAGATGCAGAATCCAACAGTGCTCATCATCATGCCCATCCTTTTTATAGCGAGTGCATGAAGAAAAAGGGTTTGCCCTCCAACCTCTAGTCAGGACCAACCCCCCACCTAATCTGGTGGGACCCATGTCACTTATATATTCACTTAGTCGAGGCAAACCCCTACCTACTCCGGTGGGACCCATGTCACTTATATATATATATATATATATATATATATATATATATATATATATATATATATATATATATATATATATATATATATATATATATATTTATATGGGATTATGTCATGGTTTTCAAAAGGAAGAAGGTATGCAGCTGAGAAGGGGAAATAGGCATATGAGCATGGATTCTTCTGAGGAATTTTGTGCAGAGATTTTAGTTGGATTTGTGGGATGTGAGAAGAAAACCACTACTTCAATTGCATCATAAGCACTTACCCGTCCTAGAAGCAGAGTATTAAATAATAAAGGTTGTTTTTGGTGAGTAGGACGACCAATTGACATCGTTCCTCGAAAACTAAAGCCTTGGTGGTGGTGGCGGGCCACATCAACCGTAAAAAAAAAAAAAGGAAGCAAAATCAAAGTTTAAATTTACAAATACAAAAAAAAAAAAAAAAATTGGCATATGGACGAAACTGTGATCCATCTTAATTATGAATTTACCAAAAGTCAAAAGGAATTTTTTATTTTTGTATTTTTTATTTAGAGGAATCAACAATTGGGTCGGTCTCGTACTCACCTGACATGGATCGATTCCAATCGCTATCAATATAACCTTTCTAGGTGCCTATGTATGCGTCTTCCATAGACAGGGAGGGTTTGAACCTCAAACCTCCTCACACATAACACTTCATTTTCACTACCAATTAAACTGCCATTACAAATATCATTGATATTTGAATATTAATTATGTCTTACATTAAAATAATTTTTAAAAACAAAAATATTATAACTTTTATCACACTAAAATGTAAAAATATATATTTATTTTTGTATTTTATTACAAGTAATATTATTTTTTATTTAATGAATATTTCACTTTTATTTTGAAAAAAACAAGTCATTTTGACCTTAAACATAAAAAGATTTACTCGTCTCCTTCATAAAATAGACTTATCAATAGAGTAAAAAAAAATTAAAAATATGCAATTTTTTCTAGATAAATTATCATATAGCATTGTTTTATTTAAGCAAATAAAAAAATATATCAATAAATAACAAAATAAAAAATATATAAATTCCTCATTCAAACAAATCATAGTCTATTGGTTCCAGTGCTATGTTTGAGAGGGTTTCACTGTCTATAATCAAGTATTCAAGTTTCTATGACTTTGTTGTTTAATGATATAAGAAGATTTAAAGATATGAGTTTTGTTGTAGATGTTTGTGAGTTTATTGTCTATAATTTTTCAATGATTTTTTGGAATCACAATTTTGAGTTATAAGTTCTCTATAATTTGAGTGCCTTATAATTTATTAGAGCGTTGAATATATATATGTATGTGTGTGCGTGCGCAAAACCCCATTTTAAACAATAAAAATTAAGATTTAGTTAAAAAAAGGTTTGACAAAATTGAAGCCAAAAAAATCAAAACTTAGCCTATTTAGACAATGTCATATGAATTAAAATTGTAGTAAAACTACCACAATTCAATATGAAACAAGTAAAATTTTTAGTATAGTAACATTTTAATCAAATTCATATATCAATTTTAAAAAATGGATTAAAATTTCAAACACATTGAAACTAACCTTGGAGTAAATGTAACTGACTTGATTCACAATATTGAACAATGAAAACTAGAGGCAGCCAAATCATTTTTATTAGCTCCAATTTTATGAGAACCCATCTTATTGACCTATGGTATTCATGTGAAATGCAACCTATTTTAAATGGGGAATTAAACCAATCTAGATCCATCTTAACTTCATAGCTACCAAGCAAATATCAAGAGATTTACATCTCAAAGAAAAAATTTAAACGGGGAATTAAACCAATCTAGATCCATCTTAACTTCATATCTCCCAAGCAAATCTCAAGAGATTTACCTCTCAAATAAAAATTATCCCTCTCGGTACTACAGTTAACTCGGTATTAAGATGGATTCAAGTTGATTGATTTGCATCTCAAAGAAAATTGACCCCCCTCAGTACTAAAGTTAAGATGGATCTGAATTGATTGTTAATATTTAAAGTTTAAATCAGATTCACTGATTTGCATCTCAAAAAATTTATCCTTCTCAGTACTAAAGTTAAAATGGCTCCAAGTTGATTATGAAATGAAATGAAATGATATTTTAAGGTCTACTAGACTAAAAAATAGTTTATGAGACCATTGGTTCCCTGTTTTTTGCAATTCAATCATTTTCTGATTCAAATCGATGATGAGCTAACCCAACTTTCCAACAATCCCCTCGCTAAAAAGACAATGCCAAGTAACTGATGCTAACATGCTCTCATAACTTTCTCTGATGACTTTGAATGCATTACATTCCAAAATGAAATTTTCCAATTCCACAACCCCCAAACATGCAAAATGTACACACTCGTTCTTCCCAAGTTTCTTTAGGCCTTTTCCACCTTGTTTCATACTGAAGTTGATGTGAGTTGGTCCTTAATTGAGCAATAAGAACCTTTGCCCTCCACGAAAATCTAGCTCCAATAAACTCTTTTATTGTAAATCACAGATAGGGTTGAATTCCTCAATATAATATTTCTTCTTTTTATCTAAATTAATTATTAATATTTAAAACTTCTATATTATTAAAGATCCCATTACTGAAAAGAGGTCCTACTCATATCTATATATATATATATATATATATATATATATATATATATATATATATATATATATATATATATATATATATATATTCAATCGATTGAAATTGTTGGGACCTTGTAGATGGTCGCTCATTAATTTCCCCAGTACAAGCAATGAATATATGAAAATACACACGCCTTCTACAATTGGATCTAGTCTTTGTCTGGTATGAATAGTTATATATACGTAGAGGGAATGAATCTTTGAAAGGGTGAGCTTAATTGTTTTCACCAAACATTGTCGTCAAATTAGTTTATATGTGGTGCTTAATAAATATTTCAAGATAATCGTACCTTGGTTATTCTACGGAATAAACAAAAAAGAAGATCCGTCCAAGACTCAATCCGTAAGGGTTCATGGGATCACTAGCACCTAAAATGTGTCTTTTCTGTGTTTTCTCGGCAAAAACTGGTTCAAAATAAAGGAGAAGAGAGTAAATCACTCTGAAACCACAATGTCACCATGTGAAAACCACAATTTTAGTATACATCATTAAAGAAATTTTGAGGTCTAAAATGAGCCTCCTAATCAATATTATAAAAGAATAGTAAATAATAAAATAATACTAGATGACATAATCAAATTTTAGAGGAAAAAAAGAAAAAACTACTTTTTCAACTCATATTTTCAACTTATCTCCCTACAGTTTTACTCAAATTTTGAGTGGGAGAATTCGTTAGATGGAAAATTTAATTCCTCATCTGACGAATACCTATGTTGCATACGTTGAAATGTTTTCCATGTATTTTTCATTTTTCGTGTAGCAGCATCCATCGAAAGTATGCAACATGGTTACTCCTTGGATGATGAATTAAATTCCACATCCAATGAGTGCTCCTGCTCAAAATTTGAGTTAAACCGTAGGGTGATAAGTTGAAAATACAAGTTGAAAAATTAGTTTTTTTTTTTTACTCAAAAAATGTTGAATCATCCCCCGTGATTGACATCATCATCTTGAATCATATTGGTTCTTATAAAGTTAATTTTGGTTGTACATTTTTGTTTTGAGGCCCAATTTAGACCTCAAAATTTCTCTAATGAAAACCCCAAAATTGCAACAACTATAGTTTTGGAACCCACAAAAGCATGTCAAGGGCAGAAGTTGATTGGGTCTAGAACATAGTGAATGTCAATCAAGTTGAGTCTCAGTAGTCTCAAATTAAGGTCATAACAATTCTCGGTTGGAACAAGCTAGTAGTTAACGATGTCAAGTGAGTGAAGCTCTCGATGAGAACCTTGACCCTAACCGAGGGTGGGGATCGCCATCCAAAGTTCAAATCGGCGAGTCGGGGTCAACCTCCAGTCGATGCAGTTAGGTTCAGAGGATCCAGTGTCAACAGATTGCAAGAAAAAGGGTTTGTCCTCCAACCTCTAGTCGAGGCCAACCCCCTACCTAATCCGGTGGGACCCATGTCACATATATATTCACTTAGTTGGGGCCAACCCCCTTCAGAGGATCCAAAATCGATGGATTAAAAGAAAAAGGTCTGAACTCCAACCTCTAGTTGAGGCCAACCCTCTACCTACTCTGGTGGGACCCATGTCACTTATATATATATATATATATATATATATATATATATATATATATATATATATATATATATATATATATATATATATATATATATATATATATATATATATATATATAGATATGGGATTGTGTCATGGGTTTCAAAAGGAAGAAGGTATGCAACTAAGAAGGGGAAATAGGCATATGAGCATGGATTTTGAGGAATTTTGTGCAGAGATTTTAGTTGAATTAGATTTGTGGGTTGTGAGAAGAAAACCACTACTTCAATTGCATCATAAGAACTTACTCATCCTAAAAGCAGAATATTAAATATTAAAGGTTGTTTTTGGTGAGTAGGATGACCAACTGACGTTGGTCCTCAAAAACTAAAGCCTTGGTGGTGGTGGCGGGCCACATCAATTGAGAAAAAAAAAAAAGGAAGCAAAATCAAAGTTTAAATTTACAAATACAAAAAAAAAGAAGGTCGTATGAACGAAATTGTTGCAAAATCACCAATGTTATGTGTCACTAGTAATGACAGAAAAAGTGAAAGGACAAGAAAAGGATTAAAAGGGGAAATTTGAGTAGAAAAAAGGGAGAAAGGGTGGAAAGAAGAATGAGGGGATGGGGGGAAGATAAAACTACCACAAAGAGAAAACATAAGTTAATATCCATTTGACCATATAAATTAAGATATTGATTCATTAAAAAAAAAAATTGACCCTGGTCCTAAAGTCAAAATTAGCTGTTGGAGACTCTACTCAGACTATTTAACATGCTAAGCTGGATTTGTTTCTTCAAGTTGTCCTGATGATGAACCACACTAGTTGGTTCGAAACGCGTTGACAAATGAAATTTTATGTGATTTACACTAAAGAATCTCTCATAAATATTGATTCATATTTGTAACCATTTGAATTTCATATTTAAATTTAATTAAGCATATACAAATTCAATATTTTGAATATTTTTTTCTAAGTTATTTATCTATCTGTATCATCAATGCTAATGCATATCATATAAAAAATTAAATTATAAAAATTATAACAGATGTTAATGAAATTTTTTCTTCTATATGTCATTATAGGTATTATTAGATCTTTAATAAAATAAAAAATAAGAATATGAATGTGAAATGTATATAAATATAAATAATATTATTAAGAAGTAGAATAGATCCATCTTAATTCTGAATCTACCAAAAGTCGAAAGGAATTTTTTATTTTTGTATTTTTTATCTAGAGGAATCAATAACTGGTTCGGTCTCGTACTCACCTGAAATGGGGTCGATTCCAACTTCTATCAATATAACCTCTCTAGGTGCCTATGTATGCGCCTTCCATAGACAGGGGGTTTCAACCTCAAACCTTCTCACACATAACACTTCATTTTCACTACCAATTAAACTACCCTTGCAAGTGTCATTAATATTTGAATATTAATGTCTTACATTAAAACAATAATTAAAAACAAAATTATTATAACTTTTGTCACACTAAAATGTAAAAATATATATTTATTTTTATTTTTTATTGCAAGTAATATTATTTTTTATTTAATGAATATTTCATTTTTATTTTGAAAAAAACAACTCATTTCCACCTTAAACATAGAAAGACGTACTCGTCTCCTTCATAAAATACAATAGAGTAAAAAAAAATTAAAAATTTGCAATTTTTCTCGATAAATTATCATATAGCATGCTTATATTTAAGCAAATAAAAATATATATCAATAAATTACAAAATTAAAGAATATATAAATTCCTCATTCAAACAAATCATAGTCTATGGGTTCTAGTTCTATGTTTTAGAGGGCTTTGCTGTCTGCAATCAAGTATTCAAGTTTCTATGATTTTGTTGTTTAATGCTATAAGAAGATTTATAGATATGAGTTTTGTTGTAGATGTTTGTGAGATCATTGTTTATAATTTTTCAAAGATTTTTTGGAATCACAATTGAGTTATAAGTTTTCTAGAATTTGAGTATCTTATAATTTATTAGGGTGTTGAATATAAAATACCATTTTAAGAAATAAAAATTAAGATTTGGTTAAAAAAGGTTTGACAAAATTGAAGCCAAAAAACCCAAAACTTAGCATATTTAGACAATGTCATATTAATTTTATTAATTAAAATTGTAGTAAAACTACCACAATTCAATATGAAACAAGTAAATTTTTAGTATAGTAACATTTTAATCAAATTAATATATCAATTTTAAAAAATGGATCAAAATTTCAAACACATTGAAACTAACCTTGGAGTAAATATAACCCACTTGATTCACAATATTGAACAATGAAAACCAGAGGCAGCCAAATCATTTTTATTAGCCCCAAGTTTATGAGAACCCATATTATTGACCTATGGTATTCATGTGAAATACAACCTATTTTAAATGGGGAATTAAATCAATCTAGATCCATCTTAACTTCATATCTACCAAGAAAATCTCAAGAGATTTACATATCAAAGAAAATTTTTAAATGGGGAATTAAACCAATCTAGATCCATCTTAACTTCATATCTCCCAAGAAAATCTCAAGAGATTTACATCTCAAAGAAAATTGATCCCTCTTGCTACTGAAGTTAAGATGGATTCAAGTTGATTGATTTGCATCTCAAAGAAAATTGACCCCCCTCAGTACTAAAGTTAAGATGGATCCGAATTGATTGTTAATATTTAAAGTTTAAATCTGATTCACTGATTTGCATCTCAAAAAATTGATCCCTCTCACTACTAAAGTTAAGATGGATTCAAGTTGATTGATTTGCATCTCAAAGAAAATTGACCCCCCTCAATACTAAAGTTAAGATGGATCCGAATTGATTGTTAATATTTAAAGTTTAAATCAGATTCACTGATTTGCATCTCAAAAAATTGATCCCTCTCACTACTAAAGTTAAGATGGATTCAAGTTGATTGATTTGCATCTCAAAGAAAATTGACCCCCCTCAGTACTAAAGTTAAGATGGATCCGAATTGATTGTTAATATTTAAAGTTTAAATCAGATTCACTGATTTGCATCTCAAAAAATTGATCCCTCTTAGTACTAAAGTTAAAATGGATCCAAGTTGATTATGAGATGATATTTTAAGGTCTACCAGACTAAAAAAATAGTTTATGAGAGCATTAGTTCCCTGTTTTTCGCTTTTTGCAATTCAATCATTTTCTTATTCAAATTGATGATGCGCTGGCCCAACCATCCAACAATCCCTTTGCTAAAAAGAACATGCCAAGACACTGATGCTAACATGCTCTCATAACATTCTCTGATGACTTTGAATGCATTACATTCTAAAATTAAATGTTTATCCGATTCCACAACCCCCAAACTTGCAAAATGTACACACTCGTTCTTCCCAAGTTTCTTTAGGCTTTTTCCACCCTATTTCACAGTGAAATTGATGTGAGTTGGTCCTTAATTGAGCAATAAGAACCTTTGCTCTCCATAAAAAGCTAGCTCCAATAAACTCTTTTGTTGTAAATCACAAATAGGGTTGAATTCCTCAATATAATATTTCTTTTTTTATCTAAATTAATTATTAATATTTAAAACTTCGCTACTTTGAAAACTTAGTAACTCTCCACATGAGACAAACATAATCCATACTTAGTGCAATTAGGAGACCCTAACCAGCTATCGTGTTTATCCTTCCGGATTAACCGATGAACACGTAGAATCAAGATGTCACGCCGGCAACGTAATTGCCACGTCACGCACTCCAGTTAACTTCCTCGTAACTCAGAACCGGCCAGAAAGGAAACTACTCTACCGCGTGTTTGCTTTTTCCCAATACGGTAAACCCCTGCTAATCGTCACGTGTTAGAAGAAAAAATCGCTCCCGTTTTTTCGACGTGACCTGTCTACTGCACATATTTTATTTTGTATATTTCCAGCTGGAGGGCGGCTCCTTTCTTTGTGGGCACCTCTCATCCGATTTCTCTTTACTTGCATCTATGGGAGTGGTCTAGTTAAGTGGAGGAATTGCATGGATTATTAAAAAAATTAAAATTTGAATTAAAAAAATTAATCTTTTTATAGGTATAGTATTTGAATCATGTTTTTATAATTAAAATAGATTTAACATTATCAAATATTTTTGAAATATTATTTAAATTTATAAAATTTGACAATTTTTAATTAGATTTACAAAAATATGACTATTACTAAAATGGAAAAAAAGTTGTAGCCTATGACTATTACTAGAATGGAAAAAAACATAGCCGTTAGGCTACAACTTTTTGCATGTTTGATTATGTAAGTTTGTCCCGATATTTAAATTTTAAATACGATAATGACAGATTCATTAAATTGGGTAGTTATTAATTGTATTTTGGGGAAAGCTCCAAAAAATTGTTAGGAATCGGTCCGCGATCTTATCTGTTCGTTGTCTTTATTAATCAGTGCGGCGTTTTTCAAATTATCCTGCCCACAATTATTTCATTGCCCTGATTTGCACTTATCAGGACCTACTGCACCTTTTTTGTTTCGGTAATTCATTCTATGGATCATAGATAAATCCTTTGACGTGCCCACCTATAAGATAAGACCCTTGGCTTATAACTGGTTTTTTTTTTTTTTTAAAGGTTTCCATTGCTGCCATTAGTTCGAAGCGTCCATAGCAAGAAGAATACATATTAGAGTTTGCCATTTGGATTCATATTCCTTGACTTCAAAGTATCGTTTAGGCTTGAGATTAATATTTCTTTTAACTTCAAACTAGTTTTGAGATTAATAGAAAGCATCGCAGTCACCACCATGGGATGGTCTCCGGCGAGTGCAGTGAGCGCATTTTTAGACACTGTAAATCTGGTAAGTTGGTGCATTTCTCTGGCTGAATATGAAACAAACAAATTCCTTTATTAGCCCCTGCAATATTATCTGTTACTCTAAACATATTTTCTTTGGCTTTGGTGAGGATTAAAAACTTGATATTGCTATAATTAAATCAGGTTTTCTGTACCAGAACTTGATTTTGGGTTTTTTTGTTGTTTCTCTAATTATGTTTGTCAGGAGATTGTGGAAGTTAATGCTGATTAATTTCGCAATATTTGCTTAATCCTGGGGTATATATGATCCCTGACTTGATTAGGGCTATTTATTGCATTTTTTTTCTCGGATTTCTATGAATTTTTTTGAGGTTTCTGTGAATTATTTTATGTTACCAAAAAAGCACATCGAATTCAGTTGATAGCATTGGTTAAGTACCTCTAAAATGAAGCTTTTCTATGATTTTTGTTTTAGGTTTCTGTGAATTATTTTTACGTTACTAAAAAAGCGCATTGAATTGAGTTTAGAGCATTGGATAAGTCTCTAAAATGAGGCTATTAAAGATATAAAGCTTTTGATATTTCTCTCGATTTCTTCATTCTTCTTTAGGCATAATTTTTTGGGGTCTATCCCACTTGACACGAGTAGATGAAGGGTTTAATTTGGGTCGTTCAGAATTGTTTTTGAATTGTGGTAAATATGACAGGAGTGTAAAGTATTTAATTTTTCAGACACATTTTACTAAATGGCCTCCTGTTGTGACATTGCAGAGCAAATTGGAGGAGCAAAGAAAGCAGGCAGAACCAGAGAGTACCGAATTCATATCAGCTCTCGCTGCAGGCATGAACGCACAGCTCATTGTAGAGGTATGTTCAAGCGAAGCACCAACGTGTACGATAGGCCTAGCAGTGGCAGCTCGGCAGACTGGTGGCCGCCTCGTCTGCATTCTGCCGGAGAAGGCGCGGAATGACACCGTGGCGGAGACTATCAAGGATCTAGGGTTGGAACATACAACCAACTTCGTCATTGGCAATGCCATGGAGTTGCTTCCCGAGTACAAGAATGTAGATTTCGCTTACATTGATAGCAGGCTCACTCAAGATTACCAGGCTTTGTTTAGGGTTTTGAATCTAAATCCCTCTCGAGCGGTGGTGGTTGCCAACAATGTGTTTGATAGGAAGCCCACAAATGCGTATGCCAAGACGTTGAAGAAGAAGGCCGGTGCCAAAACTGTTACTCTCCCGATTGGCAAAGGCATAGAGGTGACCAGAATCGGTATGGGTTATAACAATCACTCCTCGCCTCATACACAACAGGGAGTCGACATGGACGCCATGGGTATGATTTCCAAGAGGAGATGCTGTGATTATTATAAAAATGTGAAAAGTACAACTTCCAGAGGCCACAAGAGCGGATGGATTGTGCATGTAGACGAAGAAACTGGTGAAGAACATGTATTCAGGGTATGCAAACACAGACCCTGTAACCCTTACAAGAAACCTGCAATGAACCTTTCAAATGTTAATCCGAACTAAACCTCCAAAGTTGACATGACTTGCATTTGTGTTTGAATACTTGTAAGGTTGCGGATGATAATGTATTATCGTTCGAAGCCCGGAGTTGTTAATACAAATAATTTTGTAGTCAACCATCAATTTGTAGAACTTGATGGATGCAGAATCTATACTGCAAAGTTATGGGTAATAGAAGATTAACCTCGCGCTTTCTTTTCTTTATGTGGAATTTAAAGCAGCAAGGAGGTTTCATTGAATCTGAATCAAATACAGAAGCCGCTCGTCAATTCGCAATTGAAAGTCTTGTGCCCCTGGTGCTTCATTCTTGATATACAAGATTAACCAATAATCGATCAAATTACTTTTATGATTTGTAATAATAATATTTTTGAGTACGAAAGTTTTTATAATTGGTCATAATTAATATAGGATTTTTTCAATCAAATTACATTATAAATTTTTAAGCGTTTTAAGATTTCAAGTGATATTTATTATGAATTAAAAGAGTGTATATTATAAGTCTAGTCATATAAATAATATTATTTTAGTGTTTAATGATAGGTGAAATGTTTATTTAGAATCTAAGATTTTACACACAATATTATTCTAAACATTATTTTAAAATTAAAAGTTTTAATGTAAATAGATTAAAATACTAACACAATCACATTAAAAATATTAACTTGGTTGATATAGCATAAGATTTCATTTATATCTATTATTAATAAAAAAAAACAAGAAACACCAAAATAACATAAAACCTAAAAAATTACTAAAATATATAATTTTTTTGAATAATTACATAAATTAATAAAAACTAAATTTCACTTTATTAACCACCCTAGATCCATCTTAACAGTGGATCTATCAAGCGGGGAGAGGGATCAAATCTCTAGAGGTGAAAACCTATTTTTTGAGTGCAAACTTGAGGAAAGGCTTGCACCTCAAGAGATTTCATCCCTTTCGGCGCTTAATAGATCAGATCCCTCTCGACGCTTGATAGATCCGGTGTTAAGATGGATCTAGGCTGGTGTTAAGATGGATCTAGGCTGGTTTGTGCGGTCATACAAAATTTGCTAAACATCTAATTATTTTGATCATTTTAAATATGTTAAATATGTCTAAGATTAATTTGGTCAATTTAATTTAAAATTTGCTTAGTTACCTCAGTTTGTTGAGATGAGAGAGACTGTTAGTAACTTGAATGATGAAAAATGATGAAATACAAATTTTGAGTGCAAAGTGTCAATGTAACAATTTTGATAGATAGAAAATGTGAATACTAAGAATATAGTCTATTACAAACAATCTTCATTGCAATTAACCTGAAACTATTTTCTTCTACTGTTTATATTATCACACCTATTAGTTTTTCCATTTTCTCGTATCGATCATATGAAAAGAGTAGTTGGAAGCATAGACCATTCAAATATTTAACTCGATCTATTGTAGTAAACAACATACCTTGTCTTTGTTGCTCTCCAATATTAATAGTAGTTTTCTCCAAAGTCAATCATTCTGACTTATGGACAAGCAATCAAATAGGATTAGAAATTAATATCTACACTGAACAATGCATCTAATGCAAGCAATCAAATATGAGTAGAAATCAACATGTACACTGAAATCAATGCATTTAGTGTCAGGTATTAAATATGATTAGAAATCGACATCTACACTTAAATCAATGCATCTAGTGCAAGTGATCAAATAGGATTAGAAATCAATATCTACACTAAAACCAAGGCATCCTATGCAAGCAATCAAATAGGAGTAGAAATCAATATTGACACTGAAATCAATGCGTCTAGTGTAAGGTATTACATAGAATTATAAATTGACATCTACACTGAAATCAATGCATATAGTGCATGTGATCAAATATGATTAGAAATCAACAACAACATTGAAATCAATACATATATTTTAGTGAAAATATAAAATATTCATGACTTTCTAGATCTAACTTCTATGTCTGTATTTGTCTCTATGAGACTCTTTCTTCTTCCCTCTCCCTCCACCTTCCATTCTGTGTCTATCTCCCTCCTCCTCTCCTTCTCTCTCTTCCCCTCCCTCTCTCCCCCGTCTCACTCTACCTGTCTCTCCCTAACTTTCTTTATCATTCTCTTCTTTCCTCTCTCCCCCTACCATCTATATTTATACCTCCCTCCATCCCCCCTTTTTGTCTCTCTATCTCAACCCCCTAAATACATGCGACGCTCTCTCTCTCTCTCTCCCCCCATATTATATATCTATCTATCTCTCCCTCTTCCTTTCCCTCTTTATCTCTTCCCCTTCACTCTCTCTCATTCTGGTAAAAAAGAACTAGAGTTGAATCTGTTGTCTTGGCGACTACATGCAACATGTCATTTGATTCTGTCACTTCCATCTCTAGGGAATTGATGGGTAGGAGTGACCACAAATCTTGCTCTTCTACCTTAATTTTTTTTAATTTATTAAAATTCAAGGGAATTGGTGGGTGGGAGTGACCACAAATCTTGCTCTTCTACCTACCTTAAATTTTTTAAATTTACTAAATTTCAGCACAATCCAATAGACTCTCTAACACACTATAGTCCTTGACATACATTTAGAAGAAACATATGCTGAGCATATTCTTTAGAAAATTAATATAAGTTCTCAATTAAAAAAAAATCAATAAACTCTCCACCTTAAATTAAAATACTAAGCCTTAGCCTAAATATTATTACCAAAAGAAATCAAAATTATTAAAATAATTAAAATAAAAAAACTTTAAATAAATAATATACATTAATTAATTAATAAAACTTCATTTTTTTCTTTCATAATTTTTTTAGCTTTTTAATGTAATGCATATTTTTTAATAAAAAATATAGAAGTAACTGAGTTGCAATGCATGCATTTCTCATCAAAACTTATTAGGGGACTCACCAGAGGTTATCAGTCATATTTCTTCTTTAAATATTATAAATAATTTTGTTATTATTGCAATTTCTTTGTCCAAATCTCCCGATTAAATCCCCTTTATTAAACAAGAAAATATTCACTATGGGCTTCAAAAAAACTATCCATATTTTCATATTGGTTTTCTTCTTGGAATTCACTAATGTCTTATGGATTAAATAGTTTAAGTCTTTGTAGCTTTGATTGCATATATACAAAAATTTTAGATGCAATTATTGTTTTCTTTGAGGAAACTCTACTTAATGCCATTATTTGGCCTTTTGTTTATCCTAGATCTAGTCTAAGCCTTATATGTTCATATTTTAAATTATTTTTAAGCTAATATTCAACTTGGTGGTTTTGATATGGCGTTGAGTTTTCATATTGTCCAATTACAAACGGAAGAACAATATGCCTGCTAGTGGGATGCTATCACTAGGATTATCCAAAGCTTGGTCTAGCTTGGGGCCTCTTGGGATAGTTTAATTCCTCCAAAGGTGATTCCCATCCTCAACCCCTCCCCATGAGATTTGAACCTATGACATGGTGCGGACTAAACCCCACACAACCAATTGATCTACACCTCATGCATTAAATAAAGCCTAGTGTTGACTGAGGAAAAAAAAAAAAAAATTCCGTGGTGGCTAGACCAAGAAATATATCACCAATATTACCTCCATTTTCCCAAATTACACTACCATATAAATGGAACCAAAATTTTCTATCTTTCTCTAAGTCACCAATACCACAGAACCTAGAAGACTATCAATATGGACTTCTTCCTTAAGTCAAGAAGTAATTTAAATGACAAAATCTCCTAATCTTCAAATATCAATAAACACTTCTACTAATCTCCCATTGGTAACTAAAAGGTCGGCTTCGCATTGACATCAACATGTTCACCAAATTGTTATTGTTATTCTAAAAGGTATGTAATGGGAAAATTTCTAATTGTAAATATTGTTCAACTTCCTCAAATCCTTTTAAAATAAAACTATGCTCTCATACCTTACTTAGAGAGAAAGAAAGGACTACTCCTACTAGATTCTCAAAATAAAGGAATTTAAGTCATGGTAATACCAAGTTGATTTTTCTAGGAAAATAATTCCATGGAGAAGATGAAATTTATGTCATATGAATGGTGTAATGAAGAACTAATATTTTCATAATCAAGCTAAATAAATTAATGCAATTATTAGACAGTGTATCTACATCAAAATGTAGATGACTTGGCCAAAGGTGTGTTACAAGTTAAAAATCATGTATCTTAAATTTCTTAATATTTAAATAATCAGAAAGGATTTTCAAATGAAAAGAAGAGATATAATGCCTTGTTATAAGCAACACTATCTAGTATTGACAAGGTAAAAGAAATTCTTGAAGAAATCAAATTCCTAATAGGTTCAAGGAAATGTATCACTAGAAAAAACAAAAACAAAAACAAAAGAAACAAAAAGAAGGTTTAAAGATGTAAGACCATAAGCTTTGATGATAGTACTCATGAATGTAGTGCTCTTTGGAAAATGTCTTCTAATAGGAAACATTATTCTAGTCTACGTTTTTTGTTTTTTTTCTTCAGTAGTTGTAATCGATATTCCCCAGCTACACAAGTCGTCCAAATTAAAAGAAAGAAGGAAATATTTTATGAGCCCATGTAGGCTCCAAAAACCCATACTAGCCCCACCATGCGAATAGGTGTGACCCTTCGTCAAAGCTCGCCTTGTTTGACCACTATATATACACATTCGACCTCCATCATTTGGATCAGTTTGGATCATCAAAAATCAGAAGTTTCTTTTGTTCACATGTGCAAAGGAGGGAGAGAAGAAGATCAAAATTTGACCAAGGATTTTGACCAGCATCAACCACTATCTGACCATGTTTTCTAGCAATTATCTAACCAAATATTCTAGGCACAATTTGACATAATATTTTGACAGAATATTTTGAGGTAGTTGACCAAATATTCTAAGGCAGTTGATCGAATATCATAAGGTAGTTGATCGAGTTTTCTAGGCAATTTACTGAGCTCTTTTTTGGGCAAATTGACCGAGTTTTGGGAAGAGTTTGATTGAGAGTTTGACTTGGCATTTTGACTGAATCTCTAGGTAGTGTAAGAGAGATTCTTGGGTAGCAGAAAGAGGCCCAAATTCAACATTTTTGACTCAGGGTTGACTGAATTTGTGGCCAACTTTAGGAGGCCAAATTTAGGATTATTTGACTAGGTTTGACCTGTGTGGATTCTATGGTCAACCATGTTTGACTAGAAAAGAATATTGTACTTCTGTTAAATTGAATATTTTTTCCTAGAAAAGATTGTTTGGTTTTGTCTCGAGTTTGGGTTTCCAAGGTGAACAGTTTTGTTGTATACTATGTATGGCCTTTTTATGATGATCTTTATTGTTTTATCATATTTAATGTTGAATTTTCTTAGTGTAATTATTTAATGACGTTTTGAAATATGCTAAAGTAAGATTATATTTCATTGGAAGTAATTATTAGTGGCAAAAAATTGTGATTGTCTAAATTAGCACTAGATAATCAACATGGGATCAAAGATTTGGTGAAGAAAGGTCACTAAAGATCACCCCTTGAACCCACCTATTCTAAAATCTGGTCTGTGACTAGACTCCTTATCAGGTGGCTTCCTCTATCAAGCCCAAAAAAAGGCTATAAGGTGCAACAAATTTTAGGGATTAGAAGACCATAATAGATATCATTCTTGAATAAAATGATGTCATGGAGTATGTGGAAGAAAAGGTTATTGAACCTCAGGATTCTAAAGGAATGTTCAAACACAAGAAGACTGAAATTAAGGCCAAGAGGATTGTTGTTGAATCCATCAAATACCATTTATTTCCATTTGTTTCTAGGATGAAGGCTTCAAAGGAAATGTATGATGCCCTAGTGGGATTGTATGCAGTCAACAACATTGGTAAGAAAATGACCTTGAGGAATAAAAGTTCGTTATATGCAGATGATTGAATCTAATACTATGCCTTTCAACTTCATAAGGATCTCTTAGTTGAGAGATCAACTCAAGGCTATTGGAGAAAATATTGATGAATAAGAATGTGTGACTGTGACTCTTAATGGGTTTCTAGGTTCATGGGATTCATTTGTATCAAGCATTTTTTGCAGAACATAAAATCCAAAGTGTGATCAACTATGGACTTCCTATATTCAAGAGGAGTCTAGGCTAGTATCAAAAGGGAAAATTCAAAGACCTCAAGATGATGAGTCCCAAGCACTTGTGACTCTTACCAATAATCGTAAAGGAAGAATACGTTTTGGAAATTTTCATAAAAGAAATATAGGTAGAAGCATTTCTCCTGTTTAGGATCAAACAAAGAAGATATGTCAAATATTCAGTGTCTCAGTGGTCACAAGTTTGGTCACTATAAAAACAAGTGTCCTAAAAGAAAGAATGATAGAAATAGGAAGGAAAAGTAGCATGCTTCAACTACAAACATTGACGATGATGAACATCCACATCAGAAGACATATATGAATGACATTATAGATGATCTTATTAGCTAAGATAGTATAAATAAATAATTCAAGGCTCGGGATTAAGAGAGATTTGAGAATTCCCTACAATCCTTAGATCAAAAGATAAGTATTTCATATTTTTTTTCTTCTTGATTGTTACTACTATATTTTTGTACGAACTATTGCCTTTGTATCTTTTTCTTGGTTATAACTGTTGGGGCCTTCATTCTGAGATTTTGCAGAGAAAGAAGCCAATGACAGGTGGCGGAGATGACCATTGAGGAGTTGTGGAGTTGAAAGCCAAGGGAAGACTGCAAACTGAAGAATAACTGGCAATCGCGAAGGAATTGCGGGAAGAAGAAGGGAAAACGAGCGAGGAAAGAGAAGAGGCAACCAAGAATGAAGATAGATGAGCAAAAGGAAAGCAAAACTGGCAGTCTAGGTAGATAGCAGGAGATAGAAAGAAGAAGAGTGAAGGAGGGGTTGTTTTTGGTAAGTAGAGCAAGTTTGTAATAGTTTTAGTCTTATTGTGGTGCAGAGTAATGTGAAATACCTCATCATCCTGTTTGTACATGTTTATGTTGGTTGTGCCGTTTCTACTATTAATGATCAAAGCTTTGAGCCTTATGTACTGAAATATGTTATGTTAATAGAGAAGATTGTTCTGAAACCATCTTGTGTCTTTGACCATTGTGTTAACCCTTTAAATTTTTATGGATGCGTTTGGTTAGATAGTCTCTAGATATTGTATGATTAGATCGTTGCGATCTGGTTAGTTTGTATGTTAAGATGCCATATTTTTCTTTCTGTTGGTATCATATTTTTCTCTCTGCTGGTTGATATGGTTCCCCTGGGACCTAATTCCACCCTCGTCTGACTTCAATAGCGAAACGCCTTGGGTGAGACTCCTTACCCTCCCAGGGAATGGTGAAAATATCGGTGTTTCTCTAAACTACAACAGAGCCTTGTTGGCCCCTTATGTCTAAACCCAGGGTCTCAACCCTACTGTTATTTTTGTGCCAACAAATGGTTCCATTATCAGGACTTGAAATTCAAAAGGAGCATTAGAAATATGGTATCATATATTTTTAATAAGGAAATACGGAACTGGTGGGACGAGCAAGTGGATCAGTTTGTTTCTCAGCAAGCTCTACTTCACTGCTGAGTTGCCACAAAACTAAAACATGAGATCCTATACTCGGAAGCTGCAAGTGATCAGTACGAGATCTTCTGGTGTAAGTTCCTAGAAGAAAAGTACAACTGGTTGCAGAGATTGCAGGTGAAGGGGAGGTTGGGAGGACATACATTATCACGTCACGACTGGACTCTGATGGATCTCACTACTCTCCACCGTCTTGACACAGATCTGATGAGTGTTATAGATTTCTAGGTGCAGACTACAATAGAAGGGTATGTTCTTGAGTTTGCGGCACAAATCCACTAGTCTTTTTCAAAATATGAAGTTGTGTTTTGAGCGGGCTTGAGAGGGAAGTTTTTGGAAGAAATAACCCTCTGGATTAAAGTCGTAAGTGTGGAAGAAGGCCTTCTTGTATCCGAAAGTCCAAGCATAGCAGTGTAAACACCTAGTATTGGGGGAAGGATCTAAGGGGAGGGATGCTACCAAGCGAGGGAATTTCACATATGGTGTTTGGCTAGTGTCTTCTAAGAATATGGTGACTACCTTGCTTAATTACCCCTTTTAAAAATAATTAAACAAACATAAACTTGCATATCATATTAAATGTGTACATTTCTCATTAATATCTTTTGTATAAACTTCATTATTCAAGTCAAATTAGCATTATTCACATTTTCTATATTTAAATGTAATATCTTCTTAAATTTATCAAAAGAAATTAAAAATATATATATTTTTTATATATACAGAGATGATATCCGCAAACATATATTAAAACTTGGTAAAATTTAATAACTAAAAAACACAACTTTGAAATAAAGAATGATAGGTGTTTTTATTTTGACATAGGATTTCTAGAATTTAAATTTAATTATTAATAATTAGTAAGGAGATGGTAGAGATTTCATCTCAATATAGTCTAACCAATACACAAAATGATTTTTTGGCCATAATCTCAGAGTACACTTTTTAGTAAGATTGTGATTCTTTATTGTTAAAATGCACTTTTGAATACATAAATGGATTTAGTACTCGAGACACTCAATCTTTGTAGATTAAACAACTTAAACTTACAATTTTAAAAAATCTCTATGGAATTTAACACAAAATTTCTCAGAAAAAATGTTCCAAACATGACCATTTCGTCTATTAGTTAAACTAAGCGCTTAATCTCTATTGAACATTAGTGAAATATTTATGCGGATTAGTTGTATATTTTGCAATAGGGCTTCTATAATTTTAATTTAACAAGCCTACATCCATTTTAACTTGGGATCATATCACTTGAGGTACAAACCTCTTTTAGAGTGAAAATATATTTGGGATCACATCACTTGAGGTACACACCTCTTTTAGAGTGAAATTAGATTTGATCGTTCTGGGCACTTGGTCACTTGATGAATCTGGGCTGGTTTAATTATTAATGTTACAACATTTCTACCATACATGGGCTAGAGAATTTTGTGTTTATTTTATTTTATTTATTGTTATTATTATTTTATTGCCTAAGGCTTCCTATTTAAACTTAAGGTGGATGAGGATCTGCTGACTTTTTTTTTTAAATTTACAGCCTAGATTGATTCTCAAGGGAATATGCTTAGCATATGCTATGCTTATCAACGGCTATAGAGTGTTACAAAGTTTTTATTTATTTATTAAGCTTGGTAGTACCTCTTTTTTTATTGATTTAAAAACAAGTTACAACCAATTCTAAAGATAGTTAGGTGGCTTCAACTTGCCCTGTGGGAAACCAAGTCTGTTGGTCACTTAACAACATGGTATGCCATCCAAAAACGATAAGTCTTGAGTCTTTCTAACCAAGAAATATATGACTGTATGTTTATTTTTAATCCACTATCTACTTACCTATTGGCATGGCTGTATTTACAAGTAAAATTAAAAGTTATATGCACCAAAAACTACAAAAAAAAAGACATCATTTTCACTCTTCTCCTTCCTCAGCTGAAGCAGATTCCACTTGAGCCGTGTCTTTTGCATTCGACCCCAGGAGTTCAGTTGATGACAGAATGCAATCAAGTAATTTTCAATGCGCTGGAGGCACCCATCCTGCTTCTGCATTTGAAACAGGAGATTCTGGAAGTCCTGCTTGTAGTCCGAGAATGCCTGCACTGCAGTTGCCATATTTAGAGCATTTTTGTCTAGGGAATTGCTGAGAATTCCTTTCATTGACCAATAGAGGAACATCGTATGTTTGAATTGGGTCACTCAACCTCAAGTATGCCCTTGATCGAGCACCAAGACCCGCTAATCATCTGCTTCCATCTCCATGGATCTTGCATGAAGGTTAAAATCCACCTCCCATTCCTCTATCAATTTCCAAATGTCTTCATCTATGCCCTCGTGATAAGCTTTTATGACTTCATTGATGATGCTAAGAGTTGGTTTGTGGTCCCTCGGCTTGCCCCTAGGGTTGTTGAATTTCCCTTCTTCCTGTCTTCCTTTGTTTTTCCAGTCGCGACCATTCAAGGTAGGGCTTCGAGTTTGAGTCGTCACATGGACCATGGTGACCGTGTCACTATTTGATGAGATATAGCATTGGGTGCTCGTAGGTGGTATAGGCCCCTAGCCGCTCGAATGGCGAGTTTCATTGCCTTCCTGTTCGCCTGTCCAGAGACCAACAGACATTTGTAAAACCAAAAAATGGTTCATTCCGGCTTCCCAAGTTTCATAACAAATTTTAACACGATCCTTGGAAATAAACAAAGTTTCCAACCAGTGTTTAGAATTATAGGCCTAACGCCACACACACCATTTTTCTTGGGTGTGACTCAAAGGTTTTCCCTCCCAAGGATGCTAGGAAATCACAACCAAAGCATAACCCCCCTGCCCCCAATTAAACTGCACCCCCTCATCCTAATTCCAATTAGGATTATAGTAACCAACAATCCAAAACTTTCCCAGTTCCCATTCGGGTCAACCCCACTTAGATGTAGAGCCATGGGCACAGTTTTCGTGAGCAAGCCAAGCATTGCGAACACATAAGTTTTCCTAGACCCATTATCATATAGATCCATTCATACAATAGCCAGGCAGGCCACATTCCTTCTAATCCCCAACCCTGCATACCCACCTTGCCCACTTCTTACATCTCGCGGCCTTTCTTCCTTCTGGAAGAGTAAAGGTGACAGGCTATGATTATCCTTAGTCGGGACAACAAAATACCGAATTGCACTGAAATAAAGACACTTCCAGGTGATTACCTATAATTTAACCCATGACACGACGCATGCACTAAAAGGGCAGGACCCCGACCCTAAAAACCCCACAGTTTCATACCAGGTCAACCCAAATCACATGTCCAACAGACTCTCATCATGGAGAAAAGGGGAAAGGAACAAAATACATAGCAAATAAACAGTGCTATGGGCGGACGAGTGCGCACTAGTGCTTGCCTTTGTCCACGACTAGTACCTCTGTCCACCACCTTCCTTTGAGCCAGGTCTAATGTCTGAGTTTCTGACCCCTGCATGCAATAACCCAATAACTTACATTAAGGCTGATTTCCCCTACCGCCACCCACATACATATTACTCACCCATCTACCTGAGGTGACCCTGTCATCCATGCCACGCATGTGGAGGATGGTGGGTTTCACTTTCGAGAGGACCCCCATTAATTGCCTTGATTGCGCAAAGGGTCTTGTACACACCCCGATCACAGAGTGTTACAGAATTTATTAGGTTGCATTGAATTTTAATAAATTTAAAAAATTAGATTTGTTCTAGGTGGCTCCCTGCTCACCAATTTCCTAGGGATTTGAGATTATTCAAATTCTAATAAGTTCATATTCTAATTAGATGGAGAAATTAAGATATAAGAAAATTTTATTTAGCAAAATGTTCCATTTTACAATAAGATGTGTAATTCCTTTTTTTCTCAACTTAAATTATATTAGTGCCACATGGATGCCCCCACCAATTTCCCAGGGATTTGAGATTATTCCAATTCTAATAAGTTGATATTCTAATTAGATGGGGAAATTAATATATAAGCAAATTTTATTTAGAAAAATGGTCAATTTTACAATAAGATGTGTGATTCCTTTTTTTTCTCAAGTTACAGTTGACCCGTAATTTTTGTATACATGGTTAATTAGGTAAATGTGTGCATTGATAAGGCATTCTTTGTGTTGCAATAGTTTTTTTTGTTATATTTATGAAGCCTTAAACATTACAATGTTAAACATTATCGAGTCAAAATGTTAAACATTACAACATCTCTACCATGATAGGGTGGAGATCATAATTTTATTCAATTATCAATAATTATAAGGTGGATGATAGGGTTTTAACCTCCACAAAATATTATACAATTTTCATAATAGTATACACAAATCAAAACTTGAGATTTATCTTCAAAGTAGTTTAGTGTTTTTTGTTGTTTTGATTCAATTAATTAATTAAAAAAATGTGATATGAATAAGTGTCACATGAAATGGGGCATCGGAGGGGAGAACTGAGGACGGGCGCTAAGAGGTAAAATCGCGCAGCTAGGGTTTCGAAGAGTTTTAGAGCTTTCTCCTTATGGAGGGCTGCAAAGGAGGGAGCTCCACTCCCTCCTACAAGGAGGCTGTAGCCAGCAGGGGAAAATCCCCACTGGGAAATGTCAAAGGTTCTGGGGAAGAGGAAAAAAATACTAAAGAAAAGGAGACAGATGGGGTCAGGCCCCAGGAAAATGTCAGCACTCAAGACAAGGAGGAAGAAGACAAAAGACAGAGAACAAGAGAAAATAAACAAAAGGGATCATGCAAACCCAAAACAGAGACTACTCCTAGAGTAGTGCTAAACGATCCCGCACCGCAGGCTCACAGGGAACACATGGGGACTTACACGATAATCTGCAAATTCATGGGACTATGGCCCACAGAAAAGGCTTTACAGATGTGGATCAAGTACTAGTGGAAGCCCAAAGGAAGAATTGATCTGCATCTCGGATCAAAGGGATTCTTCATTGTGGTGTTCACAAGTATTGAAGACAAAGACAGAATATTCGAAGGAGAACCCTACTTTTACGCAGCAGCTGGCCTCTATATGCAGCCCTGGATAATGAACTTTGTTCTGGAGCAAGAGACTTTCACTTCGGTTCCTGTCTGGGTAAGGCTCTATTCTCTTCCTCTTGATTACTGGCAAACTGAATCGCTTGCTGCCATAGGCAATAAACTTGGTCATTTTGTTAAAGCTTCGGAAGCCACAAAAAGGGGCAAATACACATCCTATGCAAGAATCTGTGTAGAAATGGATCTATCAGGAGCCCTTCCGGATGAAGTCATCCTGGAAGTTTTTGATGAGGATTGGGTGCAAACAGTGGACTATGAGCATATCCCGTTCAGATGTCGTAAATGCCATGAACATGGGCACTTGTTCAGAGATTTCCCTCTTAGCAAAATAGACAATAGAAGTATACAAAATGCAATGAAGGACACAGAGAGCTTTCAGAAAGTTGCAAGTAAAGGAAAAGGAGGCAAAAAAGGACCAAAGCATCTACGTACTGAGAATCAAAAGGCCAGTCAAAATAGGTATCAAGCATTGGAAGAGAATGAAGAAATAGCAAATGAAGACCAATCTATGGAGGATGGCCCTAACGAAAAGGAAAAGACAAGAAACTGCAACCCAATACAAAAGATCGGTAATGACAAAGAAATTATAATGAATGAATCAGAACTAGAGTTGGATCAGGAAATGACCCAGAGTGAAACAGATCTGGAGGATCATGAACTTCAAGAAATTCTAGAAAAGGAACACCTAGATCTGGAAGGGTTCTTGATGCAGGGAACCACGGGAGGGATAGATTCACTACCTCAAGAAGATTGCAACAGAATTCAACAATTGTTTTTATGGAAAACTCAGGATAATGGGTTAGATAAAGGTAAAATCACCGACAAGCAGGAGTACAGAGGTGTGAAGATAATTAAATCAACTCTAGGATTAGCTACCAGAAGTGCAAGAAAGAAAAGAGGTAGAAAAAATCAAAAATACCTCTTGATGGAGTGTGGAAAGTTAATGATAGACTCAGGCAAGATGAAAGATCTAACCAGTTACTCCTTTACAAATCTTGAATTATGAAGTTCACATCTTGGAATATTAGAGGTTTAGGTAGTAAAAGAAAACAAAGAATGCTAAGTTACAGAATGAAACAAGAAATGTCGGATATGATCTTCATTCAGGAAACCAAATGTTCCATTCAGAAAGTTAAACAAATTCATAGTAAATGGCTAAACAGATTCGAGTTTTTAGAAGTTAAAGTTGAAAGCACAACGGGGGGCATTCTAACTCTTTGGAATCCCCAGAAAATCAGTATTATAGACGCTGAAGCATCCAGAAATTACTTATCAGTGGTCATGCAACTAGTGGGGGTTTTGGAAACCTTCCTGGTCACAAATGTTTATGGCCCTCAAAAAATAGATGACAAACTTAAATTGATAGACTCCCTAAAATATCTCAGAAATAAACACGATGGGATTCCTTGGATCTTGGGATGTGATTTCAATATGATCAAGTCTCTTTCGGAAAAAAAAAAAAGGGGGGAACCAGAGTGCTAGCCAAAGACTCTTTAGCATTCCAATCATTCACAGAGGATATGAAGTTGGTTGATGCAGAATTGAGCAATGGCGTTTTCACTTGGAATAACAAAAGAGGAGGTGAGGCACAGGTAGCCTCTAAATTAGACAAGTTCTTGATTTTGGAGGAGCTGATGATTATAGACAATGAAATAACAACGAGAATCCTTCCCTTTGGAGGGTCCGATCTCTGGCCGATTCAACTGGAAATCCAAGGTATGGCTTCTTCCAGAAATAGGCCCTTCAGATTCGAGAACATCTGGCTCTCCCACCCGAATTTCATCAGTAACATTGAAAAATGGTGGTCTGAAGATTTGCAATTACAAGGATCACCAATGTACCTCCTTCACAAAAGACTAAAACATATCAAGTTCAGACTCAAAGAATGGAATAAGAAGGATTTTGGAAACATTTTTGTGAACAAAATATCTTTGGAGATCAAAATTCAGGATCTCAACCAGGCTTTGATCCAAGAAGGCTTTGATAAAATTAAAAGTGAACAGGCAGATAAACATCATCAAGAATGGGAAAATTTATGCAAACAAGAGGAAATATTTTGGAGGCAAAAGTCTAGAGTTCAATGGCTCAAAGGAGGAGAAAGGAACACAAAAATTTTCCACAGATCCACCATAGCTAATAGAGCACACAACAAAGTCACTTCGATAAAGAACGAGAATGGGGAGCTTCAGAATACTCATAGAAATATTGAAGCTATGCTTGTTCAACATTTCCAAAACATCACTCGGGAAAACAATCCAAACAGGGATTATTCCATCAAGGAAATGATAAGGCATATCCCTAAGTTGGTTTCGAGAGAGGACAATTTTAACCTCAATAGACCTGTTACCGAAGAGGAAGTAAGCGAGGTTCTCAAAGAGATGCAGAATTGTAAAGCACCAGGACCGGATGGTTTCAATGTGGATTTTTTTAAAGCTTGTTGGCATATTGTCAAACAGGATATTCTGAATGTGGTGGAGGATTCTAGGTGTAGCAACACCATCCTGAAAGCCCTCAATACTGCCTTCATCTCTTTGATCCCCAAACAGTGTTCAACACAAACAACAGATAAGTATAGAACCATAGCCTTATGTAATGTAGTTTACAAGATAATATCCAAGGTTGTTGCCAATAGACTAAGACCTCTCCTTCCTCACTTAGTATCAGAGGAACAGGCAGGCTATGTGGAGGGCAGACAAATTTTAAATAACATTATCCAAGCCCATGAGGTGGTTCATACGCTTACCAGTAAAAAGCAGGTAGGGATGATCATGCAATTGGATATTGCCAAAGCTTATGACAAGGTGAATTGGAATTACATCAGGAAGGTTCTCACTGCTTTTGGTTTCGATCACAACTGGGTCAGATGGGTCATGGCTCTGGTAACTTCATCCATCTTTTCAATTTTGGTGAATGGCTCTCCCTCAGAGATCTTCATTCCTTCTAGAGGCCTCAGGCAGGGAGACCCGCTCTCTCCCTTTCTTTTTATCCTCATGATGGAAGGACTAGGCAGATCCATTAAACATGCTAAGGATTTGGGCAAAATTAAAGGTCTTCATTTATCTGAGAATGGTCAAGCTCTGACTCACCAACAATTTGTAGATGACACCATGCTACAAGGAATCCCCACAGTCAAAGAAGCTTCAGCCTACAATCAAATCTTGAAGGAATTTGCCATGGCTACAGGTATGGAAGTTAATCTCTCTAAATAAAAAATCTTCTTCTTTAATACTAATATTGCTATTCAGAGAAATATCTCAAGAATTCTTGGCTTCCAAAGGGATTCCCTCCCCACAAAGTATTTGGGAATCCCACTCACAGCCAAACCTATGCACAAGAGTACCTGGGAACAAGTGCTTAACAAGATGCAGGATAGAGTCAAAAATTGGACCTTCAGGGTCTTGAACTTAGCTGGCAGGTTAGTTCTGACTAAGGCAGTTTTACAACCCATCTCGTTTTTTATGTTATCAGCCCTCCTAGCTCCCAAAGGGGTTTTAGAACAATTCAGGAATATACAAAGAGATTTCCTCTGGGGTAAGGAAGAAACAAAGAAGAAGTGGGCCCTGGTTTCTTGGGACAAAATCTGTAAACCTAAGAGTCATGGGGGTCTGGGTTTGGATGATCAGGAGATTCTCAGTAAAGTGCTTGGAGCCAAGCTTTGGTGGCGATGGGTTCAGGAGCCAACAACACAATGGGCAAGGATATGGAAAGAGAAATATGCCAACTCTTGGCACACTAATGAACTCATAAGGATGTATGGGAATTTAAAAGGATCTCACATCTGGAACAGAGCCTGGGAAAATAGAAGCCTAGTTCAAAATCACAGTTTTTGGGAAATTAGAGCAGGAGATCTTGCACTCTTTTGGGAGGACAAATGGCAACAAGAATCTACGCTATTAACAGAGGATTTTTTAAGCCTCAAACAGAAAACAGATGTCCAAGGGTTAAACAAAGTTAAGGATTTCTGGGATCCTACTCAGAACTCTGGAAAATGGAGAAGATGGAGGAAAATTGAAGGCAGAGATGATAGCCCCATTAGAATAAAAGCAGAGGCTCTGGAGAACTTGCTGAAACAAAGAATGATTTTAGTAACAGAGGGGCAGGATCAATTGAGATGGGGCAATAACAATAAAGGCACCTTTAATCTTAAGGAAGCTAAAGGTATTCTTCTGGAACTTGATTCCAATGCTCCAGAAAATACCTGGAAGCACCTTTGGAAGCACCAAGGTTGGATAAAGATCAAGCTTTTCATGTGGTTGGTTCATCATAAGAAAATTTTAATGTGGGACAACATCAGGAAAAGGGGGGTAATGGGGCCTTCCAGATGCCAGCTCTGTGAAGAGAAGGAGGAGACCATGGAGCACATTCTTAACAGCTGCTCCTACACCACCTAGTTGTGGGATTCTTTCTCCACCATTTTCCATCAGACAGATAGGGACATAAGAAGTATCACAAATACCCTAAACAAGTGGAGAGGAAACTATTCAGAGAATGAGTACCTTAACTTGGCCTGGGCCTTCACGCCAAGTTTCATTATCTGGAATGTTTGGAAAGAAAGAAATAAAAGAATTTTTAAGAACGAAAAGGTTATTCCTCTAAGACTTTTTGATCTGATCCTAAAACAGCTCAGGGAGACTGTGAGTATCACAGTTCACAATCTCCCTAAAAATCCCCCCTCTGAGATTGAGCTCAGAACTCTTAGACAACTGGGAATGGAAGGAATTATTCCCCAAGGACTGAGCAAGAAGAACATAATTATTGAGACAGAGAAGGACTTCTGGCATCCTCCTCCGAAAGGCTATCTGAAATACAATATCGATGGGGCTTCAAAAGGCAACCCGGGAACAACAGGTTTTGGAGGAGTTTTAAGAGATGATAAGGGCAGTATCATCTTTATCTTTCACTGTCATTTGGGAAGAGCCACAAATAATATGGCAGAATTAATGGCTATGGAACAATGTCTTGAGTTTCTGATCCAGCACCATGATTCAAATGTCATTGTTGAAGCGGACTCAGAGATCACCATTAACTCTGTGAAAAAAATCAATGGCGGATCTCAACCAAAGAAAGTCTCTACACACTGGAAATTAATATAGGTCTACCAAAGAATCCACGTTCACCTCCAGAAGCTTCGAACGGTGAGTTTCAATCATGTTCGTAGATCGGCCAACAAACTTGCAGATCTTCTTGCCAATCAAGGGGTGAATAATACTGATGGCGAAATGGCAAAAAAGTGGCAGGAAATACCACAAAACAGATTAAAAGTTCTCTGCGAAGAACAAGCCATAGAAGATAAAGAAATATTCAGAAATCGGGCCAGGTTGACTAGCACGGATTGAGTTCTCCGGTCAGTTTTGTTTTTCCTTCCAGCATGTACTTGGTTGAAAGGAAAGCAAATTTTGGTTTCATTTTACCCTGGAGGTAGTTGAAGGGGATTCTCAGTTCTTTGATTGAAAAGGTGTAGGGTCTTTTCCCACAAAAGAACCTTTCCGGAGTCTGGTTCTGTAGCAGGAATATACAAATTATGGGGTCCGTTTTTCTGGCAGCTGGATTTCTCCCCCTTTCCGCTTTCGGGCTCGGCAAACATGGCTTGCACGGTATTCTGGTGATCGCGCATTTCATTAGCGGTTAATGGTTTTGTTTTTTCGGGAGCGATTCCATAGAGCTTGTTACACGTGGTAGGTGGTTGACTTTGAAACCACCTTCGATCGTGCACTATCCCTCAGTAGTGTTAGGCCGTGCGATTTGATTTCCGGCCGTTGGATCCAGCACCCGGGATCAATGGTTGGGATCGATCGTGCTGTTGTGGGGCCAGGTGGGCTCTGTCCTTTCTTCCGTTTTGGCGCGTTTTCCCACTCTTTAGTGGTGTGTGGTATTTGCGCGGTCAGTAGGGTCTAATATCGTTGGTGGGCCCAGGAGACTTTGTTTTTTCTGTTAGTTTGAGTGGGGGCTTGTCTTGACTTTACATGTTTATTTCTCAATATGTAAGTTGATCACCATAGCAGCTTGGGGGGTCTTGATCTTTGATAGGATTTCCTTTTCCCGTATTCTGGTTAAGGATCGGGTTTTGTACAATATGTATTTTTTCTGTTGATTTAATGAAATAGAAGGATCGACGCTTGCTTCAGCAAAAAAACAATACATGTCACATGAAATTACTTGTTTTTGGGGATCTGTTATTGATAACCCATGATATTAGCCCATGTATTGCAATAAAGTCTATTTGCAAATTAAAAATCTTCATGGTAAAGTGAAGATAAATCTCCATGGATAAGAATCTTTCCTATGTTTTTCCAAATTTATATATGTTTAACTTATAGATTAATTATTTTACAAGTAATAATAATAAGAAGAAAATTATAATTTAGTTAGTTTTATAATTTTTTAATTTTAATAATGTGGGATGAATTATGAAATGTATTTTGATAGTTTTATGGATTAATGCTAATAAGTATTTATAGCCATTTAATTTATATTATTTCCATAGTTTTAAATAATATTATAATTTAGAAATTTTTATGATTTTTTAATTTTAACCACATAAAATGTATAATAAAATAAGTGTTTTGATACTTATTATGAATTGATATATGTAAATATATATCAACAATTAATTTATATGATACACTAATTTTAATAATTTTCACAAATATATTTTTTCCACTGGAAAAATCGTAATCTTTCATTGATTTAGAAAAATTACATATTGTAGATGCATTTTGCATATGCTGTAAGTTCTTCCACCACACATGTGGGTAGCTGTATGTTCTGTTCTGTCTATTCAAAAAGCAAAAATCATCTCGCAGGATGTTCTTTGTTGTCATATATACATATTGCCACGCAGGGCTATCAGTTATAATATTTATCATCTATGTACAAAATTGTTCAAAAAAAATATATGTTCATATTTGTTTCTCATGGGCTGGCTGCCCTATGATACTGTGCATCTATGTATGGGCGATGGTAGTATTGATATGCATTCGTTCCTCGCTGCTCCTGTATCATCCACTCTCCTCTGGGAAGTGTCGTGGCCTCCTTGGATAGTTGGTCGGCACTGTTGTTGTGTTCCATGTAGATATGATGACAAGTGATGTCATTAAATTGTTCCTTCAGTAATTTAATATCATCCAATATGTTGCTGAGTGTGTGTGAGTGGCAAGCAGTATTATTATTGAACCAATCAATGACAATCTTTGAATCCCCATATATGTTTATGTGCGTGCAATTGTGACCCAATGCAAAATGTAGTAGATGATGGAGGGTGATAATCTGAGCAAAGTTGTTAGTGCCAGCTCCCAAACCCAGTTTTGCTTTATAGAAATGTTGTTCATTTATGAAGAGAAGAAATCCCCCTCCACATCCCTGCTGTTGGGCTGTGCCATCAAAAAAAGCCCATGGGTTGTTAAGATCGATTTTTGGAGGGTCGCGAGGTCTTCGAACCTTTGGCTGTGGTGGCTCAAGAGTTTCATTAAAGGCTGAAATGATTTTGGCAATTAGATGCGGCCAGTGCACCGATTTATCCTCGAAAATCAATCGGTTTCGGCAAGCCAGAGGTACCAACAGGTAATGTTGGGCAAGCTTTGCAGCTTGGAGTTTTTGTGTTGATAGAACCAAGACTCCCAGGTTAGATTAATGTCTTCACCCTCCCATTTTCCGGTATGATGTACAGAAGAGGATATTGAGTGCCATATATGCGCCATAGCAGAGCATTGAAGGAATAAATGTGTGCTCGATTCGGATGACTGTTTGCACAGGATGCACCAAGTCGGTCCATAGACCGCTCGTCGCATGAGATATTCCCCAGTGGGAACAACACCCTTTAAGATACACCAAAAGAATATCTTCTGCCTGGGGGGGGGCGGTGAGTTTCGAAATGGAGTTCCACCAAAATGATATGGAATCCGGAACCTTGTGTGATATCAGAGATAGATAGCCAGATTTTGGGGTGTATATACCGTGCTCCTAATGATGCCATATAAGTTCGTCATGTCCCTGCTTGATCCTAATGTGCGATTCAGATAAAGCACTGATATATGTCAGCCATTCTTGATGCCAGAGTGGTGTAATATTGATCTGAGATACAGTTTTCCAGCGCTGTTCGAAAATGGTGGTGTGTTGTGGATCAGCAATATCCGCTATAAACTTGATCCCTTGTGAATGTAGGTGTCGGATGAGAGCTTCAGGCAGTATATGCCTTCCTCCGCTTCCATTCCAAGGATCCAGTCCGATCCTGGCCTGTGTGCCATCATTGATTTTCCATACCAAGTTATCTCTGATAAGTGGCATAGAATGAAGAAGCACTTTCCATACTGATGATATGCCAGCTTTAGGCCAGGTCGGAAGGCGAATCCAATCCATTATTTGGAGGGGCCATATATATTTGTGATATGCAATGTGGGTCCATAGGTTGTCTCCAGTGAGTAAAGTCCATCCCATCTTTGCTGCCAGGGCCAGTGCGAAAGAAGGGAGATCTTTGAGCCCCCATCCACCCCATTTCTTTGGGATGGCAATCTTCTTCCATCCAACCCATGCAAATATGCGTTTATCCTTATTCCCATTGCATAAGTACTTATTGCAAGTTTGTTGTAGTCTGGCAAGGATGCTGCGCGAGATCCAGGCTATTGCCATCCAAAAGACCGAGGTAGCCTCCATGACAGCTTTTATCAGAACAAGTCTACCAGCTCTTGAGAGGTATCGGTGGCTCCAGATATTGAGCCTCTTCTCCAATTTAGCGACTAGCCAGATCCAGTCCGCTATTTTTGGGCTGATAGGCTTGATCCAGTACCCCAAATATTTAAGGCCCTGATCCAGGGGGTGGATGCTGTAAGGAAATAGCTGAAGGGCCAGATGAGATTCATGGATAGTGGTTCTGGATAGGATAATGGATGATTTCGAATGGTTGGCCAGCATCCCAGTGGCGGCTGAGAAGAGAGTGATGATATTCGAGAAAGAACGGGAGTCTCGGGTGCTACCATCAAGGAAGATCATAACGTCATCCACAAAAAGAAGGTGGGTAAGGAAACAGTCCTCTGATATCTTGAGGCCACAAATATCTCCATTTCTCTTGGCTGAGGCAATAAGGTGACTAAGGCCATCCATGACAATGAGGAAAAGTAGGGGAGACAGAGGAAACCCCTGTCTAAGGCCACGTTCAGAGTGAAAAAACTGGGATGCAGATCCATTAATCAGAACACTGAAGGTGGGAGTGGTAATGCAAGCCATAATCCAAGTGATAAATCTGTGAGAGAACCCCAAGTGAATAAGGAGCATTTTAAGATAGAGCCAACTGACTCGGTCAAAAGCTTTAGCTAAGTCAATTTTTAAGGTGATGGCTTTGTGATGTTTGGTCCAGATAGTGTGAAAAGCCTCTTGAGCAGCCCCAATGGCTTCATGAATCTGACGATGTTCCAGGAAGGAAAATTGTTTGGGGGCGATATGACGAGACAGAATAGGACGAATATGGTTTGCAATGATTTTAGAGACGATCTTGTAGAGTACATTGCAAAGGGAGATGGGGCGATATTCATCAAAGGAGGAAGGAGAATCGGATTTAGGGATCAGAGCTATGAAAGTGGAGTTGATAGCATTATACAGGGATCCAGTCATTCTACATTCCTCTACTACCCGAAGTAGATCATGGCTGATTGTCTCATAAAATGCAATGTAAAATTCGATGGTCCATCCATCCGGCCCCGGGCTGCGCTCCTTCTTAAACCATTTAATGGTGGATTCTAGTTCCTCAGGAGTCACAGGATCAAATAGGTTCTCCGCTTCTTCTTCATTTACAAACCTGGGAAAATGGCCAGCTATGTTGATGATATCTGCAATGGTGGAGCCCGGGGGTTGCTTGTAGAGATTCCGGAAATGGGATGATCCCAACTGTGAGAGCTTGTTGAAAGTATCTGCCACTCCACCATCTGGCATAGGGAGATTCCATATAGTATTACTGACCTTCCTGCCTTTGGCATAATTGTGAAAGAAACGAGTATTGTCATCTCCAGCCTTTAGCCAGATTGCTCTACTGCGTAATCGAATTGATTCTTCCCTCTCCCTAAGGATTTTTTGCTTCTGATTTTCCAGATCCACTAAGTGTGCTTTATCTTCCGCCGTTGTATAGCCCAAACCTCTTTCATCTGTGAGAGAGGTTAGCTCAGCTTCTATGAGCATAAGAGCTGAGTTCTCCTTCCGGTATTTTTCTCTGGCCCATTCGATAGAGAGATGCTTGAGCTGCGATAGATTCATGCAGAAGCCTTTAGCCAGAGAGTCAGCTCTATCAATCGGATTGAGGGGCCAGAAGTCCTTAACGAGTTTGATGTAGGAGGGATCCTGTAGCCAGCCATGATTGAAGTTGAAAGGTGCTTTTGGTTTTTTATTAGGGCCATTGATTTCCAGATAGATAGGATGGTGGTCTGATATGCCTCCAGATCCTACCCACTGCTTGTAGTGATGAAGTTGTTGAAGCAGAGTTCCTTTCATCATAAATCTATCAAGTCTGCGAGCCAGAGCAGCTTCACCAATTCTTCTATTCCGCCAGGTGGGGAGAGGTTTATTCATGGGTACATCGCTCAGGTCATGACGATCCAAAAGGTCAATCATGAAAGTAGTGATATTTTCACAAATAAATTATTTACCTTTATTTTAAAAAATAATTATATATATATAACTTAATTTTAAAAAATGTTATGAAATTAAACTAAATTAAAATATATAAAATATTGTAATTATGAAAAAAAATATTATAAAATTAAATTAAATTAAAATATATAAAAAATATTTTAATTTTAAAATAAATTATAAGATTTTGAGAATGAGTCTGTAACCAGCTGTCATGTTTATCGCCTTTTATTTGAGGAGTAGTCTACCTAGGCGGTAGAATGGCCCGTTTTCCATCACCGGCCGGAAAATCGTCCGGCTCCGGCCACTGGCAATCCCTCCGCCCTCTGCCACCCTCCCCTAGCTCCGCCACCCTCCTTCTCTGCCACCCTCCCCTGGCAATCCTGACATTCCCTGCCATTCCCTGACAAAAAATCCGATCGCAGCTGGAGGGCCTGACGATCGCAGCTGGAGGGCCTGACATCCCCTGACAGATCGGGGATGAGCTGGAATTGCAGCCGCGGAGTATTATTGCCGGTTCCAATTCGAATTGAGGAAATGGTCACCCGCGCGCTGCTCACTCACCTTCCTCTTCGACTCAGCGCTTCCCTCTTCGACTCGGCGCTTCCCTTTCAGAAATGGGTCCATTCTGCATGTTTGAAAAGAGTGAAACAAATCACTCTGGGAAATGGCATGTTGCTGGATGTTCCAAAATCCTTCTTTTCTTGCAACTGCCTCACATTTTTGAAGCTGCACTGGTTCACGTTAACAAAGCTGCCTCCTTATTTTAGTGGATTCAGTTGCCTTGTAACCTGTTTTCTATCATATATTTATACAAATGATGATATAATTGAGCAGCTCGTAGCACAATGCCATCTTCTTGAAAACTTGACAGTCCACCGTTGTCGAGGGCTGAACAGTTTGAAAATTTCTGCTCTGAATCTCAAGTATTTAGATTTAAATGGACTTGACTGCCCACAACTAATAATGAATTGCCCCCAACTAGTGAATTTCATAGTAGATGATTGTCCAAGTATGTCAAGGTTGGAGGTTAGTTCTTGTGGGTTTCTGCATTTATCCACTACAGAGGTTAATGTAATTACAGGGTTTTCTACTACAAACATGTTGAGAAAAGTTACCCTTCATGGGTACCGTAGGGAAGTGCGTGACCTTCATGGATTCAATGGGCCTGGAGAAATTACTCTTCATTTTCGTGCACAGGTGCTCTCAATTGAAGCTTTTGGCAGGTTTTTCAATCTTGAAGATCTCTCAATAGAAAGTGACTGGTTCAAGGTTAGTCATCCTAATGCTTTTAGCTTTAATATTACCATGATATTGTTATCTTGTAGAGAGATTTTTCATGCAAAATTTGGATGGCAGACCAAAGCAAAAAGCGTGGAAGTATCCAGCTTAAACCTTTCCCTGAAATTTTTGAAGAAGGTTCATGTAAAGGTTTCAACTTTTGATAAGGAAGAAATTGATCTGCTGGGTTGCCTTTTCAGAAGTACTCCTTCATTGCAAACAATGACAGTTACACTATCAAGATGCTCCCAATACATCCACGAGCTGAGCTTCCTGAAACAACTTCTGGGTTTGAAAAGATTTTCTGACTCCAGTGTAATTATAGCAGAAAAATATGAGGGCAACTGTGAGAGATGCAAAGAAGGAGAATGAATAAGTTTTTGTAATCATTAAGCTTAAGCCTAGATTCTGCTACAGTTTCATGGTAAATAGTTTATCTAAGTTTGTCTCTGTAAACAGCCCACCAAAACCTGCGCTTTTGTTATATGGGCCTGTGGCCCAGTCATCTGTTTCCTTTCATTTTTTTGTAGTTTGAATTTAGCTGCAAGGTATAGTTATGCAAATAAACTTCGTCTAAGAGTATCTGTATGTCAATCTTCTTTTCCACATTTGAAGTTTATATTTTAAGGTATTTGGTTTCTTTGTTCTCCATCATATTTTGCATAATGGGTGCCCTGAATAAATAAACAGTTTAAGAACTTTAGTTCAGTGAAATGTGTTTTCAACTTAAGACTTTAATATGTGCATTGTCCAGAAGTTATCCATAAATCATGGGCTTGCTCTGAATAGATGAAATTAATACACTTCTAATTAGTGCATTGCTCATAAATTATACACAAAACACAGGTTTAACCATTTCGACTGGATATATGTAGACAAACTGTGCTCCTTTTCTATGTTTAGATTTATGAAAATTCTTATATATGAAGTATCGATTTTCTCTTAATTATGTATTTATATTACAGTTAATTGGTTATTATGTTGTTAGAATGTATCATTCTTTTTTCAATACAGTAAAACTTAGGTAAACTATATGTTTAAAAAGTGATTAATTTTTTATAGCAAAAAAAATATGGAGATTTAATGTGATGAGTGACATAAAAACATGAATAATTTTTTTGGTGTCTCCGTATATAACTCAATCCACTTTGATATGGTCAACCATTCGATCTGCCTTGATATGGTAAATTGAATAATTATTTTGTTCTTAGCAAATGGTAAATTTTATTAATTTTTAAAATTGAATAATTATTTTGATGGTGTAAATTGAGTGATTTGTTCCCGGTAAAATTTTATTAATTTTTAAAAATTGAATAATTATTTTGATACGGTAAATTGAGTGATTTTGTTCTTAGTATATGGTAAATTTTATTAATTTAAAAATAAAAAAATTAATCTAATTTCACAAATTTGATGGGATTGATTGTATTTTATTTTAAATCTGCTTTTTAGGAGAATAGTAGAATAGTAATAATTATTTAGATGCTCTATATTTTCAGTGTAATTTTCAAATTGTGTAAAATTAATTTTTTGATAATGATGTATAGTCATATAAAATTAGAAAGAAGAGAAAAAAAAAAAATAGTAAAGACTAAAGGTTGTTATTGTAATTTAGTATAAAGTATGCATGGGTTGCCAATGGAAAGGAATAAGTAAACTACATAAGCATATGCAATGCAAAGAAAAGAAGAGACACAAAGTAGTGGATAGTCAACAAATTAACGCTTATATTAGATATCTTCAACAACCAATCAAGACTAGTACATAGAGTTGAGTACAAGCATATATATGTGTGTGTGTGTTTTTTTTAATATATAAGCAGTTACAACAATTTAACCATCTGAGCCAACTTTATTATACCAATTTAGTGGGTTGAATTGACTATAGAGTTGGTAGACTTGCAATACAATCTTTCGTGTCAACTTGAGTAGGCTAGTCGATTGAGTCTACTAGCCCCTCGAACATCTCCCCCATCGTCAGTGTCTTCTTTGTCTCGAAGAAGGGGAAGATTTGGAAACTTAAAAAATTTGAGAAAAATAGTACAACGGATTGAAATATAAGTAAAATGAGAAGAAGAGAACAGTTATTGGTCGGCAGAGAATCATTTTGTTCGTGATGGCGATCATTGAGATTCAGATTACCCACAAGTTGGTTGGTTGGCGGATCTTATAGGCTAGCTGGCTAATGTTGCTTGTGTCTTGTCAGGGGAACTTAAGATATGGATTCCTCTTCTTTGTTTCCCTTTTAACGACCAGTTGGACCCTTCCAATTCAATCTCTTGTATGTCATAATGTTGTTCAAGAACCGAGCCACATTTTAACATGCTTGGTTCAAAGAAAGTAAACTTGCGCTGAGCAGGGGTTGGTTCTGTCAATCATGCCCAGACAAGTGCTTCTCCAAAATTCGTCTGATAGATGACCAATGCAAGTGATTGAATGTGTCATTTGAATATCAACCAATCTTTTATAGATTGTTGAGCTTGCACCTCCAAAGTTTAATTTTGCCAAGTATTGGACTTTGTCGACCATTAAGCTCTGTTGGGTCAGTTGTTGGTCGTGCATGCCTTGTTACTCTAATTGTTGGATTCTATTGTGGATACTATGTAACTAATCATTGGCATTGGTTGCTTTCATATGTGTCTTCTTTCCTTCCCTAAGCCACAATTTGTTTTCTTGCATCCACTGCATCTCTACTTTAATGAATATTTCATTTGTATTTTGGAAAAAACAAGTCATTTCCACTTTGAACATTGAAAGATTTACTAATATAATAAAGTAAAAAAATTAAAATATGCAATTTTTTTTCAATAAATTATCATAGAGCATGGTTATATTTAAGTCCGTAAAAAAATATATCAATAAATTACAAAATTAAAAGATATGTAATTTCTCATTCAAGTAAATCATAGCCTATGTGTTCTAGTTCTAGGTTTCAGAGGGTTTTGCGATCTACAAAGAGTATTCAAGTTTCTATGATTTGGGTTTCGCGATCTACAAAGAGTATTCAAGTTTCTATGATTTGGGTTGTTTAATTATATAAGAAGATTCACATATAAAAATATTTAAAAAAATAAAATATGCAATTTTTTCTCAATAAATTATTATATAGCATTTTTATATTTAAGCCCGTTAAAAAAATATATCAATAAATTACAAAATTAAAAAATATGTAATTTCTCATTCAAATAAATCATCGCCTATGTATTCTAGTTCTAGATTTTAGAAGGTTTTGCGATCTACAATCGAGTATTAAGTTTCAATGATTCGGGTTGTTTAATGATATAAGAAGATTCGCGTATATGAGTTTTGTTGTAATGTTTCTCGGTTTATTGTTTATGATGATTTGGGTTGTTTAATGATATAAGAAGATTTGCATATATGAGGTTTGTGGTGATGTTTTTTGATTTATTTTGCATGGTTGTTTGTCTAAAATTTATTGAAATTATAAATTTAAGTTGTAAATTCTTCACAATTTTAGTGTTTTAGGATTTCTAGTTAGTGTGTTGAATATATACATATAGAGAGTCAAAAATCATTTTAAACAACAAAAATTGAGATTTGGCTAAAAAAAATTGGCAGAATCAAAGCCAAAAAATCTAAAACTTAACCTATTTAAACAATGTCATATTAATTTTATTAATTAAACTGGCAATAAAACTACCACAATTCGATATGAAACAAGTAAAACTTTTCCTATATTTAACAGGAGCCTAGGCTAGTATCAAAAGGGAAAATTCAAAGAGCTCAAGATGATGAGTCCCAAGCACTTGCAACTCATACCAATAATCGTAAAGGAAGAATACGTTTTGGAAATTTTCATAAAAGAAATATAGGTAGAAGCATTTCTCTCGTTTACGATCAAACGAAGAAGATATGTCAAATATCCAGTGTCTCAGTCGTCACAAGTATGGTCACTATAAAAACAACAAGTGTCCTGAAAGAAAGAATGATAGAAAGAGGAAGGAAAAGTAGCATGCTTCAACTATAAACATTGATGATGATGAACATCCACATCAGAAGACATATAGGAATGACAATATAGATTATCTTATTAGCTAAGATAGTATAGATAAAGAATTCAAGGCTTAGGATTAAGAGGGATTTGAGAATTCCCTATAATCCTTAGATCAAAAGATAAGTATTTCATATTTTTTTCTTCTTGATTGTTACTACTATATTTTTGTACAAACTATTGCCTTTGTATCTTTTTCTTGGTTATAATTATTGGGGCCTTCATTTTCAAATTTTGCAGAGAAAGAAGCCAATGATAGGTGGCAAAGATGACCATTGGGGAGTTGCGGAGTTGAAAGCCAAGGAAGACTGAAAACTCAATGATGATTGACAATCGCGAAGAAATGGTGGGAAGAAGAAGGGAAAATGAGCGAGGAAAGAGCAGAGGCAACCGAGAATGAAGGTAGTTGAGCAAAAGGAAAGCAGAACTGGCAGTCTAGGGAGATCGTAGGAGATAAAAAGAAGAAGAGCAAAGGAGGGGTTGTTGCTAGTTAGTAGAGCGAGTTTGTAATAGTTCTAGTCTTCTTGTGGTGCGGAGTAATGTGAAATACCTCATGATCTTGTTTGTACGTGTTTATGTTGGTTGTGCGGTTTCTACTGTTAATGATCAGGCCTTGAGCCTTATGTACTGAAACATGTTATGTTAATAGAAAAGATTGTTCTGAAACCATCTTGTGTTTTTAACCATTGTGTTAACCCTTTAAACATTTTATGAATGCGTCTGGTTAGATAGTCTCTGGATATAGTGTTATGAAACCAGCTCACAAAAAGATAGAAAAGAGAGATCCACGCCTTAGAATTCAGCCTCTTCGAGGGGGCAACCTCCTTTACATTACATAAATGAACAATTCTTGGATGATACAAATGACAAAACCTCCTTTCTATATATAGGAGTCTAAGGAGTCACAATATAATCCAGCCGACCTAACAATAATAATATCAAGCCACAAAAATAACAATAGAGGGATTCCATGGGGCACAGAAACAACAATATGGGGGTAATAGGGGCACAACAATATAAATAGGGGGTATAACTACAATAGTAATGGGGTGATCACTAGTATTATAGGGACCCAACATGCCCCTCTCCTTCAAAAAAGTGTTGTCCTCAACGCTTGAGTAGTTCTGGATACTTCTGCATAAAATTCTCATCCTCCCATGTGGAATCTTCAGCGGATAAGTTCTTCCACTTGATAAGATACTCTGAAATTGATCGATTTCGTAGCTGTCGAGTTCTTGTTTCTGTGACTGCTTCCGGTTCCAATATAATTTTTCCTTCCTCGTCAAGTTCTGGCAATATTGTTTGAATTGGGAGCTTGTCACCTATAACCTTCTTTAAACATGAAACATGGAAAACTGGGTGCAATCGAGAAGCTGCAGGAAGCTCCAATTTGTATGCCATAGTACCAATCTTTTGCAACACCTTGTACGGACCATAATACTTTGGTGATAATTTATTATCCTTCTTAGCTTGCTTTAGGGACATTTGCTTATATGGTTGTAGCCGTAGGAATACCCAATCACCTACATCAAAACTTCTTTCACTGCGATGTTGATCTGCCTGTTGTTTCATTCTATTTTGTGCCAACACGAGGTTATCCTTTAAGAGTTGGAGGACTTGTTGTTGATGTTCGATGTGATGTTCCACTGCCTGAACCTTAGAATTTTCTCTTAAATATGATGTGATGGATGGTGGTTGATACCCATAAAGTGCCATAAATGGGGTCATTTTTGTTGCTGTATGGAAGGAAGTGTTATACCACCATTCAGCCAGAGGCAACCATTTGACCCATTGTGTCTGTTTATCAGATACAAAGCAACGAAGATATCCTTCCAAACATTTGTTTACTATCTCAGTTTGCCCATCAGATTGAGGATGATAAGATGAGCTATGAGCTAACTGAGTACCAAGACAAGAAAATAATTCTGTCCAAAAATTTCCAGTGAAAATGGGATCTCTGTCACTTACAATAATCTTTGGGTTTCCATGTAGCTTTTGAACTGTTTCCATAAATGCAGTAGAAACTGTACTGGCTTTAAATGGATGTGATAATGCACAAAAGTGTGCATACTTGGTAAGTCTGTCAACTACCACCATGATGACACTCTTTCCCTCAGACTTGGGTAAACCTGTGATAAAATCCATTGAAACCTCCTCCCAACGTTGGCTTGGAATGGATAAAGGTTGTAATAGACCTGGTGTCTTAATTGTTTCAACTTTATTTTGTTGGCAAACCAAACATTCCGCCACAAACTTTTGAATATCTGATTTAAGGCCATCCCAAAAAAATTCCTTCTTAACCCTGTGGTAAGTTTTTAAAAATCCTGAGTGCCCTCCTAAGGGAGAAGTGTGCAATTCCATAAGAATCTTTTGTTTTAGCTGGGAATTCTTACAGAGGTATAAGCGATCTTTGTACCATAACGAATCATTTTTCCAGCTAAATGTATCAGAAGTACTGGAATCTTGTTGTAGCTTTCGAATAAGTGCCCACACTTCTTCGTCATTCTTCCATTCCTCCCTTGCTTCGTTTATCCAATCTGGTTGGATAATAGAAATGGCACACAACAATGCTTCCACATCCTCATCCTTTCTTGAGAGTGCATCTGCCACCACATTTTGCTTCCCTTTTTTGTAGATGATTTCAAAGTCATAACCCAACATCTTTGTGACCCACTTTTGTTGCTCTTCAGAGGATAATCTTTGTTCTAAAAAGTATTTAAGGCTATCATGATCCGTTTTTACCTTGAAGTGTCTTCCCATTAGGTAGGGTCGCCATTTCTTAAGTGCATGGAGTATTGCCAACATTTCCTTCTCATAAATAGCTTTGCTTAAAAACTTTCCCTTGATTGGACGACTTTCAAAAGCAATGGGTCTTTCATCTTGCATTAGAACAGCACCAATTCCATTTCCTGAAGCATCACATTCCACAATAAAGGTTTTTGTGAAGTCCGGTGTAGCTAAGACCGGTGCTTGGCACATTGCCTCTTTAAGATGTTCAAAGGCCTTTGTTGCTTCCGAAGTCCATGAAAATGAATCTTTCTTCAATAATGTTGTTAGAGGTGCTGCTATTCTCCCATAATTCTTAACAAACTTGCGATAATACCCTGTCAACCCAAGAAATCCTCGCAGATGCTTTATGGATGTGGGGATTTTCCATTCCTTAATGGCTTTAATTTTGCTAGGGTCTACCTTAACTCCTTCATGAGATACAATATGACCCAAATATTCCACCTCCTGGACTCCAAAGAAACATTTGGATCTTTTTGCATATAATTGTTTCTCCTCCAATAGTTGTAGCACCCTGTCAACATGTTCAACATGATCCTTCCAAGACTTGCTGTAGATTAGTATATCATCAAAAAATACTAACACAAATTTTCTAAGGAATGGTTTGAAAATTGAATTCATCAAACCTTGAAATGTTGAAGGTGCATTGGTAAGGCCAAAAGGCATGACCAAAAATTCATAATGACCCTCATGAGTTCTAAATGCCGTTTTCGGAATGTCTTCAATCTTCATTCTGATTTGATGATATCCCGAACGAAGATCCAACTTGGTGAAGTAAATTGATCCATGCAATTCATCCAGTAATTCATCAATGACAGGAATGGGGAACTTATCTTTAATAGTGAGCTTGTTGAGCTCCCTATAATCTGGACACATGCGCCATGATCCATCCTTCTTGTGCACCAATACTACTGGAGCTGAGAAAGAACTTTGACTCGGTTGAATTATACCAGCCTCTAGCATTTCTGCAACCATACGTTCAATTTCACTTTTTTGGACATATGGATATCTGTACGGCCTGATGTTTGGAGGAACACTTCCTGGAATCAGATGAATAGCATGATCATGATCACGCATAGGTGGGAGACCTTTGGGAGTCTCAAATACCTTGGAATGATTGTCCAGGACTTTTTGGAGATCTGGAGAAATAGATGATTCCAATGTGGAAACATCTAGCGAACATAATTGTGCAATTACACCTCTTTGCTCCTTTTTTAGAAGCTTTGTCATGCCATTAGAGCTGATTATCTTTCCTGGTTTCCCTGCAATACCCCTTAATTCAACTTCCTTTCCTTCCACAGAAAATTTCATGAAAAGTTCTTGAAAATTAAAAGCTATTGTACCCAAGGATTGTAGCCATTGGACTCCTAGTACAACATCAGCACCTCCCATTGGAATGGAAAGCATTGGGCTAGTCAATACATATTCTCCCATGGATAGCTTGATATTATGGCACTTTCCAGAACAATTTATTGTTCCTCCATTTGCAATCATCACTTGACACTCTGGTGCTGGATATAGGAAGCAATTCAATTCTTTTGCTACCCTACAATGAATAAAATTGTGGGTGCTTCCTGAATCAATCAACACTATTACCTTTTTCTTCTTGATTTGTCCTTCTATCTTGATGGTTTGAGGAGTGGTAATTCCCGCCAATGCATTACAAGATATGGTCGGATTTATTTGTTCTTCATCTAGGCTTTGTTCCTGGAATATATCCTCTTCTTTTGACCTTTCTTGCTCCTTTTCTTCTTCCTCTTCACAATCTATGTAGAATAATTTCTTCTCAGCACACTTATGACCTTTTGTGTATTTGCTATCACAATTGTAACAAAGCCCTTTTGCTCTTTTTTCTTCCAATTGTTGTGGTGTCAACCTTGTAGGTTGTGGAAGACTATGGGCAACAACACTTCCGTCTTTATAGTTGTGAATGGTATGCTTCCTAGTTGCCATAATTTTGCTTTCCATTTTTCTTGCTAACCTGAATGCCTTCTCTAATGAATCAGGTTCCCAAAGGCACACATCATGTTGGATATTATCCTTTAAAGACCCTATGAACACATCAATCCTATGCTCCTCTGGAATATCTTTTACCCTTATGTTCAATTTTTGGAACTCCTCAATGTGCTCCATTATTGAACCCTTTTGTTTGAGACTTATCAATTGGCTAAAAAAAGTGTTGCTTTTTGTATCCTCATAATGTGCTATCAATTCTTCCGTAAAAATTGCCCAAGTGATAAATTGTTTACGAGAACAAAGCCATTGATACCATACAAACTGATTTGGTTCCAAATATAAAGTTGCCATACGTACCTTTTGTGTGTTTTGCACATTATTGAGATCGAAGAATTGCTCCATCTGTAATATCCATGTGGCGGGATCCTTGCCATCAAACTTCCTCATATCGATTTTTGGAACATGGTGAGTCTTCAATCCAACATTAGAGTCTATGGAATCATGATTAACATTTCTTTTGTTCTCATCATGAGTTTCCTTTATTACCCTTTCACCCTTAGTGACCATTTCTTGTAGCAACTTATTCATATTTATCTTCAATTCGTCCATGTCTGTCTTCAAATCTATCTTCAAATCGTCCATCTTAGCTTCCACATCAATCATCTTAGCTTCTACGCCTTTCTTTAAACAATCCATCTTAGCTTCTACACCTTTCTTTAAACCATCCATCTTAGATTTTGTTCTTTTTTGTGCAAGGGACATTTGTTGCACTTGGTCTTGTAATTTTGATATATCATGTAGCATTTCTTCCTCTTCTTCATGAGTCATGCTAGAGCTTTCAGGTTCCTTACTAGGTGTTTGCATTTTCTTTCCTCGGGGCATCAGTTACCGATAATAATGCTCTACTATGCCCTTTGAATTCCTTCAAAATAAATTTTCAAACCAAGCTTAAGCAAAAATTTAAGAAAATCTACACACCTTTTTTCACTTTGTAGGAGCTCGATATTGCCTCTGATGTATCTCTGTACTTTCCAATCATCTACTTCTGAATTTGTGAGCTGTAGTAGCCCTCTGTGTCCTCTTTCCAATGCCACAAGTCTGACCCAAATTGGATTCTCCAAGGAAGAGTTATGTGAAATCTCCCACAGTGACTTGCTTATAGACTAGTTCAGTAGAGCGAACTTGTACGACGTGCCACGAGTCACTGTTTCGACCTTTGGATCTGAAACACACATACAAGAAACTACAGTCCGTCCTCTTTCTGTACCTTTTTACGAAATTTCAATCCGATCCTCAGAGAGAAAGTTATGACGATTTTCCCCAGGTCACCTGTTTTGAATGTAATTCAGGAGTCTGCAAAAAGACCAACTTCCTCAGATCATATCTCCGAAAATATCGTGCGAAAAACTCTGAAATTTGGACCCAAGGTTCAGCGCAAATTCTTCTCAAATGGGTTTTTTTTGCGACTTCTGAAACGTCACAGAAAAAAAGTTATAGCGAAAATGCCACGATGACCTGTTTGGAGCAGCGAAACCCTAGAATCCAAAGCTCTGATACCAAATGTTATGAAACCAGCTCACAAAAAGATAGAAAAGAGAGATCCACGCCTTAGAATTCAGCCTCTTCGAGGGGGCAACCTCCTTTACATTACATAAATGAACAATTCTTGGATGATACAAATGACAAAACCTCCTTTCTATATATAGGAGTCTAAGGAGTCACAATATAATCCAGCCGACCTAACAATAATAATATAAAGCCACAAAAATAACAATAGAGGGATTCTATGGGGCACAGAAATAACAATATGGGGGTAATAGGGGCACAACAATATAAATAGGGGGTATAACTACAATAGTAATGGGGTGATCACTAGTATTATAGGGACCCAACATATAGTATGATTAGATCGTTGCGATCTGGTTAGTTTGTATGTTAAGATACCATATTTTTCTCTCTGCTGGTTGATATGGTTCCCCTGGTACCTAATTCCACCCTCATCTAACTTCAATTGCGACACGCCTCGGGTGAGACTCCTTACCCTCCTAGGGTAAGGTGAAAATGTCGGTGTTTCTCTAGACTACAACAGAGCCTTGTTGGCCCCTTATGCCTAAACCCAGGGTCTCAACCCTGCTGTCATTTTTGTGCCAACAAATGGTTCCATTGTCGGGACTTGAAATTCAAAAGGAGCGTTAGAAATATGGTATCATATATTTTTAAGAAGGAAATAAGGAACTAGTGGGATGAGCAAGTGGATCAATTTGTTTCTCAGCAAGCTTTACTTCACCGCCAAGTTGCCGTGAAACTAAAAGACGAGATCCTATACTCGGAAGCTGCAAGTGATCAGTACGAGATCTTCTGGTGTAAGTTCCCAGAAGAAATGTACAGCTGGTTGCAGAGATTGCAGGTGAAGGTGAGGTCGAGAGGACATACATTATCTCGTCGCGACTGGACTCTGATGGATCTCGCTATTGTCCACCATCTTTACACGGATCTGATGAGAGCTGTAGATTTCTAGGTGCAGACTATAATAGAAGGGTATGTTCTTTAGTTTGCAGCACAAATCCACTAGTCTTTTTCAAAATGTGAAGTTGTATTCCGAGCGGGGTTGAAAGGGAAGTTGTTGGAAGAAATAACCCTCTGGATTAAAGTCGTAAGGGTGGAAGAAGGCCTTCTTATATTCGAAAGTCCAAGCATGGCAGCGTAAACACCTAGTATTGGGGAAAGGATCTAAGGGGAGGGATGCTACCAAGTGAGGGAATTTCACATATGGTGTTTGGCTAGTGTCTTCTAAGCATATGGTGACTACCTTGCATAATTACCCCTTTTAAAAATAATTAAACAAACTTAAACTTATATATCATATTAAATGTGTACGTTTCTCATTAATATCTTTTGTATAAACTTCATTATTCAAGTCAAATTAGCATTATTCACATTTTCTATATTTAAATGTAATATCTTCTTAAATTTATCAAAAGAAATTATATATATATATATACATATACAGAGACGATATCCGCAAACATATATTAAAACTTGGTAAAATTTAATAACTAAGAAACACAACTATGAAACCAGAAGGAATCGCCCAATACCCTCCTCCAGCAAGTCATCAGGCGCAATCAATTGCTGCATCAGACAATGGATGATTTGCAGTACTACCATATCCTTCGTAATCTCAACAAGCAGGCCGATGGATATGCCAACAGAGCGTGAGAAAGGACAGTAGGTAGCTTGTGTTGCAACTCTGAGGAGATCCATCAGCCCTTGCCATGATCCGAAACAAGCTATTCTGCACCAAAACGGACAATACTGACAGAAAGGATTGGACTCAGATCTACCAAGCCTTCAGCAAGATTGCTATTTGCATAGGGATATGGTGCAGATTTTATCTTCTCAAAATTCTTATCAATCTCAACAGCCCCGCCGGTTTCTATCTTTTCAATCCTGTTTCTCAGGCTTACCTGGAGAGTTTACTAACCTTCTCGTGCCTATTTTTGGATTCCCTCTCATTCCTCATGACCGGCTCCCACTCTTCCTGCCTCCCCTTATATCTTCCCTCCCTCCTCCATATTCCAGCGCTCTATCCCCCGATTGCTCCTCTCTGCGACTCTTTCATCCCTGCCTCTGTCTCCAGGTGGATCTACCAGGTCCTCAGGAAGCTTTCCTCTTGCTGTGTTGTTATCCGGTTCTCCTCTCTCGCCTTTGTATTCTGGAAGATTTCTGCTCCCTGAGTTGCTAACCGAATCATTAAGCAGCCCCTCTTCACTCCCATCCGCCCACTAATTTCCCCATCCTTAGCTTCAGCTATGGCTCACAATGAGGATTGCTTGCACTGTTCGAACCTGCAAGCTGAGATGGAAGAAATCAGAGCCCAGCAGCATGTGTTAGACAACCAACAGAGGATTTTGGAAGCAAGAATCAATGACCAGAACCGCATCATTAATGACAAATACCGAGCAGAAATTGATCTCTTCTTGCACAGGGTCTCTTCACTTCATGAACAGTTCAATCATTTGTCAAACAGGTGCAGCCATGCGGAAGAGTCCATAACGATCCTGAAATACATGATGGAAAAACGCAACAACACAGCCCCAAGCTCCTCAAGCGCCAAGCAAATAGACAGGGATGAAAAGCCGGAGGAATCTACTGCAAGGCACATTAGTCATATAAACATAGATTAGAAATGATTTGTAAATGTCAGTTTTTGCTACTCCAATATGTAAGAGTTTACAGTAGTTTAGAAGTCCTTAAAGATAGAACAAGTAGGAGTAGGATCAAGGAGAGATATCTGTTTTGTAACTTCATTGATCCAGGCTGCCCTCAACACTCAATGTATCTCTGGAGTCCTGACTCCCCTTTCTTTTTCAGTTATTAATACAGCAACCAATTTTGTTAAAAAAAAAGAAAGAAAAGACACACAACTATGAAATAAAGAATGATCGGTGTTTTTATTTTGACATAGGATTTCTAGAATTTAAATTTAATTATTAATAATTAGTAAGGAGATGGTAGAGATTTCATCTCAATATAGTCTAACCAATACACAAAATGATTTTTTGGCCATAATCTCAGATTACACTTTTTAGTAAGATTGTGATTCCTTATTGTTAAAATGCACTTATGAATAAATAAATGAATTTAGTACTTGAGACACTCAATCTTTGCAGATTAAACAAATTAAACTTACAATTTTAAAGAATCCCTATGGAATTTAACACAAAATTGCTCAGAAAAATGTTCCAAACATGATCATTTCGTCTATTAGTTAAACTATGCGCTTAATCTCTATTGAACATTAGTGAAATATTTATGTAGCTTAGTTGTATATTTTGCAATAGGGATTCTATAATTTTAATTTAACGAGCCTACGTCCATTTTAACTTGGGATCATATCACTTGAGGTAAAAACCTCTTTTAGAGTGAAAAGAGATTTGGGATCACATCACTTGAGGTACATACCTCTTTTAGAGTGAAAATAGATTTGATCGTTCTGGGCACTTGGTCACTTGATGAATCTAGGTTGGTTTAATTATTAACGTTACAACATTTCTACCATACATGGGCAAGAGAATTTTGTGTTTATTTTATTTTATTTCCTAAGGCTTCCTATTTAAACTTAAGGTGGATGAGGATCTGTTGGCTTTTTTTTTTTTAATTTATAACCTATATTGATTCTCAAGGGAATATGCTCAGCATATGTTATGCTTATCAATGGCTATAGAGTGTTACAAAGTTTTTTATTTATTTATTAAGCTTCGTAGTACCTCTTTTTTCTATTGATTTAACAACAAGTTACAACCAATTCTAAAGATAGTTAGGTGGCCTCAACTTGCCCTGTGGGAAACCAAGTCTGTTGATCACCTAACGACATGGTATGCCATCAAAAAATGATAAGTCTTGAGTCTTTCTAACCAAGCAATATATGACTGTATGCCTATGTTTATTCCGCAATCTACTTGCCTATTGGCACGACTGTATTTACAAGTAAAAGTAAAAGTTATCTGCATAAAAAACTACAAAAAAAGACATCATTTTCACTCTTCTCCTCCCTCAGCTAAAGCAGATTCCACTTGAGCCAGGACTTTTGCATTCGACTCCGGGAGTTCAGTTGATGACATAATGCAAGGCAAGTGATTTTCAATGCATTGGATGCACCCATCCTGCTTCTGCATTTGAAACAAGAGCTTCTAGAAGTCCTACTTGTAGTCCCGGAACGCCTGCACTGCAGTGGCCATATTCAGAGAAATTTTTTCTAGGGACTTGCCGAGAATTCCTTTCATTGATCAGTAGAGGAACATCATATGTTTGAATTGGGTCACTCAACCTCGAGTATGCCCTGGATCAGGCACCAAGACCTGCCAATCATCTGCTTCCATCTCCATGGATCATGCATGGCAGTTCAGATCTACCTCCCATTCCTCTATCAATTTCCAAATGTCTTCATCTATGCCCTCATGATAAGTTTTTTCGACTTCATTGATGATGCTGAGAGTTGGTTTGCAGTCCCTTGGCTTGTCGCCAGGGTTGTTGAATTTCCCTTCTTCCTATCTTCCTTTGTTTTTCCAGTCACGACCATGCGGGGTAGGGCTTCGAGTTCGAGTCGCTGCACGGACCATGGTGACCGTGTCATTGTTTGATGAGAAGTAATGTTGGGTGCTCGTAGGTAGTATAAGTCCCCAGTTGCTTGAATGGAAAGTTTCGTTGCCTTCCTGTTCACCTATCGAGAGACCAATAGACATTCGTAAAACCAAAAAACGGTTTGTTCCGGCTTCCCGAGTTTCATAACAAATTTTAACACGATCACGGGAAATAAATAAAGGTTCCAACTAGTGTTCAGAATTATAGGCCTAACGCCACACAGACCATTTCGCTTGGGTGTGACTCAAAGGTTTTCCCTCCTAAGGCTGTCAGGGAATTACAACCAAAGCATAACCCCCCTGCCCCCAATTACATTGCACCCCCTCATCCCAATTCCAATTAGGATTCCAACAACCAACAACCCAAAACTTTCTAAACTTGCTCAGTTCCCAGTCGGGTCAACCCCACTTAGATGCAGAGCCATGGACACAGTTTTCGTGAGTAGGCCAAGCATTATGAACAGATAAGTTTGCCCATACCCATTATCATAAAGATCCATTCATACAATAGCCAACCAGGCCACATGCCTTCTAATCCCCAACCCTGCAGACCCACCCTGCCCACTTCTTGCATCCCACTGCCTTTCTTCCTACTGGAAGAGTAAAGGTGATGGGCTATGATTATCCTTAGTCAGGACAACCAAATACTGAATTGCATTGAAACAAAGACGATTCTAGGCCAATACCTATAATTTAACCCCCGACCTGACACAAGCACTAACAGGGCAGGACCCGGACCCTCAAAACCCCACAGTCTCATACCAGGCCAACCCAAATCGCATGTCCAACAAACTCTCGTCATGGAGAAAAGGGGAAGGGAACAAAATACATACCAAATAAATAGTGCTATGGGCGGACGAGTGCACACCAGTGCTTGCCTTTTTCCATGACTAGTACCTCTATCCACCACCTTCCTTTGAGCTAGGTCCAACGTCTGAGTTTCTGATCCCTGCATGCAATCACCTGATAACTTACACTAAGACTGATTTCCCCTACCGCCACTCGCGTACATATTACTCTCCCATCTGCCTGAGGTGACCCTGTCATCCATGCCACGCATGTGGAGGGTGGCAGGTTTCGCTTTTGAGAGGACCCCCATTAACTGCCTTGATTGCGCAAAGGGTCTCGTACACACCCGATCGTGGAGTGTTACAAAATTTATTAGGTTGCATTGAATTTTAATAAATTTAAAAAATTAGATTTGTTCCAAGTGCCTCCCTGCTCACCAATATCCTAGGGATTTGAGATTATTCCAATTCTAATAAGTTCATATTCTAATTAGATGGGGAAATTAAGATATAAGCAAATTTTGTTTAGCAAAATGTTCCATTTTACAATAAGATATGTAATTCCTTTTTTTCTCAACTTAAATTATATTAGTGCCACATGGATGCCCCCACCAATTTCCTAGGGATTTGAGATTATTCCAATTCTAATAAGTTGATATTCTAATTAGATGGAGAAATTAATATATAAGCAAATTTTATTTAGCAAAATGGTCAATTTTACAATAAGATGTGTAGTTGACCCATAATTTTTGTATACATGGTTAATTAGGTAAATGTGGGCATTGATAAGGCATTCTTCATGTTGCAATAGTTTTTTTTATTATATTTATGAAGCCTTAAACATTAAAATGTTAAACATTATCGAGTCAAAATGTTAAAAATTACAACAACTCTACCATGACCATGATAGGGCGGAGATCATCATTTTGTGCAATTATCAATAATTATAAGGCAGATGATAGGGTTTTAACCTCCATAAAATATTATAGAATTTTCATAATAGTATACACAAATCAAAACTTGAGATTTATCCTCAAAGTAGTTAAGTGTTTTTTGTTGTTTTGATTCAATTAATTAATTAAAAAAAAGTGAATTCATAGAAACTCTAACCCTCGAAAAAAAGTAATAATCTTACCCTAATTAAGTCAAGGATCATATTTTTCCTGAGGATCGACCAGATATTGCAGAATTATGGTAATGCAAAATAATTTCATGGAAACCCAAAAAGAATTCATAGAAACTCCAAAAGAATTTATAGAAACTTAAAAAAAGCAATAATCTAACTCTAATCAAGTTGAGAATCATATTTACCTAGAGGATTAGCCAAATATTGCAGAATTATTGTAATGCAAAAGAATTTCGTAGAAATCCCTAAAGAAATCATAGAAACTCAAAAAAGAGCAATAATCTAACCCTAATTAAGTCAAGGATCATATTTACCTCGAGGATTACCAAATAGTGCAGAATTAATCATTATTAATTTGCACAATCCCGACAAATGCAATTACATAAACAAAAGAATATTGGAATCAAGTTCTGGCATAGTAAACTTGATTTACTTCTAGCATTAACAAGATTTTAAACCTAACCAATGGAAAATAAAATATCTTCAGAGTAAACAGATAGTATTTTGAGGGTTAATAAAGGAAATTGTCTCATATTTAGTGAGAGAATTGCAAGAAATTACCAGATTTACAGTGTCCAAAAATGTGTTCACTGCACTCGCTCAAGATTATCCCATGGTGATGACTTTGATGTCGTTTTCCTACCTCAAAACTAAATCATATTTTGAAATTAAGAGGGGTTTATAAGAAAATATTGAAATTTGAACCCAAATGGAAAGCTCTGAAGATATTTCATTTTCTGTTTATGAAAGCTTAGAACCCATGGCAGCAATGGATGTTGGAAAGGAAGATAAGCTAAAACATAAAATTCACCCAAAACACATGAGTTGTGGATCTTCTATTGATCACACAAAACTTGATTCTTACAATGAACCCGATGAAGGGTATTTGACCTTTTCGACTAGCGACTCACCTAAAATACCTTGACAAGCAACCACACACTAAAAGTCATCTATCACTTAACTCAACTTGACTCAACACTCAGAACTTCAACACTCAACGCTCAGTTAACTGACTCTCTAATTTTGGCGAACTCCTCATACGGGAGTAATTAGCTTATTTTAATAGTCCTCCTTAATTATGACCGCTAAACTAAGACTAACTCATAACAACTCAAAATGCCTATTGGTCTATGTCTTAGCGAGGTTTAAAACACCCAAGTTTCTTCTATGAAACTCAAACACATATTTTGTTAATGAATTACTAAATATATCAACCAATTGATCACTATATTTACAAGGCTTCAAGTGAACTTCTCCATTGCTCACAAGTTCTTTAATAAAGTGATATCTAGTATCAATATTCTTGCTCTTTTGATGAAACACTGTTATGAAACCAACTCAAGAAAAGATAGAAAAGATAGATCAACGCCTTAGAATTCAGCCTCTTCGAGGGGGCAACCTCCTTTACATTACATAAATGAACCATTATTCCCTGATACAAATGACAAAACCTCCTTTCTATATATAGGAGTCTAAGGAGTCACAATATAATCCAGCCGACCTAACAATAATAATATAAAGCCACAAAAATAACAATAGAGGGATTCTATGGGGCACAGAAATAACAATATGGGGGTAATAGGGGCACAACAATATAAATAAGGGGTATAACTACAATAGTAATGGGGTAATCACTAGTATTATAGGGACCCAACATGCCCCTCTCCTTCAAAAAAGTGTTGTCCTCAACGCTTGAGTAGTTCTGGATACTTCTGCATAAAATTCTCATCCTCCCATGTGGAATCTTCAGCGGATAAGTTCTTCCACTTGATAAGATACTCTGAAATTGATCGATTTCGTAGCTGTCGAGTTCTTGTTTCTGTGACTGCTTCCGGTTCCAATATAATTTTTCCTTCCTCGTCAAGTTCTGGCAATATTGTTTGAATTGGGAGCTTGTCACCTATAACCTTCTTTAAACATGAAACATGGAAAACTGGGTGCAATCGAGAAGCTGCAGGAAGCTCCAATTTGTATGCCATAGTACCAATCTTTTGCAACACCTTGTACGGACCATAATACTTTGGTGATAATTTATTATCCTTCTTAGCTTGCTTTAGGGACATTTGCTTATATGGTTGTAGCCGTAGGAATACCCAATCACCTACATCAAAACTTCTTTCACTGCGATGTTGATCTGCCTGTTGTTTCATTCTATTTTGTGCCAACACGAGGTTATCCTTTAAGAGTTGGAGGACTTGTTGTTGATGTTCGATGTGATGTTCCACTGCCTGAACCTTAGAATTTTCTCTTAAATATGATGTGATGGATGGTGGTTGATACCCATAAAGTGCCATAAATGGGGTCATTTTTGTTGCTGTATGGAAGGAAGTGTTATACCACCATTCAGCCAGAGGCAACCATTTGACCCATTGTGTCTGTTTATCAGATACAAAGCAACGAAGATATCCTTCCAAACATTTGTTTACTATCTCAGTTTGCCCATCAGATTGAGGATGATAAGATGAGCTATGAGCTAACTGAGTACCAAGACAAGAAAATAATTCTGTCCAAAAATTTCCAGTGAAAATGGGATCTCTGTCACTTACAATAATCTTTGGGTTTCCATGTAGCTTTTGAACTGTTTCCATAAATGCAGTAGAAACTGTACTGGCTTTAAATGGATGTGATAATGCACAAAAGTGTGCATACTTGGTAAGTCTGTCAACTACCACCATGATGACACTCTTTCCCTCAGACTTGGGTAAACCTGTGATAAAATCCATTGAAACCTCCTCCCAACGTTGGCTTGGAATGGATAAAGGTTGTAATAGACCCGGTGTCTTAATTGTTTCAACTTTATTTTGTTGGCAAACCAAACATTCCGCCACAAACTTTTGAATATCTGATTTAAGGCCATCCCAAAAAATTCCTTCTTAACCCTGTGGTAAGTTTTTAAAAATCCTGAGTGCCCTCCTAAGGGAGAAGTGTGCAATTCCATAAGAATCTTTTGTTTTAGCTGGGAATTCTTACAGAGGTATAAGCGATCTTTGTACCATAACGAATCATTTTTCCAGCTAAATGTATCAGAAGTACTGGAATCTTGTTGTAGCTTTCGAATAAGTGCCCACACTTCTTCGTCATTCTTCCATTCCTCCCTTGCTTCGTTTATCCAATCTGGTTGGATAATAGAAATGGCACACAACAATGCTTCCACATCCTCATCCTTTCTTGAGAGTGCATCTGCCACCACATTTTGCTTCCCTTTTTTGTAGATGATTTCAAAGTCATAACCCAACATCTTTGTGACCCACTTTTGTTGCTCTTCAGAGGATAATCTTTGTTCTAAAAAGTATTTAAGGCTATCATGATCCGTTTTTACCTTGAAGTGTCTTCCCATTAGGTAGGGTCGCCATTTCTTAAGTGCATGGAGTATTGCCAACATTTCCTTCTCATAAATAGCTTTGCTTAAAAACTTTCCCTTGATTGGACGACTTTCAAAAGCAATGGGTCTTTCATCTTGCATTAGAACAGCACCAATTCCATTTCCTGAAGCATCACATTCCACAATAAAGGTTTTTGTGAAGTCCGGTGTAGCTAAGACCGGTGCTTGGCACATTGCCTCTTTAAGATGTTCAAAGGCCTTTGTTGCTTCCGGAGTCCATGAAAATGAATCTTTCTTCAATAATGTTGTTAGAGGTGCTGCTATTCTCCCATAATTCTTAACAAACTTGCGATAATACCCTGTCAACCCAAGAAATCCTCGCAGATGCTTTATGGATGTGGGGATTTTCCATTCCTTAATGGCTTTAATTTTGCTAGGGTCTACCTTAACTCCTTCATGAGATACAATATGACCCAAATATTCCACCTCCTGGACTCCAAAGAAACATTTGGATCTTTTTGCATATAATTGTTTCTCCTCCAATAGTTGTAGCACCCTGTCAACATGTTCAACATGATCCTTCCAAGACTTGCTGTAGATTAGTATATCATCAAAAAATACTAACACAAATTTTCTAAGGAATGGTTTGAAAATTGAATTCATCAAACCTTGAAATGTTGAAGGTGCATTGGTAAGGCCAAAAGGCATGACCAAAAATTCATAATGACCCTCATGAGTTCTAAATGCCGTTTTCGGAATGTCTTCAATCTTCATTCTGATTTGATGATATCCGAACGAAGATCCAACTTGGTGAAGTAAATTGATCCATGCAATTCATCCAGTAATTCATCAATGACAGGAATGGGGAACTTATCTTTAATAGTGAGCTTGTTGAGCTCCCTATAATCTGGACACATGCGCCATGATCCATCCTTCTTGTGCACCAATACTACTGGAGCTGAGAAAGAACTTTGACTCGGTTGAATTATACCAGCCTCTAGCATTTCTGCAACCATACGTTCAATTTCACTTTTTTGGACATAGGGATATCTGTACGGCCTGATGTTTGGAGGAACACTTCCTGGAATCAGATGAATAGCATGATCATGATCACGCATAGGTGGGAGACCTTTGGGAGTCTCAAATACCTTGGAATGATTGTCCAGGACTTTTTGGAGATCTGGAGAAATAGATGATTCCAATGTGGAAACATCTAGCGAACATAATTGTGCAATTACACCTCTTTGCTCCTTTTTTAGAAGCTTTGTCATACCATTAGAGCTGATTATCTTTCCTGGTTTCCCTGCAATACCCCTTAATTCAACTTCCTTTCCTTCCGTAGAAAATTTGATGAAAAGTTCTTGAAAATTAAAAGCTATTGTACCCAAGGATTGTAGCCATTGGACTCCTAGTACAACATCAGCACCTCCCATTGGAATGGAAAGCATTGGGCTAGTCAATACATATTCTCCCATGGATAGCTTGATATTATGGCACTTTCCAGAGCAATTTATTGTTCCTCCATTTGCAATCATCACTTGACACTCTGGTGCTGGATATAGGAAGCAATTCAATTCTTTTGCTACCCTACAATGAATAAAATTGTGGGTGCTTCCTGAATCAATCAACACTATTACCTTTTTCTTCTTGATTTGTCCTTCTATCTTGATGGTTTGAGGAGTGGTAATTCCCGCCAATGCATTACAAGATATGGTCGGATTTATTTGTTCTTCATCTAGGCTTTGTTCCTGGAGTATATCTTCTTCTTTTGACCTTTCTTGCTCCTTTTCTTCTTCCTCTTCACAATCTATGTAGAATAATTTCTTCTCAGCACACTTATGACCTTTAGTGTATTTGCTATCACAACTGTAACAAAGCCCTTTTGCTCTTTTTTCTTCCAATTGTTGTGGTGTCAACCTTATAGGTTGTGGAAGACTAGGGGCAACAACACTTCCGTCTTTATAGTTGTGAGTGGTATGCTTCCTGGTTGCCATAATTTTGCTTTCCATTTTTCTTGCTAACCTGAATGCCTTCTCTAATGAATCAGGTTCCCAAAGGCGAACATCATGTTGGATATTATCCTTTAAAGACCCTATGAACACATCAATCCTATGCTCCTCTGGAATATCTTTTACCCTTATGTTCAATTTTTGGAACTCCTCAATGTGCTCCATTATTGAACCCTTTTGTTTGAGACTTATCAATTGGCTAAAAAAAGTGTTGCTTTTTGTATCCTCATAATGTGCTATCAATTCTTCCGTAAAAATTGCCCAAGTGATAAATTGTTTACGAGAGCAAAGCCATTGATACCATACAAACTGATTTGGTTCCAAATATACAGTTGCCATACGTACCTTTTGTGTGTTTTGCACATTATTGAGATCGAAGAATTGCTCCATCTGTAATATCCATGTGGCGGGATCCTTGCCATCAAACTTCCTCATATCGATTTTTGGAATATGGTGATTCTTCGATCCAACATTAGCGTCTATGGAATCATGATTAACATTTCTTTTGTTCTCATCATGAGTTTCCTTTACTACCTTTTCACCATTAGTGACCCTTTCTTGTAGCAACTTCTTCAATTCTTCCATGTCTGTCTTCAAATCTATCTTCAAATCTGCCATGTCTCTCTTCAAATCTGTCTTCGAATCATCCATCTTAGCTTCCATTCCCTTTATCTTAGATTCCACGCCACTTATCTTAGCTTCTGTTAGCTTTTGTGAGCGTGACATTTGTTGCACTTGTTCTTGTAATTTTGATATATCATGTAGCATTTCTTCCTCTTCTTCATGAGTCATGCTAGAGCTTTCAGGTTCCTTACTAGGTGTTTGCATTTTCTTTCCTCGGGGCATCAGTTACCGATAATAATGCTTTACTATGCCCTTTGAATTTCGTTAAACCAAGCTTACACAAAAATTTAAAAAAAACTACACACCTTTTTTCACTTTATAGAAGCCTGATATTGAATCTGATGTATCTCTGTAATTTCGGATCATCCAGTTCTGAAATTGCTACTTGTAGTAGCCTTCTGCATCCTCTTTCCAATGCCACAAGTCTGAGCCAAATTGGATTCTCCAAGGAAGAGTTATGTGAAATCTCCCACAGTGACTTGCTTTTAGACTGGTTCAGTAGAGCGAACTTGTACGACGTGCCACGAGTCACTGTTTCAACCTTTGAATCTGAAACACACACACAAGAAACTACAGTCTATCCTCTTTCTGTACCTTCTTACGAAATTTCAATCCGATCCTCAGAGAGAAAGTTATGACGATTTTCCCCAGGTCACCTGTTTTGAATGTAATTCAGGAGTCTGCAAAAAGACCAACTTCCTTAGATCATATCTCCGCAAATATCACGCGAAAAGCTCTGAAATTCGGACCCAAGGTTCAGCGCGATTTCTTCTCAAATGGGTTTTTTTTTGTGACTTCTGAAACGTCACAAAAAAAAGTTATAGCGAAAATTCCACGATGACTTGTTTGGAGCAACGAAACCCTAGAATCCAAAGCTTTGATACCAAATGTTATGAAACCAGCTCAAGAAAAGATAGAAAAGATAGATCAACACCTTAGAATTCAGCCTCTTCGAGGGGGCAACCTCCTTTACATTATATAAATGAACCACTATTCCCTGATACAAATGACAAAACCTCCTTTCTATATATAGGAGTCTAAGGAGTCACAATATAATCCAGCCGACCTAACAATAATAATATAAAGCCACAAAAATAACAATAGAGGGATTCTATGGGGCACATAAATAACAATATGGGGGTAATAGGGGCACAACAATATAAATAAGGGCTATAACTACAATAGTAATGGGGTAATCACTAGTATTATAGGGACCCAACAAACACACTATCCATAGATAGTGCAATTACGAGGTGTTGTCACAGTAAATTGTTGTTGATCCTTGTTGTTTCTACTTGAGTCCATCAAATACTCTTCTTAACCAGACTGATTGACATGCTGCTTATGTTTCTGCTACATATTCTGCTTCTGCTGATGAAAGTGTCACAATGGGTTTCTTCTTATATGCCCATGAAATCACACCTTAACCAAGATGGAACAAAAAACTAGAAGGGTTCTTCCTATCATCCAAACTTCCTACAAAATCACTATCTATGTATCCAATCAAATCCTTATTTTCTGTGTTTGCATACATTATGCCACAATCTCTAGTTCCTATTATGTATCCCATAATTCTTTTTCCTACACTCCAATGTGTTTCTTTTGGAGTCTCCATAAATCTTAACTTAACTTATTATAATTTATAAATATGAATAAAAATCAATTTAAAAATTATATCCTAAAATCCCTAATTCCGGTTATTTACCATAAAATATCTGCAAATTAAATACTTTACACTCCTCTAATATTTATCACAATTTAAAAGTAATTACGGACTACCAAAATTATACCCATATAAGCCTTTCATCATGACCTCCTCATGTAAAATGCAATAAACCCATGAAAACTAAAACATATAGCCCTAAAGATGAAGCTAAAGAAGAATCAAGAAAACCTTACCAATAAAACCAACCTGGCTCCTGAGATACGACGAGAAAATTATCAAAAGATTTATATCTTTAATAGCTTCATTTTAACTGTGGCCATTTCCATCCATTGCTCTCAACTCATTTCGATGTTCTCTTTGTAAAGCAAAAAAAAATCAAAAAAACTCCAAAAGACTTCATAGAAACTCTAACCCTTAGAAAAAGCAATAATCTAACCCTAATTAAGCCAAGGATCATATTTGCCCTGAGGATTAACCAGATATTGCAGAATTATGGTAATGCAAAAGAATTTCATGGAAACCCAAAAAGAATTCATAGAAACTCCAAAATAATTTATAGAAACTTTAAAAAAAAAGCAATAATCTAACTCTAATCAAGTCAAGAATCATATTTACCGAGAGGATTAACCAAATATTGTAGAATTATTGTAACGCAAAATAATTTCATAGAAATCCCTAAATAATTCATAGAAACTCAAAAAAGGGCAATAATCTAACCCTAATCAAGTCAAGGATCATATTTGCCTCGAGGATTACCAAATAGCGCAAAATTAATCATCATTAATTTGCACAATCCCGACAAATGTAATTACATAAACAAAAGAAAACTGGAATCAAGTTCTGGTATATGAAACTTGATTTAATTCTAGCATTAACAATATTTTAAACCTAACCAATGGAAAATAAAATATGTTCAAAGTAAACAAATAGTATTGCGAGGGTTAATAAAGGAAATTGTCTCATATTCAGCGAGAGAAATGCAAGAACTTATCAGATTTACAGTGTCCAAAAATGTGTTCACTGCACTCGCCTGATATTATTCCATGGTGATGACTTCGATGCCATTTTCCTACCTCAAAACTAAAGGATATTTTGAAATTAAGAGGAATTTATAAGAAGATATTGAAATCTGAACCCAAATGGAAAACTCTGAAGATATTTCATTTTCGTTTTATGAAAGCATAGAACCCCTGGCAGCAAAAGATGTTGGAAAGGAAGACAAGCTAAAACATAAAATTCACCCAAAACACATGAGCTGCGGCTCTTCTATTGATCACACAAAACTTGATTCTTACAATGAACCCGGTGAAGGGTATTTAACCTTTCCGACTAGCGACTCGCCTAAAATATCTTGACATGCAACCACACAATAAAATTCATCTATCACTTAACTCGACTTGAATCAACACTCAGCACTTCAACACTCAACACTTAGTTAACTGACTCTCCAATTTTAGCCAACTCCTCATGCGGGAGTAATTAGCTTATTTTAACGCTCCCCCTTAATTACGACCTCTAAACTAAGACTAACTCATAACAACTCAAAATGTGTATTGGTCTATGTCTCAACGAGGCTTACAACACCCAAGTTTCTTCTATGAAACTCAAACATATCTTTTTCTAATGACTTACTAAATATATCAGCCAATTGATTTCTGCATTTACAAGGCTTCAAGTGAACTTCTCCATTGCTCACAAGTTCTCTAATAAAGTGATATCTAGTATCAATAATCTTTCTCTTTTGATGAAACACACTATTCTTGGATAGTGCAATCACTGAGGTGTTGTGATAGTAAATTGTTGTTGATCCTTGTTGTTTCTTCTTGAGTCCATTAAATACTCATCTTAACTACATTGTTTGACATGTTGCTTATGTTGCTGCTACATATTCTACTTCTACTGACGAAAGTGTCACAATGGGTTGCTTCTTAGATGCCCATGAAATCACACCTAAACCAAGATGGAATAAAAAACCAGAATTTCTCTTCCTATCATCCAAAATTCCTGCAAAATCACTATCCATGTATCCAATCAAATCCTTCTTTTCTGTGTTTGCATACATTATGCCACAATCTCTAGTTCCTGTTATGTATATCAGAATTATTTTTCCTGCACTCCAATGTGTGTCTTTTGGAGTCTCCCTAAATCTGGAAATCAAACTCACTCCTTGCATGATATATGGTCTTGTAGTTGTGAGATACATGAGGCTGCCAACCAATCTTTTGAATAGAGCTGGATTGACATTTGATCCTTCATCATCCTTGCTTAACTTTCTACCTGCTGCAACGGGTGTAGGGATAGGTTTGTAATTTTCCATCCTGAATCTTTTCAACAAATCTTTGGCATATTTGTTTTGACAAATAAAAATTCCTTTTTCAAATTGCTCAACTTCTATGCCAAGAAGATATTTTATGAGACCAAGATCTGTCATCTCAATTTATATCACCTATAAAAATCATGTCATCAACATATAAACAAACAAACTAAATTTGTCCATGCTCATTTACCTTTGTGTACAAGGTAGGCTCAATGTTGCTTCTGCAAAATCCATTCTTAATCATGTAGTTTTCAATTCTACTATACCAAGATCTAGGCGCTTGCTTGAGTCCATATAGCGCCTTCTTCAACTTGTAAACTTTATCTTCATTACCTTCAACTTCATAACCTAGAGGTTGTTGCACATAAATTTCTTCTTGTAGAATTCCATTCAAGAAGGCTGATTTCACATCCATTTAATATACTTTCCACTTTTTCTGAGTTGTTGTGGCTAGAACTGCTCTTACAGTATCTAATTTGGCTATCAGAGCAAACATTTCTCCAAAGTCTATTCCTGGTTAATGCGAGAATCCTTTTGCTCCAAGCCTCGCTTTAAATTTGTCAATTTCACCTTTCACATTTAACTTTGTCTTGTACACCCACTTCACACCAGTGAGATTTTTTTCCTTTGGTAAATCAATCAAATCCCATGTATCATTCTTTTCAATAGCTTCAATTTCTTCATCCATTTCTTGCACCCAATTTTGATCTTTGATTTATTCTTCAAACAAAGAAGGTTGGAATGACAACAATGCAAAATTTGAAATAACATCCAAATCATCATAAATATCTTTCGGACTTCTCATATTTCTCTTACCATTGCTTGATTCATCCCCTGATTGATTCTTAGGAGAACATCGATTTGTTGATCTGATTGAAGATCCATGCTGCTCAAAAAACCTTGGAGTCCTTGTTGGTGTGTCTTTGTTTGGTGTCTTCACCTATGATTCTTGCTGCTCCTTTTCTGCTACATCATCTTCTTCCATTAGTGACACTTGTGCATCAACTGTTTTGTCTATACTACCATTCCATGACTCTTGTTCTTTAAACACAACATCTCTGCTAGTTATGGTCTTCTAGGTGACAGGGTTATACAATTTGTAAGATTTTGATTACTCACTATAACTAGTAAATATGCATTTTTCACTTTTATCATCCAATTTGCCTCTTCGTTATTTAGGCACATGTGCATAAAATACACATCCAAATACTCTAAGATGAGATACGCTGCAAGACATACCTGACCATGTTTGTTCTATTACTCTGTTCATCACACTCTTTGTAGGAGATCTGTTGATCACATAAATAGCACATGCAACTACTTCTGCCCAATACTCACTAGACAAGTTTCTTTTAACATGCTTCTTACCATGTTCATAATTGTCATGTTCTTTCTCTCTGCTACACCATTTTACTGCAGCGTGTACTTGGTTGTAAACTTTCTTTTGATTCCATGTTGTTTGCAGTAATCATGGAATGCCTTTAATCATATTCTCCACCATGATCTGACCTCAATACCTTGATTTGTCGATCACTTTGGTTCTCTGCTAAGGCTTTGAATTTTTTTAACTTTGCAAAAGTTTTAGAGTTCTACTTCAAGAAGTAAATCCAAGTCTTTCTGCTATAATCATCAATAAAAGTGAGGAAGTAACAACTTCCACCAATCAACTGTGTCCTCATAGGTCCACACAGGTCTATGTGCACTAGCTCAAGAGGTTGCTTTGCTCTGTGTGTAACTCCCTTTGGAAAAATTTCACGATGTTGCTTTTCCAAGATGCAACACTCACAAGTATTAGTAGGTTATTTGATGAGAGGTAATCCTCTGACCATCTGTCTCTGCTGCAACAACCTTAACCCAGAAAAGTGCAAGTGTCCAAACTGAAAGTGCCATAACCAATAATCATCAGAACATGCAACTATAAAAGAACTGGCTTGATCACTGGAATTCATAATTAGAGGAAAGAGTGTGTTCATCGTCATCTTCACCTTCACTAATGATGGGAATGAGAAATTGGGGGTTAATCAAAATCCCATTTTCCAAATAAATCAATCTTGAGGCTTGTGGGTTATGGGCCCACAAATCCTATCGGAAGCGTATTGAGGCTATAAGCCTTTGAAACCATGGACTTACTACTTTATCAGAGCTTTCATATATCGGACCATTAACATATATCGGAGCCTTATTACACTATCGAGTCTTTCCCACCATATCGGGAGATTAAATTAAGCTTTTAAGCCTTAAAAACCTGATCAATACATATATCAGGACACTAGCATATAGGCATTAAGCCTTAACCCTTCCGCCGCACAGATTTCATAATACACGGGGAAACATAAAAACCCCGTTCTAGAACACCTATCAGACTTCAAACATTATATAACTGCTTTAATAATTATCGATGGGTCCGCAGTGTTACAAGTCCGCCGCGCCACTCCATCCTCCGATCTCCGATAGCGATCGCTCCAATCACCGATCACCATAACCCCCGATCGCCGATTACCACAACTCCTGATCGCTGATTGCCCGATCGGTCTATCGGCGATATTTCCATGTCACTCATCGGCCATCGGCATTTCCACATTTGTGATATCGCATTGTTCCATTAACCTCCCCGATTGCGATCACCGATTTCTTCTAGGTCGTCGATCTGACTCCAGATCCGACGACTATGGTGTAATCGCAACATCACACTCGCAATCGCACTTCAGCTGGTTCCGATAACTCATAAAGAGTTCTGCCGATTCCCCGATGTGATAATGGTTTGCTGCCGATGCGATAAGGAATCTGGACCGTTGATCCATAAGATCCGATAGTCGTTGTGCATTTCCATCGCTTCCTCCTTTACTTAAGTTTATCTGCCATTTGAAGAATTTTTGCGTTAAACGCAGTTCTGCCACAATCTCATATAACAATATCTCACTATTCAATGGATCGCCATCGACCCTACAGTGGTCGATGGTCGATCAACATGCATTCACAATTGGGATTTTAACTCGCGCACACATATATATAATATAACTGAACAAAGGCATAAACACAAGCACGATTCAACACTAATGCGCATTTTATCATTATATACAGAACGGTTACAAAACTAAGGCATCGCAGCCTTAGGACGGTTTCTCCTCTGGCTACATTTTGTCTATCTACTGCTCTCTCCTCTATCTATTACCTCTATCTCCCTGAACACGCAGGTTCACATATATATATATATATATATATATATATATATATATATATATATATATATATATATATATATATATATATATATAAGAAGTGTTGGATCGGATCACTATGAAGGATCCGATCAACCCTCTACAAAAAGCCCTTAAATCTCTCATTACATGCATGCATACAACACATGGCGGATAACAATAGTAACAAGTCTTCGAGAGACTTATCCAATCCATCCTTTAAATCTGTTTTTTAAATCTGTTTTAAAACAGATTTTTCCCCTGTTTTGCTCCATGGTCCACGCTGTCCTCTCTTTTCTCCACTTCGGATTCCTCTTTGATTAAGGGGGGGTTAGATGCTCCTGCATCAACTATCAGTTGCTTACATGGGGGCTTTTCATATATAACACATTATTGACCTTGAAAGATAACTATGTATCATTTCTTTGTCAATTGACCAACGCTTATCAAATTATATTTGAGACTAGGAACATAATATACCTCTGAGATTGTCTTTGACTCCCCCCGTTTGGTCAAAATGTTGACCACTCCTTTGCCATCTACATCCATAGTCTTGTCAGTGCCCAACTTTACCTCTATTTTCACAGATTGATCGAAATTTGCAACAAAATTATTGTTGCCTATCATGTGGTTACTTCAACCACTGTCTAACAACCACACACTAGCAGAAGGTTCAAGCATGGTATGGAAAGCTAGGAACATGGAGTTATTACTCTCTGTAGTGACATTAGCTCTATTGTTCCCTTGATCAACTATCTTTTTCCTGCAATCACGAGCATAGTGACCAATTTAATGCAACAATAACATCTCACATTTGATTTTTCAACTCTTTGAATATTGTTGAAGCTTCTATAGTTGCTTCCACTTTCATGTTCATGCTCTTCTCGGCCATCTCTCTGACCACCATATCTTCTGCCTTGTCTTCTGCCTGTCGATTTACTTCTGGCTCGACCTCTATCTTTTGAAATAGAAACCTGACTTTTGAAAGCGCTCTCTAAATTGGAATACTTATTTATTTCTATCCTTGCCTCATGCGATAGAAATGATCCCATCAACTCATCAACTGTGAATGATGCCAAATATTTGGCTTCTTCTATGGCAGCGACCGCAACATCAAATTTGGTAGAAAAATATTTGAGGACCTTATCAACCATTGTTTGATCTTTAATTTCTTCACCATAAATGTTTCACTGATTTACGACAGTTATGACCCGATTCATGAAAGAATCGATGTCATCTATCTCCTTCATCAGTAGACTTTCAAAATCTCTCCTAGTATTGTGCAACTTAACAATATTGACTTTGGCCATACCTTTATAGTTTGTCGCCAAAGTATCCCATAAGACATCATGAAAATTGCGCCTTTTTTGTATTAATGGAGTGCGAAATTTGGGCCCTTTTTAACAGTTCGACAAATTTGCAACGTAATTTTTTTTTAAAGAATCGTCAGCGTTTTTCTCACTAGCTCTGCAAGCACCACGAATCTTGTGATCCTCCACAAATCTTGTGATCCTTCCTTAACTCTGATACCAATTTTTTGGAAAGACAGAAAAGCTAAAACATAAAATTCACCCAAAACACATGAGTTGTGGCTCTTCTACTGATCACACAAAACTCGATTCTTACAATGAACCTAGTGAAGAGTATATAACCTGTTCTACTAGCGACTTGGCTAAAATATCTTGACATGCAACCACACACTAAAAGTCTTATATCACTTGACTTGAATCAACACTCAACGCTTCAACCCTCAACACTCAGTTAACTAACTCTCTAATTTTAGCCAATTCCTCATGCGAGAGTAATTAGCTTATTTTAACAATTGAAACCTTAAAAATCTAATAAAAAATTCAAAATCCCTATAACCTTAATATAAAAAACTTGCTAGAGTATTAGTTGCGATAAGCCCAAGGACTTATCTTATAGGTTGTGAGGTACGTCAATACGTTTATCTAGAATCCAGAAAAAGAACAAAACAAAAGATACAAAGAGGAGAATTTAGCATGTCCTTCAAATCAGGGCGATGAAGTAATCTTATGCACAAGATTATTTACTAGCAATTGTCCCAAAAGGTACAAAGAGAGGCCGATAGGATTATTAATTTGGAATTGTAAAATTTAGTAGCAAATATTGCAGAGGGAAATTCCATGATATTATAGAATGAAATCCCATCCTATTACAAGTAAAACTGAGAAATTTCATATACCACAATACAAGTCAAACTGAAACCAATCTTGTAGAGTGAAATCCCATCATATTACAAAATGAAATCTCATTATATAGGATTTATTAGGTTCATTACAGAGAAAATTAACATAAGTGGAGAGCTGATTCAGAAGGTATGACATGGACTCTGTAGAGTGAATCCCCTAATCTTGTAGAGTGAATCCCATCATATTACAGAATGAAATAGAAGTCTAAAGGATTTATCAGAGACATTACAAAGAACGCTATCACAGCGGAGAGCTGCTTCACAAGGCAGGACATGGATTCTGCTTATTCACCACAGAAACTCTTGTTGTTGAAGATGAGAAGCAGCACAAAAGTAAGTCATTCCACAACTACTACAAAATTACAACAATATTAACATCCTGCAAATATTCTCATCTATGAGGAGCTTTGGGGGCCTATAGATTACAAGAGAATAGCAGAAATTCTTCACTAAACATGTTAGTAGCGTACTGATCATCTTGGCGGTTGGAGACAGAACTGGTGTTGAAGCTCTCTTTCCTCACAAACCCAGCAGGGGATTTCTTGTCATAATTCTGAGTACAATGTTTGACTGTCATTTTCTGCATCTTTCTATTTATACACATTGTTTGAAATTTCTCCTGCACCAGAGGTTCCAATCTCCAAAGCTGTCCAAAAACAGTAGTTGCCACAAGAGATCCCCATGTTAGGAGTTAGTATCTTGAAATTAAGTGAAAATTTATGTCTTAAGATTAAGTAAAAAATTGTGTCTTAAGACTTGCATGAAATCCTGTGTGATTCCAGAACAGAATTAAAAATGTTATACCTGAGAGGTTTGTAATAGCATTAGATATTGCCAGGGCTGTACATACTCCTTTACCACCACATGACATGTCTTCACCCAGCAATAACTTTGAAAATCTTTCTTTCATCATTTCAACTTCTGCAAACATAAAGCAGTAGACTCATTAAGGCAAAGAAGTTTACTTACCTGAAATTAGACATACCATCAGGCCAAACAATATCCAGTTACTCATTTGTCACCAAAAATTCAGTGCCTCTGGTTGGTATAGAAAATGGTCAAAATAAAGGGACAGCAGTTCATGGTTAAGTGGTCAAAGCAACTAGACAGCTAAAATTCTACACAAGGCATATCAATACTATCCAAATACACCTCAAAGTGACATACTTGAAAACGTATTATCTTGGCGGTTGGAGACAGAACTGGTGTTGAAGCTCTCTTTCCTCACAAACCCAGCAGGGGCTTTCTTGTCATAATTCTGAGTACAATGTTTGACTGTCATTTTCTGCATCTTTCTATTTATACACATTGTTTGAAATTTCTCCTGCACCAGAGGTTCCAATCTCCAAAGCTGTCCAAAAACAGTATCTGCCACAAGAGATCCCCATGTTAGGAGTTAGTATCTTGGAATTAAGTGAAAATTTATGTCTTAAGATTAAGTAAAAAATTGTGTCTTAAGACTTGCATGAAATCCTGTGTGATTCCAGAACATAATTAAAAATGTTATACCTGAGAGGTTTGTAATAACATTAGATATTGCCAGGGCTGTACATACTCCTTTACCACCACCTGACATGTCTTCACCCAGCAATAACTTTGAAAATCTTTCTTTCATCATTTCAACTTCTGCAAACATAAAGCAATAGACTCATTAAGGCAAAGAAGTTTACTTGCCTGAAGTTACTCATTTGTCACCAAAAATTCAGTGCCTCTGGTTGGTACAGAAAATGGTCAAAATAAAGGGACAGCAATTCATGGTTAAGCGGTCAAAGCAACCAGACAGCTAAAATTCTACACAAGGCGTATCAATACTATCCAAATACACCTCAAAGTGACATACTTGAAAACATATTATCTTGGCGGTTGGAGACAGAACTGGTGTTGAAGCTCTCTTTCCTCACAAACCCAGCAGGGGCTTTCTTGTCATAATTCTGAGTACAATGTTTGACTGTCATTTTCTGCATCTTTCTATTTATACACATTGTTTGAAATTTCTCCTGCACCAGAGGTTCCAATCTCCAAAGCTGTCCAAAAACAGTAGCTGCCACAAGAGATCCCCATGTTAGGAGTTAGTATCTTGAAATTAAGTGAAAGTTTATGTCTTAAGATTAAGTAAAAAATTGTGTCTTAAGACTTGCATGAAATCCTGTGTGATTCCAGAACAGAATTAAAAATGTTATACCTGAGAGGTTTGTAATAGCATTAGATATTGCCAGGGCTGTACATACTCCTTTACCACCACCTGACATGTCTTCACCCAGCAATAACTTTGAAAATCTTTCTTTCATCATTTCAACTTCTGCAAACATAAAGCAGTAGACTCATTAAGGCAAAGAAGTTTACTTGCCTGAAATTAGACATACCATCAGGCCAAACAATATCCAGTTACTCATTTGTCACCAAAAATTCAGTGCCTCTGGTTGGTATAGAAAATGGTCAAAATAAAGGGACAGCAGTTCATGGTTAAGCGGTCAAAGCAACCAGACAGCTAAAATTCTACACAAGGCATATCAATACTATCCAAATACACCTCAAAGTGACATACTTGAAAACGTATTGTCCATCCCAAGGGACTTGATGAGCAAAGGTGAAGAGTTAATATTTACCAACCAAATAAAAATATAAAATGAGCCAATCTTTGATGAAAAACTGACCACACAGCATACGGAGTAAAGACATAATTAAAACTGAGAGCAAATCTCTGAGACACGTCATAGGGGAAAAGTATACAGCAGAACCAGAGGCACAGACAAACTGCATAAGATCAGTTTCATTGAAATATATGCATATAGAGCATACGCAAAATACCCTGCAAATAGTTCCAGTGCAAGATAGCCATATGAAATGGTGACAAAATGCATTGAGAGGGATTTCAGGGCAGAGGATGCATATAGATCTCGGATAAATTGCATTACAAACAGTTATAGAAAAAATTATTTGCATTTAAAATGTTTCCATTGCAAGATTTGCAGCAAGTTATTCACTGACTGAACGGAAATCAGTTGGAGAACAAGTTATGCAGAATAAACTTAGAACGGAAAACAGTTGCAGAACAAGGTATGCAAAAAAATTAAGAGGAAATAGGGTTAGTCAATAGTAGATAAAAGGGTAAGATCCATTTTTAGCAATGCATAATAAAGAAAATGTAATAATTTTACCTATGAAATAGCTGAAGCAAGGCCAAAAAGTTTCATAAACTCTGTGAGGCAAATTATGGAAGGAAGCGTCAGAATCTCTTCCAGAGGAAAAAAAATAATAAGAACTTGTAGCCAGTAAGTTAATGGTTTGCTACAAATGGAAGAGGAAATAGGCGTAGTGAATAGTTGACAAAAGGGTAAGAGCCATTGGTGCTCCCAAACTTGAAATGAACATAAGATATGCCCTCTACATATATTTATTTTATGCTCAATTTTTTTGTTTCTGGGTAAACACGACCTTTTACATGTTGATTTACTGCGTTGCTACACACGAGCTGTGGAATCCATATGTCTTCTCTTAGTATAGAAGGTAGTTATCTTATTTTTTTCCTTTTTAGTATTTTATTTTTTCCCCAAAACTTTCGTTTTATTTCAAAAAAATTCAAAGCTTCATTTACGGTGACATGTTCATGTTTTATGACTCCTAACTTTCAGAGCGCTGTAAATCAGGATGTTCCGTTGTAGACTAAAACCAAAAAATGTTTATACATCTGTCTCATTTATTAGAAGTTTCAATCTTTATCTACCAAGAGATGTACATTGACATGTTGGTTTGCAGAAGAGCCACGGCCTTGTTCTCAGAATTCTGTTATTCGAGTGTTTTCTTAGTGTTCTCTTCTGTGTTTTTCACTGGCAGGGACAGAGCTGTTTCCAGGTTCAGAAATTGTTCGCCCAGGTTCCCAGTTTCTCAGAATTCTTCTGCTTACCTTGCAGGTTAGTGCTCTTAAGCGCAAATGTCGTGCCTGTGTTTCTTTCTATTGTTCCTGTCCATGGTTTTTGGACCAATTTGGTGATTACATAAGCTTTATTGTCTCGGATGCTTCTTTACCTATTCTAAAATAAACCCAGAATAAACTATATAATGTATTGATTTAATCTGATTCCTCAAAGCATCAGATGGAAAGTTCTCCTATTTTTACAATTAGGTTATTTCTATTTTTCTCTCAACCTATGCTGTTGCTTTCATGGTTCTATTTCCAAACACTACGGAGACTTTAAAAAGGACTGTTTAATCAATAAGTGTGAATATGTGAACTGAAAAAATTATGCGGTCGATAAAACTGTAATTCGTGGCGTGGATAAATTGTCAAAATCTGTCAAATTCACCTAAGAGTTACCTGGGAGTGTCGGATGCTTTAATTACCATTTATATACGCCAGTGCTTTCAATGTGATTACGAACCCTGCCCCTACGGTTCACTTTGCACATAGAAGGTCGGAACTTTACTTCTCCCATGGTCCTTAAACTGCACATGGGCTTATCATGTGGATAACTTGCAAAGGCATCGTCTGAAAGTTGATTCGGGTGCTTTTTATATTACCTTCTTTGTTTCAATTTCATCTGAAATCCATGTGGGCGTTCGAGAATAAGCTTCTAATTGCTTTGAAATTAATCTGGGTATTTGGGTATGTGCATGGGCTCGCAAAATGGATGAGAGAGAGCTTCATTTCAAGATATGCAGTTGGACAATAGTTAAACTACATCAGACATGGTTTCAGAAAACAGAAATGCCAATCAGTCATAGGCATAATGCATTTAAGAAATTATTGAGCATGATTAGAATTTGGGCAACAAGAAAAATGAATGGCAAAGAGCTAGAGCAAGATTTGCAGTTTGAGCCAAGCATTAAATACATTGATAGACAAGGTTGAGCCATTATAGGTAACGGTAACTGTAAACCGTCTCCAGCTGTAAAACCTTATCAGTCTGAGACAAAACACATACAAGATATGCAGTTAGGTACAGAAAGCATTAAAAACCAGTATCATGTTAAAGAGACCATACCAATAGTAACTCTGGTTTAATGATGTTACTCACCTTTCATAATGTGAAGAAAAAACGTGAATGAAGGGCGATAAATGCTTAAATGCTCATAGTGTAACTCTGCTCTCCTACTATTTGTTACAAATAGTAGCTTTACTTTAAAAGATGTGAAAAAAAGTGTATCAACGACCCCATTTTAATGATGTTCACCCTATTTCTTACGGATAGTAGCTCTGGTTAAATGATGTTACTCTATTTTCATATTGTGGAAAAAGATTTCACAGGACCTAAACTTATCCACATTATAAGCCAGCAGCTGTAATCTACAGTAAAGAATGTCAACTGAACAAACCTGTCCTCCAAAATGAAAATGATAGCACTTCTAAAATCCGAGTAAAGGCCCAAGAGCCATATGTAGACAATATGAAACTAAAATAATTCAATTCAGAAAACTTGGCACTCTAACATGCATCAGCAAGCAGGTGAAGAGCCCAGAATAAAAGAAATAGTTCATTATAAAGAAAACACCTCTACTGTCAAGAACTATCCTCATCTACTATTTTAATTGCAAATATGAATCTGACATGCATGAGACATGAAATTCCCATAAATTCCAGGGATTTGTGGTGCTGGACGTATGTTTTTTCTGAAGGAAAACCATAGTTTCTGTTTCAAAGCTGCATTGGCAGAAGGTACCAACTACAAGGCAGAGGTAAGTGAATTTTCGATACTGGGAAATTTAACAATTAAGAAAGGTACTACTCAAATCCAGATACTGAGAGATTTAGAGCTAGTCATCAACTGGGTAAATGATAAAAAACAATTTGCAGATTTTGACCCTATCAACACTAATAGAAAGAATTAAAGAGCTGAATGAAAATTTCCCTAATAGGTTGTTATAAACATCGACCTATCTAAAGTCAGAAACGTGTTTCTTTATACAAAAAGTTGTTGGTTGAATCATAAAGCCCAAAACAAAGAGCAGTGGACCATGTACTTGAATACTCTTTGTTCATACAACAGAGAACAGTTCTATTAAGATATAACTAAACATGCCATATATAAGTAAAGATATATACAATGAAAGTTTTGTTGGCTTGTAAGCATATGTACAATAAAAGCATTATGTAGAGATGTAATTGAGAATGAGCCGCTAATCATATATGCATAATGGGCCATGGCATCGGCAACACCAGTTAGTGTTTATTGTGGTGCCATGTTGTGCGAGCTGTTCCTGCAGTTGATGTCGCATCTGCCTGTGTGCATCCCTTTCATGGATGTGAATTGTAATCTTAAGTAGTTTCCTTATATTCTTTAACAACGTAATTGCTGGGCACAAACGGTATAGTGGCATGGATGGTTGTGGCAGGATCCTTGTCTGCATATCCTGTAATGTAAGTTCTTGTTGCTGGATTTCTTCGCAACACTCGTACAATTGTCGTAAATAGCATGTATTCATACCTGTTGGCATCAGAAAAGGGAACACTGTAATTGGCAATGAATATGTTTGACGATTTTGTTTGAAAATTCGAAATAAATTAAACGATTCCAAATGAGTATAAAATCATATGAAATTAAATGTAATAGCAAGAAATCTATGTGAAACTTCTGTATGTAGTGACTGGTGTTTACCATGTGGGTAATTCTGGAAGGCAGGCTGTATGATTGGCTAAAGTGTATTATCCTGGATAGATTTTGATGCAAGGAATCATTCCTCTTGCTGTCTACGCTTAAGATATGGATTCTTGTGCATTTGTGGAATGCGGGAGAATGGGAATGCTGGATTGATGTGTATGTCCGATAGTGACCGCACTCTTGAAATTGCAGTGAATGTTAGCCCTTGGCGTTCTCTGGTCCCGATGTCCACTGTTGCTTTGTCTAATGTCATTCCTTGTGACTTGTGTATCGTTAAAGCCCATGCCATTTGAAGTGGTATCTGACGGCGTGCACCAGTTGTGATGGGAGGAATGGGTACATATGTTGGGTGTGAAATGTCCCATGGTGTGCCTCTGTATTGTTGAAAGTCAACAACCACAAAGGATGGTAATGCTGGGGGCTTTGAGTCAGTTGAATAAAATATTGAGATGACCTTTCCAAGCGCGCCATTGACAAGGCCTGCATGTACCCATAAGTTGTTGGTGAGCATAACTTTTTGTTCATTGCATAAGAGCACCTTTGCAGGTAGGTGCTCATCTTCTGTTGTAGTAGGATTTTTCTGTCTTTGTTGTTCCGCAGAGCAAAGTGCTACTGGGATGTTCAATTGTTTGAGCATTTTCTTATTATGCAAGACAACTGCATTGTTTGTTGCGAATAGGTGCATGGACTCGCTGCATGAGCATTTCTCTTCAGGTGTAAGAGAGGAACTTGTTCTTGACATTAGATGTTGCCAATCTTCAAGTGTAGATATTCCATTCCTCAGATTTGCAAGTATTTTCCGGAAAGCAACCTGGGACAAGCTAGCTCCTTGTTGACGGAAAACGGTTGAAAGTGTTATCAATATGTCGAAGCTGCGCCAAAGTGCAGTGCCACGCGATGTCCCAGCATATAAATTAATGTCTTTTACAGGTGGGAGTTGGCCTAAATCTCCGACAAGGATAATTGAGCGATTACCAAATGGTGTATTCCGATGAAGAGGGAATGCCTCTCTTAGACGATCGTCAATGCGAGAAAGCATTTTTGGACCAATGAAGCTCATTTCGTCAATGAGGATGTATTCTACATGACGGAGTTGCTCTTGCAGGTGTAGGAGCGGCTGGCCTTCGAGAGGATGCATTGTCTGGATAGGGATATGAAGGGCAGAATGAATTGTGAGGGCATTTATGTTGAAAGCTGCAACGCCGGTTGGTGCAAGTAACAATAAAGGGTTTTGTTGGCTGGCGAGTTTTCCACAAATGCTTAGTGAAGGCATTTAATCAAATGGGATTTTCCTGTGCCAGCTGTTCCTTGTACGATGATCTTCCGTGCGGTTTTTGGCGAAGGGGTTTTGAAGTGTCAAAAAAAAGCGGTGAAAGCTATTCTTTGGGTAGGGGATAATGTATGCTCATGGAGAAGGTTGGAAAATGATTGATGTTGGTTTTGAATGGGTGAGCGGTTGAATTCAATGAAATTGATTGCAGTTTCTTGCAAGGGGGGAGGGACAGTATTTTGTGACCAATTGTGGTTGACATCGAAGTCGCGGTAGCCAATCATGTCGAGGTCATCAATTGCAATATTGTAACCTGGGTGTAGTTGAGAGAGGATTTGCCATTCATCCATCTGAATGGAATCAGGGGGTGTGTGTGGTGTAGGTTGATCTTCAGTAGGTGGGCTTTGTGGGTTTTCGGGTTCGCGATGGACATGCCATGGTGTATATGCACCCTTTTTTTGTTCCCAGTGTGCAATAATTTCTGCATCAGTTGAACCGATATCATCAGGGAGTGTTCGGAAGGGGAAATACAAGAGTAATTCACTCCAACAGAAGGTGGCATAAGAAGGATTAGTAGAGGAAGGAATGACATTGTAATGGGGCAAGACATGTACAATCATTGGGGGAAATATGTGTTTCCAGTGGTTGCTTCTCCGTTGGGAAGAATATGACCACGAGCGAGCAGCTTCAAGGAGGGGCAGTGCTTCTAGTGAGGCAGGCCTGTTCATATACGCAACGATAAAGTTTGGTGTCGAACCAGGATTTTCAGGATTTTCAGGATTTTCGGATGCTTTGATTACAATTTATATACGCCAGTGCTTTCAATGTGATTACGAACCCTGCCCCTACGGTTCACTTTGCACATAGAAGGTCGGAACTTTACTTCTCCCATGGTCCTTAAACTGCACATGGGCTTATCATGTGGATAACTCGCAAAGGCATCGTCTGAAAATTGATTCGGGTGCTTTTTATATTACCTTCTTTGTTTCAATTTCATCTGAAATCCATGTGGGCGTTCGAGAATAAGCTTCTAATTGCTTTGAAATTAATCTGAGTATTTGGGTATGCGCATGGGCTCGCAAAATGGATGAGAGAGAGCTTCATTTCAAGATATGCAGTTGGACAATAATTAAACTACATCAGACATGGTTTCAGAAAACAGAGATGCAAATCAGTCATAGGCATAATGCATTTAAGAAATTATTGAGCATGATTAGAAGTTGGGCAACAAGAAAAATGAATGGCAAAGAGCTAGAGCAAGATTTGCAGTTTGGGCCAAGCATTAAATACATTGATAGACAAGGTTGAGCCATTATAGGTAACGGTAACTGTAAACCGTCTCCAGCTGTAAAACCTTATCAGTCTGAGACAAAACACATACAAGATATGCAGTTAGGTACAGAAAGCATTAAAAACCAGTATCATGTTAAAGAGACCATACCAATAGTAACTCTGGTTTAATGATGTTACTCACCTTTCATAATGTGAAGAAAAAAGGTGAATGAAGGGCGATAAATGCTTAAATGCTCATAGTGTAACTCTGCTCTCCTACTATTTGTTACAAATAGTAGCTTTACTTTAAATGATGTGAAAAAAAGTGTATCAACGACCCCACTTTAATGATGTTCACCCTATTTCTTACGGATAGTAGCTCTGGTTAAATGATGTTACTCTGTTTTCATATTGTGGAAAAAGATGTCACAGGACCTAAACTTATCCACATTATAAGCCAGCAGCTGTAATCTACAGTAAAGAATGTCAACTGAACAAACCTGTCCTCCAAAATGAAAATGATAGCACTTCTAAAATCCGAGTAAAGGCCCAAGAGCCATATGCAGACAATATGAAACTAAAATAATTCAATTCAGAAAACTTGGCACTCTAACATGCATCAGCAAGCATGTGAAGATCCCAGAATAAAAGAAATAGTTCATTATAAAGAAAACACCTCTACTGTCAAGAACTATCCTCATCTACTATTTTAATTGCAAATATGAATTTGACATGCATGAGACATGAAATTCCCATAAATTCCAGGGATTTGTGGTGCTGGACGTGTGTTTTTTTTGAAGGAAAACCATAGTTTCTGTTTCAAAGCTGCATTGGCAGAAGGTACCAACTACTGGGCAGAGGTAAGTGCATTTTCGATACTGGGAAATTTAACAATTAAGAAAGGTACTGCTCAAATCCAGATACTGAGAGATTCAGAGCTAGTCATCAACTGGGTAAATGATAAAAAACAATTTGCAGATTTTGACCCTATCAACACTAATAGAAAGAATTAAAGAGCTGAATGAAAATTTCCCTAATAGGTTGTTATAAACATCGACCTATCTAAAGTCAGAAACGTGTTTCTTTATACAAAAAGTTGTTGGTTGAATCATAAAGCCCAAAACAAAGAGCAGTGGACCATGTACTTGAATACTCTTTGTTCATACAACAGAGAACAGTTCTATTAAGATATAACTAAACATGCCATATATAAGTAAAGATATATACAATGAAAGTTTTGTTGGCTTGTAAGCATATGTATAACAATAAAAGCATTATGTAGAGATGTAATTGAGAATGAGCCGCTAATCATATATGCATAATGGGCCATGGCATCGGCAACACCAGTTAGTGTTTATTGTGGTGCCATGTTGTGCGAGCTGTTCCTGCAGTTGATGTCGCATCTGCCTGTGTGCATCCCTTTCATGGATGTGAATTGTAATCTTAAGTAGTTTCCTTATATTCTTTAACAACGTAATTGCTGGGCGCAAACGGTATAGTGGCATGGATGGTTGTGGCAGGATCCTTGTCTGCATATCCTGTAATGTAAGTTCTTGTTGCTGGATTTCTTCGCAACACTCGTACAATTGTCGTAAATAGCATGTATTCATACCTGTTGGCATCAGAAAAGGGAACACTGTAATTGGCAATGAATATGTTTGACGATTTTGTTTGAAAATTCGAAATAAATTAAACGATTCCAAATGAGTATAAAATCATATGAAATTAAATGTAATAGCAAGAAATCTATGTGAAACTTCTGTATGTAGTGACTGGTGTTTACCATGTGGGTAATTCTGGAAGGCAGGCTGTATGATTGGCTAAAGTGTATTATCCTGGATAGATTTTGATGCAAGGAATGATTCCTCTTGCTGTCTACGCTTAAGATATGGATTCTTGTGCATTTGTGCAATGCGGGAGAATGGGAATGCTGGATTGATGTGTATGTCCGATAGTGACCGCACTCTTGAAATTGCAGTGAATGTTAGCCCTTGGCGTTCTCTGGTCCCGATGTCCACTGTTGCTTTGTCTAATGTCATTCCTTGTGACTTGTGTATTGTTAAAGCACATGCCATTTGAAGTGGTATCTGACGGCGTGCACCCCTTGTGATGGGAGGAATGGGTACATATGTTGGGTGTGAAATGTCCCATGGTGTGCCTCTGTATTGTTGAAAGTCAACAACCACAAAGGATGGTAATGCTGGGGGCTTTGAGTCAGTTGAATAAAATATTGAGATGACCTTTCCAAGTGCGCCATTGACAAGGCCTGCATGTACCCATAAGTTGCTGGTGAGCATAACTTTTTGTTCATTGCATAAGAGCACCTTTGCAGGTAGGTGCTCATCTTCTGTTGTAGTAGGATTTTTCTGTCTTTGTTGTTCCGCAGAGCAAAGTGCTACTGGGATGTTCAATTGTTTGAGCATTTTCTTATTATGCAAGACAACTGCGTTGTTTGTTGCGAATAGGTGCATGGACTCGCCGAATGAGTATTTCTCTTCAGGTGTAAGAGAGGAACTTGTTCTTGACATTAGATGTTGCCAATCTTCAAGTGTAGATATTCCATTCCTAAGATTTGCAAGTATTTGCCGGAAAGCAACCTGGGACAAGCTAGCTCCTTGTTGACGGAAAACGGTTGAAAGTGTTATGAATATGCCGAAGCTGCGCCAAAGTGCAGTGCCACGCGATGTCCCAGCATATAAAGGAATGTCTTTTACAGGTGCGAGTTGGCCTAAATCTCCGACAAGGATAATTGAGCGATTACCAAATGGTGTATTCCGATGAAGAGGGAATGCCTCTCTTAGACGATCGTCAATGCGAGAAAGCATTTTTGGACCAATGAAGCTCATTTCGTCAATGAGGATGTATTCTACATGACGGAGTTGCTCTTGCAGGTGTAGGAGCGGCTGACCTTCGAGAGGATGCATTGTTTGGATAGGGATATGAAGGGCAGAATGAATTGTGAGGGCATTTATGTTGAAAGCTGCAACGCCGGTTGGTGCAAGTCACAATAAATGGTTTTTGTTGGCTGGCGAGTTTTCCACAAATGCTTGGTGAAGGCATTTAATCAAATGGGATTTTCCTGTGCCAGCTGTTCCTTGTACGATGATCTTCCGTGCGGTTTTTGGCGAAGGGGTTTTGAAGTGTGAAAAAACAGCGGTGAAAGCTATTCTTTGGGTAGGGGATAATGTATGCTCATGGAGAAGGTTGGAAAATGATTGATGTTGGTTTTGAATGGGTGAGCGGTTGAATTCAATGAAATTGATGGCAGTTTCTTGCAAGGGGGGAGGGACAGTATTTTGTGACCAATTGTGGTTGACATCGAAGTCGCGGTAGCCAATCATGTCGAGGTCATCAATTGCAATATTGTAACCTGGGTGTAGTTGAGAGAGGATTTGCCATTCATCCATCTGAATGGAATCAGGGGGGTGTGTGGTGTAGGTTGATCTTCAGTAGGTGGGCTTTGTGGGTTTTCGGGTTCGCGATGGACATGTCATGGTGTATATGCACCCTTTTTTTGTTCCCATTGTGCAATAATTTCTGCATCAGTTGAACCGATATCATCAGGGAGTGTTCGGAAGGGGAAATACAAGAGTAATTCACTCCAACAGAAGGTGGCATAAGAAGGATTAGTAGAGGAAGGAATGACATTGTAATGGGGCAAGACATGTACAATCATTGGGGGAAATATGTGTTTCCAGTGGTTGCTTCTCCGTTGGGAAGAATATGACCACGAGCGAGCAGCTTCAAGGAGGGGCAGTGCTTCTAGTGAGGCAGGCCTGTTCATATACGCAACGATAAAGTTTGGTGTCGAACCAGGATTTTCAGGATTTTCAGGATTTTCGGATGCTTTGATTACCATTTATATACGCCAGTGCTTTCAATGTGATTACGAACCCTTCCCCTACGGTTCACTTTGCACATAGAAGGTCGGAACTTTACTTCTCCCATGGTCCTTAAACTGCACATGGGCTTATCATGTGGATAACTCGCAAAGGCATCGTCTGAAAATTGATTCAGGTGCTTTTTATATTACCTTCTTTGTTTCAATTTCATCTGAAATCCATGTGGGCGTTCGAGAATAAGCTTCTAATTGCTTTGAAATTAATCTGAGTATTTGGGTATGCGCATGGGCTCGCAAAATGGATGAGAGAGAGCTTCATTTCAAGATATGCAGTTGGACAATAGTTAAACTACATCAGACATGGTTTCAGAAAACAGAGATGCAAATCAGTCATAGGCATAATGCATTTAAGAAATTATTGAGCATGATTAGAAGTTGGGCAACAAGAAAAATGAGTGGCAAAGAGCTAGAGCAAGATTTGCAGTTTGGGCCAAGCATTAAATACATTGATAGACAAGGTTGAGCCATTATAGGTAACGGTAACTGTAAACCGTCTCCAGCTGTAAAACCTTATCAGTCTGAGACAAAACACATACAAGATATGCAGTTAGGTACAAAAAGCATTAAAAACCAGTATCATGTTAAAGAGACCATACCAATAGTAACTCTGGTTTAATGATGTTACTCACCTTTCATAATGTGAAGAAAAAACGTGAATGAAGGGCGATAAATGCTTAAATGCTCATAGTGTAACTCTGCTCTCCTACTATTTGTTACAAATAGTAGCTTTACTTTAAATGATGTGAAAAAAAGTGTATCAACGACCCCACTTTAATGATGTTCACCCTATTTCTTACGGATAGTAGCTCTGGTTAAATGATGTTACTCTGTTTTCATATTGTGGAAAAAGATGTCACAGGACCTAAACTTATCCACATTATAAGCCAGCAGCTGTAATCTACAGTAAAGAATGTCAACTGAACAAACCTGTCCTCCAAAATGAAAATGATAGCACTTCTAAAATCCGAGTAAAGGCCCAAGAGCCATATGTAGACAATATGAAACTAAAATAATTCAATTCAGAAAACTTGGCACTCTAACATGCATCAGCAAGCATGTGAAGAGCCCAGAATAAAAGAAATAGTTCATTATAAAGAAAACACCTCTACTGTCAAGAACTATCCTCATCTACTATTTTAATTGCAAATATGAATCTGACATGCATGAGACATGAAATTCCCATAAATTCCAGGGATTTGTGGTGCTGGACGTGTGTTTTTTTTGAAGGAAAACCATAGTCTCTGTTTCAAAGCTGCATTGGCAGAAGGTACCAACTACTGGGCAGAGGTAAGTGCATTTTCGATACTGGGAAATTTAACAATTAAGAAAGGTACTGCTCAAATCCAGATACTGAGAGATTCAGAGCTAGTCATCAACTGGGTAAATGATAAAAAACAATTTGCAGATTTTGACCCTATCAACACTAATAGAAAGAATTAAAGGGCTGAATGAAAATTTCCCTAATAGGTTGTTATAAACATCGACCTATCTAAAGTCAGAAACGTGTTTCTTTATACAAAAAGTTGTTGGTTGAATCATAAAGCCCAAAACAAAGAGCAGTGGACCATGTACTTGAATACTCTTTGTTCATACAACAGAGAACAGTTCTATTAAGATATAACTAAACATGCCATATATAAGTAAAGATATATACAATGAAAGTTTTGTAGAGATGTAATTGAGAATGAGCCGCTAATCATATATGCATAATGGGCCATGGCATCGGCAACACCAGTTAGTGTTTATTGTGGTGCCATGTTGTGCGAGCTGTTCCTGTAGTTGATGCCACATCTGCCTGTGTGCATCCCTTTCATGGATGTGAATTGTAATCTTAAGTAGTTTCCTTATATTCTTTAACAACGTAATTGCTGGGCGCAAACGGTATAGTGGCATGGATGGTTGTGGCAGGATCCTTGTCTGCATATCCTGTAATGTAAGTTCTTGTTGCTGGATTTCTTCGCAACACTCGTACAATTGTCGTAAATAGCATGTATTCATACCTGTTGGCATCAGAAAAGGGAACACTGTAATTGGCAATGAATATGTTTGACGATTTTGTTTGAAAATTCGAAATAAATTAAACGATTCCAAATGAGTATAAAATCATATGAAATTAAATGTAATAGCAAGAAATCTATGTGAAACTTCTGTATGTAGTGACTGGTGTTTACCATGTGGGTAATTCTGGAAGGCAGGCTGTATGATTGGCTAAAGTGTATTATCCTGGATAGATTTTGATGCAAGGAATGATTCCTCTTGCTGTCTATGCTTAAGATATGGATTCTTGTGCATTTGTGCAATGCGGGAGAATGGGAATGCTGGATTGATGTGTATTTCTGATAGTGACCGCACTCTTGAAATTGCAGTGAATGTTAGCCCTTGGCGTTCTCTGGTCCCGATGTCCACTGTTGCTTTGTCTAATGTCATTCCTTGTGACTTGTGTATTGTTAAAGCACATGCCATTTGAAGTGGTATCTGACGGCGTGCACCCCTTGTGATGGGAGGAATGGGTACATATGTTGGGTGTGAAATGTCCCATGGTGTGCCTCTGTATTGTTGAAAGTCAACAACCACAAAGGATGGTAATGCTGGGGGCTTTGAGTCAGTTGAATAAAATATTGAGATGACCTTTCCAAGCGTGCCATTGACAAGGCCTGCATGTACCCATAAGTTGCTGGTGAGCATAACTTTTTGTTCATTGCATAAGAGCACCTTTGCAGGTAGGTGCTCATTTTCTGTTGTAGTAGGATTTTTCTGTCTTTGTTGTTCCGCAGAGCAAAGTGCTACTGGGATGTTCAATTGTTTGAGCATTTTCTTATTATGCAAGACAACTGCGTTGTTTGTTGCGAATAGGTGCATGGACTCGCTGAATGAGTATTTCTCTTCAGGTGTAAGAGAGGAACTTGTTCTTGACATTAGATGTTGCCAATCTTCAAGTGTAGATATTCCATTCCTAAGATTTGCAAGTATTTGCCGGAAAGCAACCTGGGACAAGATAGCTCCTTGTTGACGGAAAACGGTTGAAAGTGTTATGAATATGTCGAAGATGCGCCAAAGTGCAATACCACGCGATGTCCCAGCATATAAAGGAATGTCTTTTACAGGTGTGAGTTGGCCTAAATCTCCGACAAGGATAATTGAGCGATTACCAAATGGTGTATTCCGATGAAGAGGGAATGCCTCTCTTAGACGATCGTCAATGCGAGAAAGCATTTTTGGACCAATGAAGCTCATTTCGTCAATGAGGATGTATTCTACATGACAAAGTTGCTCTTGCAGGTGTAGGAGCGGCTGGCCTTCGAGAGGATGCATTGTCTGGATAGGGATATGAAGGGCAGAATGAATTGTGAGGGCATTTATGTTGAAAGCTGCAACGCCGGTTGGTGCAAGTCACAATAAATGGTTTTTGTTGGCTGGCGAGTTTTCCACAAATGCTTGGTGAAGGCATTTAATCAAATGGGATTTTCCTGTGCCAGCTGTTCCTTGTACAATGATCTTCCGTGCGGTTTTTGGCGAAGGGGTTTTTGAAGTGTGAAAAAACAGCGGTGAAAGCTATTCTTTGGGTAGGGGATAATGTATGCTCATGGAGAAGGTTGGAAAATGATTGATGTTGGTTTTGAATGGGTGAGCGGTTGAATTCAATGAAATTGATGGCAGTTTCTTGCAAGGGGGGAGGGACAGTATTTTGTGACCAATTGTGGTTGACATCGAAGTCGCAGTAGCCAATCATGTCGAGGTCATCAATTGCAATATTGTAACCTGGGTGTAGTTGAGAGAGGATTTGCCATTCATCCATCTGAATGGAATCAGGGGGGGTGTGTGGTGTAGGTTGATCTTCAGTAGGTGGGCTTTGTGGGTTTTCGGGTTCGCGATGGACATGCCATGGTGTATATGCACCCTTTTTTTGTTCCCAGTGTGCAATAATTTCTGCATCAGTTGAACTGATATCATCAGGGAGTGTTCGGAAGGGGAAATACAAGAGTAATTCACTCCAACAGAAGGTGGCATAAGAAGGATTAGTAGAGGAAGGAATGACATTGTAATGGGGCAAGACATGTACAATCATTGGGGGAAATATGTGTTTCCAGTGGTTTCTTCTCCGTTGGGAAGAATATGACCACGAGCGAGCAGCTTCAAGGAGGGGCAGTGCTTCTAGTGAGGCAGGCCTGTTCATATACGCAACGATAAAGTTTGGTGTCGAACCAGGATTTTCAGGATTTTCGGATGCTTTGATTACCATTTATATACGCCAGTGCTTTCAATGTGATTACGAACCCTGCCCCTACGGTTCACTTTGCACATAGAAGGTCGGAACTTTACTTCTCCCATGGTCCTTAAACTGCACATGGGCTTATCATGTGGATAACGCGCAAAGGCATCGTCTGAAAATTGATTCGGGTGCTTTTTATATTACCTTCTTTGTTTCAATTTCATCTGAAATCCATGTGGGCGTTCGAGAATAAGCTTCTAATTGCGTTGAAATTAATCTGGGTATTTGGGTATGCGCATGGGCTCGCAAAATGGATGAGAGAGAGCTTCATTTCAAGATATGCAGTTGGACAATAGTTAAACTACATCAGACATGGTTTCAGAAAACAGAGATGCAAATCAGTCATAGGCATAATGCATTTAAGAAATTATTGAGCATGATTAGAAGTTGGGCAACAAGAAAAATGAATGGCAAAGAGCTAGAGCAAGATTTGCAGTTTGGGCCAAGCATTAAATACATTGATAGACAAGGTTGAGCCATTATAGGTAACGGTAACTGTAAACCGTCTCCAGCTGTAAAACCTTATCAGTCTGAGACAAAACACATACAAGATATGCAGTTAGGTACAGAAAGCATTAAAAACCAGTATCATGTTAAAGAGACCATACCAATAGTAACTCTGGTTTAATGATGTTACTCACCTTTCATAATGTGAAGAAAAAACGTGAATGAAGGGCGATAAATGCTTAAATGCTCATAGTGTAACTCTGCTCTCCTACTATTTGTTACAAATAGTAGCTTTACTTTAAATGATGTGAAAAAAAGTGTATCAACGACCCCACTTTAATGATGTTCACCCTATTTCTTACGGATAGTAGCTCTGGTTAAATGATGTTACTCTGTTTTCATATTGTGTAAAAAGATGTCACAGGACCTAAACTTATCCACATTATAAGCCAGCAGCTGTAATCTACAGTAAAGAATGTCAACTGAACAAACCTGTCCTCCAAAATGAAAATGATAGCACTTCTAAAATCCGAGTAAAGGCCCAAGAGCCATATGTAGACAATATGAAACTAAAATAATTCAATTCAGAAAACTTGGCACTCTAACATGCATCAGCAAGCATGTGAAGAGCCCAGAATAAAAGAAATAGTTCATTATAAAGAAAACACCTCTACTGTCAAGAACTATCCTCATCTACTATTTTAATTGCAAATATGAATCTGACATGCATGAGACATGAAATTCCCATAAATTCCAGGGATTTGTGGTGCTGGACGTGTGTTTTTTCTAAAGGAAAACCATAGTTTCTGTTTCAAAGCTGCATTGGCAGAAGGTACCAACTACTGGGCAGAGGTAAGTGCATTTTCGATACTGGGAAATTTAATAATTAAGAAAGGTACTGCTCAAATCCAGATACTGAGAGATTCAGAGCTAGTCATCAACTGGGTAAATGATAAAAAACAATTTGCATATTTTGACCCTATCAACACTAATAGAAAGAATTAAAGAGCTGAATGAAAATTTCCCTAATAGGTTGTTATAAACATCAACCTATCTAAAGTCAGAAACGTGTTTCTTTATACAAAAAGTTGTTGGTTGAATCATAAAGCCCAAAACAAAGAGCAGTGGACCATGTACTTGAATACTCTTTGTTCATACAACAGAGAACAGTTCTATTAAGATATAACTAAACATGCCATATATAAGTAAAGATATATACAATGAAAGTTTTGTTGGCTTGTAAGCATATGTACAATAAAAGCATTATGTAGAGATGTAATTGAGAATGAGCCGCTAATCATATATGCATAATGGGCCATGGCATCGGCAACACCAGTTAGTGTTTATTGTGGTGCCATGTTGTGCGAGCTGTTCCTGTAGTTGATGTCGCATCTGCCTGTGTGCATCCCTTTCATGGATGTGAATTGTAATCTTAAGTAGTTTCCTTATATTCTTTAACAACATAATTGCTGGGCGCAAACGGTATAGTGGCATGGATGGTTGTGGCAGGATCCTTGTCTGCATATCCTGTAATGTAAGTTCTTGTTGCTGGATTTCTTCGCAACACTCGTACAATTGTCATAAATAGCATGTATTCATACCTGTTGGCATCAGAAAAGGGAACACTGTAATTGGCAATGAATATGTTTGACGATTTTGTTTGAAAATTCGAAATAAATTAAACAATTCCAAATGAGTATAAAATCATATGAAATTAAATGTAATAGCAAGAAATCTATGTGAAACTTCTGTATGTAGTGACTGGTGTTTACCATGTGGGTAATTCTGGAAGGCAGGTTGTATGATTGGCTAAAGTGTATTATCCTGGATAGATTTTGATGCAAGGAATGATTCCTCTTGTTGTCTACGCTTAAGATATGGATTCTTGTGCATTTGTGCAATGCGGGAGAATGGGAATGCTGGATTGATGTGTATGTCTGATAGTGACCGCACTCTTGAAATTGCAGTGAATGTTAGCCCTTGGCGTTCTCTGGTCCCGATGTCCACTGTTGCTTTGTCTAATGTCATTCCTTGTGACTTGTGTATCGTTAAAGCCCATGCCATTTGAAGTGGTATCTGACGGCGTGCACCCCTTGTGATGGGAGGAATGGGTACATATGTTGGGTGTGAAATGTCCCATGGTGTGCCTCTGTATTGTTGAAAGTCAACAACCACAAAGGATGGTAATGCTCGGGGCTTTGAGTCAGTTGAATAAAATATTGAGATGACCTTTCCAAGCGCGCCATTGACAAGGCCTGCATGTACCCATAAGTTGCTGGTGAGCATAACTTTTTGTTCATTGCATAAGAGCACCTTTGCAGGTAGGTGCTCATCTTCTGTTGTAGTAGGATTTTTCTGTCTTTGTTGTTCCGCAGAGCAAAGTGCTACTGGGATGTTCAATTGTTTGAGCATTTTCTTATTATGCAAGACAACCGCGTTGTTTGTTGCGAATAGGTGCATGGACTCGCTGAATGAGCATTTCTCTTCAGGTGTAAGAGAGGAACTTGTTCTTGACATTAGATGTTGCCAATCTTCAAGTGTAGATATTCCATTCCTAAGATTTGCAAGTATTTGCCGGAAAGCAACCTGGGACAAGCTAGCTCCTTGTTGACGGAAAACGGTTGAAAGTTTTATGAATATGTCGAAGCTGCGCCAAAGTGCAGTGCCACGCGATGTCCCAGCATATAAAGGAATGTCTTTTACAGGTGAGAGTTGGCCTAAATCTCCGACAAGGATAATTGAGCGATTACCAAATGGTGTATTCCGATGAAGAGGGAATGCCTCTCTTAGACGATCGTCAATGCGAGAAAGCATTTTTGGACCAATGAAGCTCATTTCGTCAATGAGGATGTATTCTACATGACGGAGTTGCTCTTGCAGGTGTAGGAGCGGCTGGCCTTCGAGAGGATGCATTGTCTGGATAGGGATATGAAGGGCAGAATGAATTGTGAGGGCATTTATGTTGAAAGCTGCAACGCCGGTTGGTGCAAGTAACAATAAAGGGTTTTTGTTGGCTGGCGAGTTTTCCACAAATGCTTGGTGAAGGCATTTAATCAAATGGGATTTTCCTGTGCCAGCTGTTCCTTGTACGATGATCTTCCGTGCGGTTTTGGCGAAGGGGTTTTGAAGTGTGAAAAAACAGTGGTGAAAGCTATTCTTTGGGTAGGGGATAATGTATGCTCATGGAGAAGGTTGGAAAATGATTGATGTTGGTTTTGAATGGGTGAGCGGTTGAATTCAATGAAATTGATGGCAGTTTCTTGCAAGGGGGGAGGGACAGTATTTTGTGACCAATTGTGGTTGACATCGAAGTCGCGGTAGCCAATCATGTCGAGGTCATCAATTGCAATATTGTAACCTGGGTGTAGTTGAGAGAGGATTTGCCATTCATCCATCTGAATGGAATCAGGGGGGGTGTGTGGTGTAGGTTGATCTTCAGTAGGTGGGCTTTGTGGGTTTTCGGGTTCGCGATGGACATGCCATGGTGTATATGCACCCTTTTTTTGTTCCCAGTGTGCAATAATTTCTGCATCAGTTGAACCGATATCATCAGGGAGTGTTCGGAAGGGGAAATACAAGAGTAATTCACTCCAACAGAAGGTGGCATAAGAAGGATTAGTAGAGGAAGGAATGACATTGTAATGGGGCAAGACATGTACAATCATTGGGGGAAATATGTGTTTCCAGTGGTTGCTTCTCCGTTGGGAAGAATATGACCACGAGCGAACAGCTTCAAGGAGGGGCAGTGCTTCTAGTGAGGCAGGCCTGTCCATATACGCAACGATAAAGTTTGGTGTCGAACCAGGATTTTCAGGATTTTCAGGATTTTCGGATGCTTTGATTACCATTTATATACGCCAGTGCTTTCAATGTGATTACGAACCCTGCCCCTACGGTTCACTTTGCACATAGAAGGTCGGAACTTTACTTCTCCCATGGTCCTTAAACTGCACATGGGCTTATCATGTGGATAACTCGCAAAGGCATCGTCTGAAAATTGATTCGGGTGCTTTTTATATTACCTTCTTTGTTTCAATTTCATCTGAAATCCATGTGGGCGTTCGAGAATAAGCTTCTAATTGCTTTGAAATTAATCTGGGTATTTGGGTATGCGCATGGGCTCGCAAAATGGATGAGAGAGAGCTTCATTTCAAGATATGCAGTTGGAAAATAGTTAAACTACATCAGACATGGTTTCAGAAAACAGAGATGCAAATCAGTCATAGGCATAATGCATTTAAGAAATTATTGAGCATGATTAGAAGTTGGGCAACAAGAAAAATGAATGGCAAAGAGCTAGAGCAAGATTTGCAGTTTGGGCCAAGCATTAAATACATTGATAGACAAGGTTGAGCCATTATAGGTAACGGTAACTGTAAACCGTCTCCAGCTGTAAAACCTTATCAGTCTGAGACAAAACACATACAAGATATGCAGTTAGGTACAGAAAGCATTAAAAACCAGTATCATGTTAAAGAGACCATACCAATAGTAACTCTGGTTTAATGATGTTACTCACCTTTCATAATGTGAAGAAAAAACGTGAATGAAGGGCGATAAATGCTTAAATGCTCATAGTGTAACTCTGCTCTCCTACTATTTGTTACAAATAGTAGCTTTACTTTAAATGATGTGAAAAAAAGTGTATCAACGACCCCACTTTAATGATGTTCACCCTATTTCTTACGGATAGTAGCTCTGGTTAAATGATGTTACTCTGTTTTCATATTGTGGAAAAAGATGTCACAGGACCTAAACTTATCCACATTATAAGCCAACAGCTGTAATCTACAGTAAAGAATGTCAACTGAACAAACCTGTCCTCCAAAATGAAAATGATAGCACTTCTAAAATCTGAGTAAAGGCCCAAGAGCCATATGCAGACAATATGAAACTAAAATAATTCAATTCAGAAAACTTGGCACTCTAACATGCATCAGCAAGCATGTGAAGAGCCCAGAATAAAAGAAATAGTTCATTATAAAGAAAACACCTCTACTGTCAAGAACTATCCTCATCTACTATTTTAATTGCAAATATGAATCTGACATGCATGAGACATGAAATTCCCATAAATTCCAGGGATTTGTGGTGCTGGACGTGTGTTTTTTCTGAAGGAAAACCATAGTTTCTGTTTCAAAGCTGCATTGGCAGAAGGTACCAACTACTGGGCAGAGGTAAGTGCATTTTCGATACTGGGAAATTTAACAATTAAGAAAGGTACTGCTCAAATCCAGATACTGAGAGATTCAGAGCTAGTCATCAACTGGGTAAATGATAAAAAATAATTTGCAGATTTTGACCCTATCAACACTAATAGAAAGAATTAAAGAGCTGAATGAAAATTTCCCTAATAGGTTGTTATAAACATCGACCTATCTAAAGTCAGAAACGTGTTTCTTTATACAAAAAGTTGTTGGTTGAATCATAAAGCCCAAAACAAAGAGCAGTGGACCATGTACTTGAATACTCTTTGTTCATACAACAGAGAACAGTTCTATTAAGATATAACTAAACATGCCATATATAAGTAAAGATATATACAATGAAAGTTTTGTTGGCTTGTAAGCATATGTACAATAAAAGCATTATGTAGAGATGTAATTGAGAATGAGCCGCTAATCATATATGCATAATGGGCCATGGCATCGGCAACACCAGTTAGTGTTTATTGTGGTGCCATGTTGTGCGAGTTGTTCCTGCAGTTGATGTCGCATCTGCCTGTGTGCATCCCTTTCATGGATGTGAATTGTAATCTTAAGTAGTTTCCTTATATTCTTTAACAACATAATTGCTGGGCGCAAACGGTATAGTGGCATGGATGGTTGTGGCAGGATCCTTGTCTGCATATCCTGTAATGTAAGTTCTTGTTGCTGGATTTCTTCGCAACACTCGTACAATTGTCGTAAATAGCATGTATTCATACATGTTGGCATCAGAAAAGGGAACACTGTAATTGGCAATGAATATGTTTGACGATTTTGTTTGAAAATTCGAAATAAATTAAACGATTCCAAATGAGTATAAAATCATATGAAATTAAATGTAATAGCCAGAAATCTATGTGAAACTTCTGTATGTAGTGACTAGTGTTTACCATGTGGGTAATTCTGGAAGGCAGGCTGTATGATTGGCTAAAGTGTATTATCCTGGATAGATTTTGATGCAAGGAATCATTCCTCTTGCTGTCTACGCTTAAGATATGGATTCTTGTGCATTTGTGCAATGCGGGAGAATGGGAATGCTAGATTGATGTGTATGTCCGATAGTGACCGCACTCTTGAAATTGCAGTGAATGTTAGCCCTTGGCGTTCTCTGGTCCCGATGTCCACTGTTGCTTTGTCTAATGTCATTCCTTGTGACTTGTGTATCATTAAAGCCCATGCCATTTGAAGTGGTATCTGATGGCGTGCACCCCTTGTGATGGGAGGAATGGGTACATATGTTGGGTGTGAAATGTCCCATGGTGTGCCTCTGTATTGTTGAAAGTCAACAACCACAAAGGATGGTAATGCTGGGGGCTTTGAGTCAGTTGAATAAAATATTGAGATGACCTTTCCAAGTGCGCCATTGACAAGGCCTGCATGTACCCATAAGTTGCTGGTGAGCATAACTTTTTGTTCATTGCATAAGAGCACCTTTGCAGGTAGGTGCTCATCTTCTGTTGTAGTAGGATTTTTCTGTCTTTGTTGTTCCGGAGAGCAAAGTGCTACTGGGATGTTCAATTGTTTGAGAATTTTCTTATTATGCAAGACAACTGCGTTGTTTGTTGCGAATAGGTGCATGGACTCGCTGAATGAGCATTTCTCTTCAGGTGTAAGAGAGGAACTTGTTCTTGACATTAGATGTTGCCAATCTTCAAGTGTAGATATTCCATTCCTAAGATTTGCAAGTATTTGCCGGAAAGCAACCTGGGACAAGCTAGCTCCTTGTTGACGGAAAACGGTTGAAAGTGTTATGAATATGTCGAAGTTGCGCCAAAGTGCAGTGCCACACGATGTCCCAGCATATAAAGGAATGTCTTTTATAGGTGGGAGTTGGCCTAAATCTCCGACAAGGATAATTGAGCGATTACCAAATGGTGTATTCCGATGAAGAGGGAATGCCTCTCTTAGACGATCGTCAATGCGAGAAATCATTTTTGGACCAATGAAGCTCATTTCGTCAATGAGGATGTATTCTACATGACAGAGTTGCTCTTGCAGGTGTAGGAGCGGCTGGCCTTCGAGAGGATGCATTGTCTGGATAGGGATATGAAGGGCAGAATGAATTGTGAGGGAATTTATGTTGAAAGCTGCAACGCCGGTTGGTTGAAGTAACAATAAAGGGTTTTTGCTGGCTGGCGAGTTTTCCACAAATGCTTGGTGAAGGCATTTAATCAAATGGGATTTTCCTGTGCCAGCTGTTCCTTGTACGATGATCTTCCGTGCGGTTTTTGGCGAAGGGGTTTTGAAGTGTGAAAAAACAGCGGTGAAAGCTATTATTTGGGTAGGGGATAATGTATGCTCATGGAGAAGGTTGGAAAATGATTGATGTTGGTTTTGAATGGGTGAGCAGTTGAATTCAATGAAATTGATGGCAGTTTCTTGCAAGGGGGGAGGGACAGTATTTTGTGACCAATTGTGGTTGACATCGAAGTCGCGGTAGCCAATCATGTCGAGGTCATCAATTGCAATATTGTAACCTGGGTGTAGTTGAGAGAGGATTTTCCATTCATCCATCTGAATGGAATCAGGGGGGGTGTGTGGTGTAGGTTGATCTTCAGTAGGTGGGCTTTGTGGGTTTTCGGGTTCGCGATGGACATGCCATGGTGTATATGCACCCTTTTTTTGTTCCCAGTGTGCAATAATTTCTGCATCAGTTGAACCGATATCATCAGGGAGTGTTCGGAAGGGGAAATACAAGAGTAATTCACTCCAACAGAAGGTGGCATAAGAAGGATTAGTAGAGGAAGGAATGACATTTTAATGGGGCAAGACATGTACAATCATTGGGGGAAATATGTGTTTCTAGTGGTTGCTTCTCCATTGGGAAGAATATGACCACGAGCGAGCAGCTTCAAGGAGGGGCAGTGCTTCTAGTGAGGCAGGCCTGTTCATATACGCAACGATAAAGTTTGGTGTCGAACCACGATTTTCAGTATCTTGCAAAACACGTTTGAAAACAGTCCTGTTGACATTCAAAGAACGGAATGTACGGCTGCAAAGAGAGAGAGGTAGCTTTTGTAACATATGGCATATTTCTTGTGCACAAATGTCTCTATCTGCAATGGTTTCTGTAAGGAGTTTCCGGATGACACCACTAGTAGGTGCTTCTGGAAGGGCACTTTGTGATAGTCGCGATAGCATTTGACGGTAGCTCTCAGATCTTGTCTCTGCTTTTGTTGCATATTTTGAAATATATTTCAATACAGCATGGCGAGAAAGGACTGGTTGGCAATCAACATTTGCTCTCCAAATAGAGAGTAGATCGGCGTTGTGAATATTCAATCTTTCATCATTGCGAGTAGGGACATAGGTTTTATGACCCTTATCATCAATGAAAAGTGAAGAAGTGGACTTCAATTCCCACGGTATTGCATATCGGCAGCTAAGCACATTGTCTTTCTTACGAAGACAGGAAGATTCATGACATTTTGTATGTCGTTGGACGCAGTTGACAAGCTCTGTGTAGTCTTCAAATTGATTGGATGCGAATATTGCTGCTGTGTCAAGGGAACATGGGTTATGAATTGTTGACTGGTGAAGCGGCATAGTTCGGTGTTCTGCCTGACGTGGATTCCAAGCAATTACGTAGTGGTCGAAATATTTCTGTGCATTAGCAACTTCCAATGCATTGTCCCAATCAAGTGTGTCCATGTCTGGTGCATTTTGTAGCCAAAGGAAGCCATGAATGTGTGCGGATCCTCTATGTTGCCATTCGTATCTGAATATAACATGAAGGGTTCATTCAGTTAATACATGTATATGCAATGTATAAAATTAACGTAGAGGGATATGGATATTAAATAATACCTGCACCAGTAGTCGGTTGCATGGAGGCCTTTTTGAAGGATTTATTCAAGGAAAATTGTAAATCTACAATGCATATATTGGGCTGTTAGATGTGGGTTTTTAATTATGTTTTGGATTTTCCATTGGAAGGGGTTGACTGGAGTGGAATGAACACTTGTGGGCATGATCATGTGCAAGTCATGCCATTTAGTATCAGCTGCACTGAGAGTGAAGAAGAATGTTGGGCTTCCTATTTGTGTGATCATGTCAGTCAGCTCAGATCGGTGTTTGTTCCAGAAAGACCGTGTTCCTCGTAGAGCTGACCCAAACCTCATTATTTGCTTTGGCAATCTTGAATCCGAAGAGTCATGAAGACACTGGCGTAGGTCTGATACCGTTGTTGGCAAGTTGTTCTCAATGTACTTCTTCATGAAGACATTGGCTGTTGCTTGGCTACGGTGGCGCATTAGAATGTTATAAAGATAGTAGCGGAATCTTGGGTGTTGGCCAAAGCGGTTATCATGGTAGTGAAGCAAGTGCAAAGCATATTCATGCATTTCAACTTTTGTAAGTCTTGGTTGCATGATCATTGCAATGCCTGTAGGGAAGAGTGTGGGGAATGCCATGGCAAGGAGGCCGATGGTGTTGTATTCATTTATAGCGGTTGGAGATATTGGAGGCCAATCGATAGAGCTTGTTGAACTTGAATGGGTCGAGTGCAAATAGTTACAAATGTGGTCACGCTCGGTACATGAATTTGGGAGGACTGGAACGAAAGAAGAGGGTTGGATTTCTAATGGAGGTAGCATGACATCATCAGGATTATAAGTGGAATCAGTAGTGGTTTGTTGGGGTTCAAAAGAGGAGGTGGTTACACTGTGGAGAAGAGAAGAAATGTCTGTAGGGAGATCTGGCAGTGTAGAAATTGTAGATGAATTCAATTGAACATCACGGTAGTAAGGGTCATATTTTTTTTTGTATTCAAGGGCTGCAAGGACACGTGATTTGCAAACGTAGAATTCGTAAGCCTTTTCATATGGATTTTGCCTTTTCACAATGAGGATGTCTAAGTCAGAGAGCATCCGGGGTAAGTATTTGGCAATACTGGTAATATCTTGAGGGAAGCTAATTGTATGGCCACTATATTTATATTGACCACCATGGGAATGAGTGACTTGTAGAATGGGGTTGACACGTGCGATGAGCATTTCTTCAACTTGGGTTAATTGGTGAAGGACATAGGGTTGTTCTCCAGGGTCCATGTTGTTCAGTTCAGAAAAACGATTGGTAGATTTAGATGACGCACAGCGAAAACAAGAGAGTCTATTGTGGAAGAGCTTTGTTTTCATTCCTGGGTATGCTTCCTTGCATGTTGTGCAAACATGCAAGGTAGAAAGTCCATCAATCCTTTCTCGAAAGCGACGGTGCTCTTCGTTAAGGGGAGGGTTATATTGGATATGATGAACGTGTGCTGGGTTGGTTTGTATAGGTGGGAGAGCATTTGAGGTGGGAAGGGATGTAGAGGAAGTAGTAGGGTTTTTGTGTTGTTCATAAAGTAGTCGACGTCGTGCATTTATTCGATCCTTTTGTTGTGCATAAAGAATACGCCGCCGCTTGTTTTTGGCCGCAAGTTGATTGTTTGGTGGCATATCTAAACAAGTACAAGTAATAGTTGTTAGTTTTCGTAAACAAGTAGTGCATGTTTGGTATCTCATTTTATTGGGTGCACATCCATTGTGAAATTGGAACATTATATTTTGAACATAGATTTAAATGTTTCTTAGTTCAACATCGGTGAAGATAGGTAGATTAGGTAGAAGGGAAAACATGCAATTAGGAATGCTATGAAATCATATGTTATTTCAGTATCTATCATTGAGAGGAGAGAAACAAGAATCAAAATATTTCGTTCCCTTTACTTTAAAAAACTTTTGTTTCTTATGTTTGAGCGATAAAATGAATAGCTTAGCAAGCAAGGGATCAGTGTCTAGCATGTAGAGAACGAACGAGACACATAGTGACTCTTTACAAATGTTGATATTTATATTACGTAAAATGTAAATGGCAAACATACATATGTTGGAATGACTGGAAGAGAGTATTTGCAATGAAAACTACAGGTTTCATCATAATAACATGGGTGTGTAATTTACAAAGATGAGACAATTAGTTGTGTGGAAATGTTTCTTTATGTACAAACAGGCGTGGTAGATGAAGCCCTAATAAAAAGTTCACAGGCGGCGAACAATAGGTCGTTTTGAAGCGGACAGTGCTTGAATGTCAGTGAGCGCTTCCTTGCATGCAGAGGCATATTGAATTTCCTCTGAATTGATCAGTATTGGTTGCAAGCGTTGAACACCGTTGAAGTAATCTGTTTTAATGGAAAGTGTTAGCTGGAAGCGATGCCCTGAAATCCGGCCACAAATTTCTTGTAGATCAGTTGGTTCGATAGAAAGTAGGAACAAGTCTTTAGCCGTGATGCCCATGAGCTCGTTCCCTGCATCATTGAAAACTGTGACGTTCTGTAGATTCCCGGTGTGGTCATGTAGCTCAATTTTGAGTTTGTAACGGTAGTCGCATTCTGGGAAGTCACCGTTACATTTTGTACAATGCCAAAGATTGTTAGAATGCTCCACAACCTTCTTCATGCATTGTTTGCCATTGAAATCTAGTGGACATGCTAGAAAGTAGAAGTCATCCATATGAAGAGCAGTAATTGTTGCTCGAACTGAAACCCAGACCGCTTTATCAGAGGGCTGCATGCAAGCAATTTCATGAAACGTCTTTCGTGGCAGGGCACGTTTCGAAGCAACACCATAGTTTCTACTCAAAGATGGAGAAGAAGAGCTATAGCCGGTTTCACGGAACCATGCATGTAGTTGTTGAGTTTCTTCAACCTGTGGATTTATTGTGAGAGTGCTCGTTGGTATTGTCCCTATTGTGGTGCCATTAAATTCAGACACGCGGCCTCCTTTGATTGCAAGAATTGGTGGGTTGTCAAAAGAGTAGAATTCAGAAAGATGTTGTCCGATATAGTCACAGTGGTCTCCCCATAATGTTACATCAATGCTAAAACCCGACATGTCCTTTAGTATGAGTGTTTTCCTTAATGTCTCACTTCCATCTTTTCGTCGAATTGTTGATGCAGGTGACGTGGAAGTAACAACACCAATGACATCTACATTTGTATTTGGAGTTGCATTTCTTACTTCAGCAATATTCTTGAAGTGAAAGCTTTGGTAGGGAAACGTTGGATCATCTGTAGGACATGGATTGATAATGGAAGCAGCAGACAAGTAAATCTCCCATTTGTTCTTGAGGTGGTTGTAGTTTGGATTTGCTTCTCTCACTGTGCCATTTGATACAATGTATAGTTGCCCAACCTGAATTAGATTGTAAAGAGATTCGGCCAGTTCAGCAAATGCAGAAAGGTGGATCTCTTCCTTATCACGGTTGATAAGGTCAAATCCGAAAACTTTTCCTGAGCCTCACACATTGTTGTATGCCTTCAATGATGTCTTCGCAGATGCTCTACCTTGGATAGACCAATACTTTCGGTAAGGGTTGAGTGCCGTGAATGGAATTGTTGTAGTTGTTGCCGTAGGTGGTGGAGTAACTAAAGAGGGCAAGGTATCTTCAGCTGACGAAGAGCTAAATTGGGCTGAACCCGCCTGTGCATGTTGCAGCGTCGATGTGTCCTTCATCAACACTGCTGAGCGCTTCACAACTTCAAGCTCGACGACTCAGATGGACCTTATGTAAACAAGTAAGAAATGAATTAATAAAGATTGCATTTTCCTTCTTTTGTTGCAAAAAACGGCTAGGCGGGTAAAGTAAAAGAGGGTGATTTCAAATGGTGGGTCTTACGAGGAGTTTTGGAGAAATGTGCAAGCTGCTTTTTTGAGCAGAATTATTGATCCAATTTGGATGTCTCCAGAGACAACTTGTGGGCCATATGCGGATGGTAGCAAAGTCTTATGTTGATGTGCTCCATCAGATAGAGTAATGTGGAAGTGCGAGGATGTTGTTTTCAATGAGGTAACGGAACCTACATCGATTATTTGAAGTAGTGGTTGAATCTCGGTGCAACCATTCAGCAATAGAGGAATGGCATTCGGTGTCAAGGTTGTCTCCATAATAGAACAAGAGGTTTCTTTTTCTTGTGATAGGAGTACCTGCAATTCATCAATTTTACCACAATACAGAATTCTAGTAAAAGAAGATGTGACATGAATGCGCAATCTAATCTAAGAAGGCTAAATGTTGATGGGCAGTTTATATTTATTTGCAGCTTGGCCAACCCATCTAAATGCAGCGATCTGGAGAAGAGGAGTAAATCAATTCCCATTTTCTTTTTGTACAAAGTTAAAAAGAGGCAGATGGAGTATGATGTGAAAGGGGAAAGGATGTGGGCAGTGTCAATATAATTTTAGCCTTACTAACTTATGTAATTTCATGCACTGAAATGAAGGGCTTCCGATGACCTCGCCTCCTACCTATCCTTAGGTGTGGACCATGGAAATTTGCTCTAAAAATGTGTGCTCACACCATGTTTTGTCTATTGGTGTTGTTAGTATGTCAGTTTCTTATGCACCACACATGCAGAATTCAGAGGTGAATGACATGTGTTGAAGAGAAATAGGGAGGAGCCTCAGCCCAATAAATAGATAGATCATGAGAACATGCCCCTACTACGGACTGTGTTCTCCTTGAAAACCAACAAATGTTGATGTTGGAGACATGTTCAGCACAGAGGAAAGTAGGGGTGAGTGCTTAACAATTGCGCTGACAGAACAGGTGTTAAGTGGGGATGATATTGAAACTACTTAAAATCGTTTCAACTTAAGCCCCGTACTGTAAGGGGGAAAGTTGGAAGAAAAATCTCTTGGTTATCCATTTACAAATGTTGTCTGCCATTTGTGTTTGCATTGCGATACACCATATTTCTTAGGTGACCAAATTCTAGCCCTAGTTGTGCCCTGGAAAAACAGGAAAATATGCCTCTGAACAAAATAGGGAGCAGCGTGTAGGTAATGTTCAAAAAAATTTAAGCAGCTAGTACAGACCTCCCAAGCCATGGTGAGAACATATCGGTGCCTAATAAACATGGAATTACATCAACTCGATGTGAAAGTACAAGTTCTAGCATGGCTGCAGGCATATACACTGGCAATCAAGGCACCATGGGTATTATTTTGTTGGTCCTAGTGACACCCAGAGTCCTCCAAATCAGCTCGACACATTACTTATAGCACAAGTGAAAACATATTCTCACAGATACAGAGCATTACATGCAAATTGTTTCCTCAAATAACTCTTAATTTCAAGGTAATAACTCTTAATTTCAAGGTACTTAGTTAAATTGCCACTACATGTGTGAGAATGATTTTCCTTGACTTTCGCTTTCTGCAAAGTGTTCAAAATTTATCCTCAACTGTTTTCTGACAAGTAACCTTTCATTTAAGAAGGCAGTGTCTACGCAAAATAGCTTCAAACCTAAATAGAACAGAAGGTGCAAATTTAGAAATGCAATACTGAGTCTGTCCTTTACATGCCTGCAAGGCGAATAGTATGAAGGTTTTCTTAAATCTCTTAACCACAAAAAAGAGATCTAAAAAAGCTTCTACACAAAATTTTCAATGTTTAAAGTATATAGGTTATGATGGATATATGCCCATTTATTTTGTTTGTTTGGTCAGCACTTTTATCTTGGTTTATGTATGCACATGATATATGTGATATACCTTATTTTCTTTTTCGATCAGTTTTTTTCCTGGTTTATGCATGCATGTCACAGAAGCAATAAATCTTTTGCATTAATTGTAGAGTGCACCTCATTTCTGTTAATGCAATTATGTTTTTTTGGAAAAACTCATAGAGAAACTTCAGGTACTTTCTCTTGCATTTTGCAGATAATACATAATATAAATTCATCAAAATAAATTATAGTACCTGACCTGGTAGAATAAATTATAGTACCTGACCTGGTAGAGATATCAAGTCAGGGATGCAACAGAGACAGCCAAGCTGGGATCTACCCAAAAACTTTGTGCAAGAAGCTTAAAGCACTCAACCACTCAAATTAACCCATCTGACTAAATCACTCAATTATGAGAACACAATTTCAAAATTGCCTATTAAAAAATTTAATAAATCAGATTTAAAAAAACTGCAAAAACTTGCCAATATAAAAACCTGGAAATTGAAATAGATTTAAGTTGCACAAGACCAAAAAGACCAAAAAGAGGACCTCCATGACCACACAAAGAGTTGAAAAAATAATAAAACGGTTGTTGATAAAAACATAATCTACCATTTAGCTCAACCAGTTGCGGCCAATGTTGCTGGTAATTCAGTTAGCTCAAACCCCTCTGTATTTGGCACACGAGATGCCTTCCACAAATGTGGGGAAATATCTTTTGGGTTTCACACGAGATATTATTTGGAAATTTTGGAAAAGAAAAGGCATAAATCTATCCTGTGAAAGCCAAGTAAATGAAAATTCAGAATTACACCGCATCCAAATAAATGGAAAATCAGAACTGTACTACACCCATATAAATGAAAATTCAGAATTAGATTGAGATTAAAGGTATTACTGCATGATCAGTCGGTAAAGGTACAAAGTTCAAATCACTCTTCCTGTTAAAGTGGGTATTGTCCTGTATTATGAAGTGGGGTTCATATCTCTTAGTGACTTAAGCAAAAGCATACTTATAAAAAAACAAAAAAGATAAAAGTGAGTACCTGTTGTTGGGGCGACTGTTGCTGGTCAGCTCTGCGAATGAGCTTGTGCTAGTTGACAACGTATCGGTAAAGATGTTGCCGCGGCATTGTGATGATTTCTCTAGAGAGATTGTGCTTGTTGTTATGAAGCCAATCTTTGATCTCATTGTGCATGACATTCCTCCGCCTGGGCAATGTCATCAACCATGCACGAGCTGCTTCCCACCCATCCCTCTTGATGTTACTATTGATCATTTTGGCTTCTTCTTGAGAAGCAGAAACAACCACATCTCCATCGTTATTATTATCACCACCACCATCTCCTGGTTCTGCAAGAGGGCATGGAGCCTCAATGGCAGACGAGTCCGGGGCCTGTACATCCTTGTTCTCTTCCCTTGACATCATCATATGTTCTAGTGGGACTACAAGTTCAATCCCAACAAGTGGTGAAAATCTCTGTGACAGTCTCGATCACCTAGATATCAAAAGGCCTGTGAGTGTTGTTTTCTTAAAGACTAGATTTCAAGGCTGGCCATACCCAAATACCCAGATTAATTTCAAAGCAATTAGAAGCTTATTCTCGAACGCCCACATGGATTTCAGATGAAATTGAAACAAAGAAGTTAATATAAAAAGCACCCGAATCAATTTTCATACGATGCCTTTGCGAGTTATCCACATGATAAGCCCATGTGCAGTTTAAGGACCATGGGAGAAGTAAAGTTCTGACCTTCTATGTGCAAAGTGAACCGTAGGGGCAGGGTTCGTAATCACATTGAAATCACTGGCGTATATAAATGGTAATTAAAGCATATGACACTCCCAGGTAACTCTTACGTGAATTTGACAGATTTTAACACTTTATCCACGCCACGAATTACAATTTTATCGACCGCATAATTTTTTCATTTCACATATTCACACTTATTGATTAAACAGTCCTTTTTAAAGTCTCCGTAGTGTTTGGAAATAGAACCATGAAAGCAACAACATAGGTTGAGAGAAAAATAGAAATAACCTAATTGTAAAAATAGGAGAACTTTCCATCTGATGCTTTGAGGAATCAGATTAAATCAATACATTATATAGTTTATTCTGGGTTTATTTCAGAATAGGTAAAGAAGCATCCGAGACAATAAAGCTTATGTAATCACCAAATTGGTCCAAAAACCATGGACAGGAACAATAGAAAGAAACACAGGCACGGCATTTGCGCTTAAGAGCACTAACCTGCAAGGTAAACAAAAGAATTCTGAGAAACTGGGAACCTGGGCGAACAATTTCTGAACCTGGAAACAGCTCTGTCCCTGCCAGTGAAAAACACAGAAGAGAACACTAAGAAAACACTCGAATAACAGAATTATGAGAACAAGGCCATGGCTCTTCTGCAAACCAACATGTCAATGTACATCTCTTGGTAGATAAAGATTGAAACTTCTAATAAATGAGACAGATGTATAAACATTTTTTGGTTTTAGTCTACAACGGAACATCCTGATTTACAGCGCTCTGAAAGTTAGGAGTCATAAAACATGAACATGTCACCGTAAATGAAGCTTTGAATTTTTTGAAATAAAACGAAAGTTTTGGGGAAAAAATAAAATACTAAAAAGGAAAAAAATAAGATAACTACCTTCTATACTGAGAGAAGACATATGGATTCCACAGCTCGTGTGTAGCAGCGCAGTAAATCAACATGTAAAAGGTCGTGTTTACCCAGAAACAAAAAAATTGAGCATAAAATAAATATATGTAGAGGGCATATCTTATGTTCATTCAAGTTTGGGAGCATCAATGGCTCTTACCCTTTTATCAACTATTCACTAAGCCTATTTCCTCTTCCATTTGCAGCAAACCATTAACTTACTGGTTACAAGTTCTTATTATTTTTTTTCCTCTGGAAGAGATTCTGACGCTTCCTTCCATAATTTGCCTCACAGAGTTTACGAAACTTTTTGGCCTTGCTTCAGCTATTTCATAGGTAAAATTATTACATTTTCTTTATTATGCATTGCTAAAAATGGATCTTACCCTTTTATCTACTATTGACTAACCCTATTTCCTCTAACATTTGCAAGTTCGCTGCAAATGAATTTTTCAACTCTCTTTTGTGAGTTTTCCAAGTTCTCTTGCTAACCCATCCCCTTTTGTGACAGGTCCTATTGGCCATCAAACCATTAATTGGGGATTTCAACCAATTCAGCCACGTTATACAACACTTTCTTTTGTCTGTAATGGGAGTATGAGGGTCAGAGACTAAACCATTTTGGCTTATTTATTTTTCACGAAATTCCTAATCTCAGAGTTCAGCATTTAAACAGTGACTTCTATATAAGTATCAACATTCTTTGATCACGGCGCTACAAACTTATAGGCAATTTATTTAATATTTTGTCACCCAACCATTAAACAATGAATATAACAGCTGGGGTCAAAACCCTCTTCAACTGAATGGATTTAAAAGTTCTCATTCGGTTCCTAGATTCAAGAATTATATCAATATCGTTTTCATTATTTATTCTGCACTTATATGGTTGGAAATGTACGCAACAACCACCAAGTCATTTACTTTCGGTTCTCTAGAGGGTTTTCACATATTTCTGCATCTGTAAATATTAACACCTGCTTATGCTAGTTTTTTGATTCAATAGTTTTCTTTGTATAATGCAATTAGTAGACACTGACCATACACATATTTTATTGTCTGATCATTAACATTACAAATAGCAATTTTGTTTTAATGTTGTTACTCTCGTAAAGAACTATCCTGGCTTCTTTTTGATTTATAATTGGAAACCATTCTTAATTAAATTAGTGCAATTTGGTAAATTTGGTACAGGCTATTAATTCCTGCATACAAATTTCTTCTGTTTCCAGGTATTCTTGTTCTTAGAATAATGGATCTTTCCTTGCCTTATGGAATCTTCATTAAGGATAGATATTATTTCTGGTTTCATGATTTGTATTATGCAATTACAGAGTGTTAACACTGTTAATGTGTAGTGTATACGCAATCATGTACATTGGCATTTCAAAACGGCTTCGCAAGTAAACCCCCAAAATTACCAAGGGTTTAGGGTATAAATCAAACAAAGAAGAGCAGCTAAAATTTGTGAAATCTGCCAAGAATCCTGTCCAACCCAGCAAAGAAGCAACGATGCCCATATGGACTTCTAAAAAATACCAAAGACCCAATTGGATAAACCACTCCCAAGAAACCAAAAATCAGCTCCGTTGCCCTAAAATCCGAAATATAAAATGACCCCAACCCCCAAAAATACCCGTTAAAAACCTATTTCAAATTCAGAGATTATGAAGCTAGACATTAAAAGGCAAAAACTACATACCTTGGATATCGGATATTGATGCAGTGAGACGTCTCAGGAGTTGAAATTTGTTGTGGCAGGCTTCAGGTCGAGGAGGAGCACAAAGATGCGGAGAAAATTTCAAGTTTAATATCGTAGGGGATCATTTGTTGCTAGTTTGAACCAAACAAAGAAAAACAGAGAAAGCAAACAAATGCAACTCGTTTATAATAAAATAATTTTCCACCTTGAAAACAGAAGGCATATTTTACTTACCATGAAATCAGAAGCAAAATAGTTTACTACAGTGCATATAATGCTTGTCCAAATTTCTGAAAACCCTAAAATTGGCTGTCCACACCTTTGGTTCTTCTTTACAAGAAAATATCTCTTTTCAGGTTATCTCTGTCTTCAGCTGTATGTACCGGCAAGATGATCAAAAGTTGTCCAAAACTGTCTCAGCATTCACATACATGATCTCTTTCGAGCGGTTGATCTTCCAATCACACTTGAATTTGGACGGAAGGCAATATCTGCATATTTCAGAATCCATGTCAGAATGTTAAATTTCGAGTCCATGCACGAACTCCCACCAAATAATGACAATCAGAAAGTCATCTAGTTTATGCATTTCGCTTCCGTAGTTCTGTTTTCTTAGCAGAACCATGAATTAAAGCCAATATATATAGGGTCAGTTTCAGTGACACCCGGTCACAGGGCTCGCATTGTCTTTTCGACGTGTGAATCCAGAAAATTTGTACTCATGTGTGCAACTTAAAAAAGTGGGTGCAAGGAAGAGTTTTCGAGCCTGTGACCACCCACCCAGCAAATGCAGGCGATGATTCCACAAGACTCGAAACCATGACCTTATAGAAAACCCCAAAACAGAACCAATTAAAATTTAAAAGAAATACAAGAAGTCGTGAATTCTTCTACTTGTGAGAAATCTAAAGAAAGATAAACTGAATTTCTACAAAGAAAGGTTGTCTTGCCCGGATTTCTCCATGAATGTAAAGTTATATTTGTGCATACGAATAATCAACAATTCCAGTAATTCACATGCTTAAAAAAGCCCAGAACGCAAATTTCAATGCCCATATTTGCAAAGCCCTTAAAAGATGCAACTCCCGAAAGATATCAGAAACGAATCTCTGAAACCGGGGCCAAAAAACCAAGCAGCAATCTAAAAAAGACCTCGTCTACTGAATTGAATTCTCAAAGCCTCAATCAACAAAATTAACCGATTCCCATGACATAAAACCCTAGCCCACTTGAAACCGGGGCCAAAATGACGCAAGATAGAGCCGATTCAGAGTGCGGCAAAGGAACCGAACCCCATACCGAAACCCTCGCGAGCTGCGAAACAAGATTCAGAAGTGAAGATTCGTTGGATCCGTTTTAGCTTGCGCTAGCATTTCTGTCGATTGTCTAGTCCGAACCCCGAAAACAGAAGAAACTGAAGATCGGCCCATGCATTCAATTCAAACACAATTTCACAGAAAACACAAGACAGCAAATTAACGTCAGCTGAAGAGAATTCCAGACACTTACCGTTTAGACGATAATTCACTTCACTGAAATCGAGCTCTGTCAAACCCTCAACGGCAAGCCTGCAGTCGATTAACAGAAAGAAGATGACAATTATCAGAATACCAACACAGTATTAAAGAAAGCAGTATAGGGAAATACGAATAGGGATTTAATGGTAGCGGGGTGATGTCGCTTCTCTCCACGCCTCATCAATAAAGAAATGCTTTAAGGCGCCTCAAGGTGGCGTATCCAAGATGATAGTGCGAACGTGAGAAGTGGTAACCGGGTGTTTTCTGTTCCGCCAGGCGCGGGCGCATCGTCCAACTATGCCAAGGCTCAGTCAGTGAGGCGGCGGCATCCATGAATACCTCCGCCCCTTCTTTGCAGAGAGGCCGATATGCAGGCCGATATGCAGGTAATGAGGTAGTCGTTTCCTGAACAAAGACGAAGTTCGCCAGGTGTCTGAGGTAGTCGTTTCCTGAACAAAGACGAAGTTCGCCAGGTGTCAGCGTCTAGTCGTTTGCTGAACAAAGACGAAGTTCGCCAGGTGTCAGCGTCAGAAGGAGTAGGACGACGAAAGGTCCCTTTCAAAGGAAAGCCTATCGGCCTAAAAAAAAGTGGCATGCACTGCTTAAAAAAGACACCGAACAAATAAATGATCATGGACCGAATCCCTACCATTTTTGGGAGATTTCACTAAAATACAACTAAAACTACCTAATTAAATGCATCGTGACAGACAGACATAATAAAATATAAAGAGTAGAAATGAAACCTAAAGAGGAGAGAAATAAAATAAGCATGCCAGGAGCAGAGGAGCCGCCCTATACGGTTAAATATATAAAAAAGGAGTTGTCTACTAATCCCACAAAAGTTGTCTACTAATCCCACAAATTTTCCTGGGTTTGATTGTTGGGCTGTAATTTAACGAGATTATTTTTTCCCTAAAAATCATAGAAATTCTCATCATATTTTGATAAAATTTGGTAGGAAAGTTTTTTAAATTCAAATTATAGTTGTCAAACTTTGATATTTTGGGTGTCTTAGAGGTTTTCGATAGTGTTGAATCCATTTCCACCATTAAAAACATCATTCAAATACTGCTACTCCAAGATTTATTTTTTGCTTGGATTCTGGCCACTTTTGGCTCCTGTGTTGAATCCATTTCCACCATCAAAAATATCATTCAAACACTGCTACTCCAAGATTTTTTTTTGCTTGGATTCTGGCCACTTTTGGCTCCTCTGCCTCCGTAGAGGACTCCTATTTCTCGCTGGGATTCCTTTCTCCGTAGAGGACTCCTATTTCTCGCTGGGATTCCTTTCTCCGTAGAGGACTCCGATTTTTGACTGGAAATCTGGTAAAATAAATTTCAAAAAATCAAAATATTAGGGTGTTTAATTTTTTTTATGGTGAAAATGGATTCATCACTATCAAAAATCCTTAAATCAATCAAAATCCTGAAATTAAACATTATAACCTAAATTTTCAAAAATTCTTCCAAAATTTTATCATAAATTTACCAAAATAACCATTATCTTTTGGGGTAAGTTGTGAGCTCTTTAAACGACACTCGGAATAAAAATATCATGGTTTCTTTTAACACGTGGCCATTAGTAAGGGGCTGCCGTAATGAGAAAGCAAATACGTGGTCCTGCGGCTCCTTTTCTACATGGAAGTTATCTTGAAGTTTAGCTAGTTTCCTTTTATCCTTGAAATTTAGCAAATATCTTTCTGGTCGGTTCTTAGTTACGAGGACGTTATCTTGCCTGTGTGATGTGGCAATTTTTTTGGTTTTTCTTTTTGCCAGTCAGGCCTGCCGCGTCCGATTGTTCTACGCATCCATCGGCAAATACCGGTAACGGGAGGATAAACAGGATCGTTGGTTGCTGACCTCCTAATACCAGTGAGTGTTAATTGTGGATGTGTCTGACGTGGACTCTCACCATTCCTTCAGAGTGAAGGAACTTGAAATGCTGACCATAAATGGACATTTATGGTAAATCTCCATCTCAAAACTGTTGGATTTTATTTTATCAATATAATATATTAATATAGTTGTTTAAATAAAATAAAATAATAAAGATAAGAATTCAATTTAGAAGTGGCCGACAGTTGTTTAAGTAAAATAAAATAATAAAGATAAGAATTCAATTTAGAAGTGGCAGCTGAGCCAATTTTATGTAGCTTTTTTATTGTAATTCATTATGAAAGTTCTTTGATTGTAAAAGTTTATGTAATTCATATTTTATTCTCTTTTACATTTCAACTTTTAATTTTGGAAGAGAAAATATGCTCTTAAACACATATATATTTTATTTTATTTTTAATTTTAACTTTTAATTTTTTTTAAGGGAGAAAATATAAAATTTTAACTTTTTATTTTTTCTTAAATGAAAATAGGTTCTTAAAAGTCTAGATTGGTCAATTATATATATATATTGAAAAACATTATTAAAAATAATAAATAAATAAAAAATTGAGGAAGATATATGTTTTTTAGCATTATGTATATTTAAATTGTAGACAGGTTAACCATAAAAAAAAAATGCGATTACTACACCACCATATATTGCGACGACTAAGTCCCTGTTCACTGAAATCGTGAAGGTTGGTGCTGATTATAGGAATTCATTTTTAATCCACCACATCTCAAAAAAAATTATTGGTTGATATTATTGTTGAATAAATGTATGTTATATAGTTAAATGGTTTCCAAATAGCTACATAATTTTAGTTTTATATGAATTTATTTAATATTTCAAAAATATGTAGGGATCACTTCAAATTTAATTTTCATATGCGATTCTTTGAGATTTTATTTTATATTTTTATCCCTTATGTAATATATATTAAAAATAAACTTTATTTTATATTTTTATCCATTACTTAATATTAACACATTTGATATATTAACAAATTTATACATCTGAAAATTTTCAGCATTTTATATTTTTATCCATTACTTAATATTAACACGTTTGATATATTAACAAATTTGATACATCTGAAAATTTTCAGCATTTTCGGACTATTTTAAGCTGAAAATGTTAACATTTTAGACACTAAGGATCAATCTTGGAAAATTCAGGATTTTTCTTTTCCACTTCCCCAAGAAAGGAAAAAAAAAATATGTAAAATGTGTACTCCTGAATTTTCCGATATTGGTTATTGGTTTTTAAAGAGTCTAATTTTTTTATCAAATTAAATCCAAATTCGAACGTGGTATAACTATGCTGAATAGTACTTACTGGTAATCATAATTGTCCATCAATTCTGCAAATTCACGATTCACTCAAAATTATTTGTATTAACAAATCAACAACTTTATTACATTATGATTCACAACTTTACAACTATTCACAAACACAAATACAAGTCATGTCAATTTTGGAGGCTTAGTTCGGATTAACATTTGAAAGGTTCATTGCAGGTTTCTTGTAAGGGTTATAGGGTCTATGTTTGCATAACCCTGAATACATGTTCTTCGCCCGTTCGTTCGTCTACCTGCACAATCCATCTGCCCTTCTTGCCTCTGCAACTTGTACTTTTCACATTTCTATTAGAAGTACAGCATTTCCTCTTGGGAATCATACCCATGACGTCCATGTCCATGTCCACTTCCTGTTGTGTATGAGGGGAGGAGTGATTGTTATAATCCGTACCGATTCTGGTCACCTCTATGCCTTTGCCAATTGGGAGAGTAACAGTTTTGGCACCGGCCTTCTTCTTCAACGTCTTGGCATACGCATTTGTGGGCTTCCTATCAAACACATTGTTGGCAACCACCACCGCTCGAGAGGGATTTAGATTCAAAACCCTAAACAAATCCTGGTAATCTTCAGTGAGCCTGCTATCAATGCAAGCGAAATCTACATTCTTGTACTCAGGAAGCAACTCCATGGCGTTGCCGATGACGAAGTCAGTTGTATGTTCCAACCCCAGATCCTTCATGGTCTCCGCCACCGTGTCAACGCCCGCCTTTGCAGGCAGAATGCAGACGAGGCGGCCACCAGTCTGCCGAGCTGCTGCTGCTAGGCCTATCGTAGACCTTGGTGCTGCGCTTGAAGATGCCTCTACAATAAGCTGTGCAGTCATGCCCGCTGCGAGAGCTGATATGAATTCGGTGCTCTCTGGTTCTGCCTGCTTTCGCTCCTCCTCCAATTTACACTGCAATGTCACAACACGAAGTAATTTAGCAAAATATGTTTTAAACATTTTCCTTTTTCTGTACTAGGCTAAAATCCCCTGTAACTCTTTTCTCTCTGAAAAAATCCCCTGTGACTCATCACCACCAGAATTCAGTCATTCAGTTGGTTGTCATGCTTAATGATCGTATTTAGGATAAAACTTTCAATATGCAAATTGCAACAAAATCTTGTTCCGTACTTAATAAATATATGAGCAAATTGTTGTTTCTGCCAGACTAGCCTGGTCTCTTCTCTCTTCTAATCATGAGCCTAAAACTACTAATCATGAACCTAAAAATCCTATTCAACTTCAATAAAGATCTATCTATCAATTAAAAAGTGTCAAATTCTACTTCAATATCCATAAGATATAAAAAATCAATTTTGTTCGATCTCTTTTCCTTCCATGTTTTATAAATCAATCTCTTTCAATGTTAATAAGTCTGAAATTAACTTACTAATATTTATAAATACCGATAAATCAATCTCTTTCAATGTTAAGAAGTCTGAAATTAACTTACTAACATTTATAAATACCGATAAAATATAATTTAGAAATTATATCTTAAAATCTCTGATTCCAATTGTTTACCATAGTACTTAAAAATTCAATACTTTACATTCCTGTAATATTTATCAGGATTTAAAAGTAATTCTGGACTACCAAAATTAGACACAGACCAGTCTTGCATCACGACATATAGCCCTAAAGATGAAGCTGAAGAAGAATGAAGAAAGCCCTACTAACTGGTGAGATACAGCGAGAGAATTATCAAAAGCTTTATGATCTTTAAGACCTTTATCAAAAGCTCATCAAGCGCTCTCGACTCATTCCGATGTGCTCTTTGTAACGCAAAAAAATTCATAGAAATCCCAAAAGAATTAATAGAAACTCAAACAAGAACAATAATCTAACCCTAATCAAGTCAAGGATAATATTTTTCTCCCGCAGGATTAACCAAATATTGCAGAATTACAGTAACGCAAAAGAATTTCATAGAAACCCCAAAAGGATTCATAAAAACTCAAAAAAGAGCAATAATCTAACCCTAATCAAGTCAAGGATCATATTTACCCCGAGAATTGACCAAATATTGTAGAATTAATGATCATTAATTTGCACAATCCCGACAAATGCGATTACAGAAACAAATGAAAACCAGAATTAAGTTCTGATATAGGAAACCTAATTTAATTCTAGCATTATCAAGACTTTAAAGCAAACCAATTACAGATAAAATATGTTCAGAGTAAACAAATAGTATTGCAAGATTTAATAAAGGAATTTTTCTCATATTCAGCCAGAGAAATGCAAGAACTTACCAGATTTACAGTGTCCAAAAATGCGTTCACTGCACTCGCCCTAGACCATCCCATGGTGATGACTTCGATGCCGTTAAACTGAAGGATATTTTGAAATTAAGAGGGGTTTATAAGAAGATATTGAAATCTGAACCGAAATGGCAAACTCTGAGGATATTTGATTTTCTCTTTGTGGAATCTTAGAACCCCTCCCAGCAACGGAAACCTTAAAAAACAAAAAAAAAAGGCCTGGTACAGAGCTCAGAATCCGTGTAACCTTAATATATAAAAACTTCCCAGAGCATTAGTTGTGATCAGCCCAACGACTTATCTTAGCGAGCCGCCCTACACCGTTAAATACATAAAAATAAATAAATATCAGTGGTAGACAGGTCACGTCGAAAACACGGGAGCGATATTTTCTTTTAACACGTGGCGACTAGAAGGGGTTTGCCATATTGAGCAAGCAAATACGTGGTCGTGTAGCTCCATTCTGGTCGGTTAAATTGAGTGCGTGATGTGGCAATTTTTCTGGATTTTTTATTTGCTAGTCACGCGTGCCTCGTCCGATTTTTCTAAGCGTCCATCGGCAAATACCGGTAAGGGGATGATAAACAGGATAGCTGGTTACTGACCTCCTAATACCACTGACGGTTAATTGTGGATGTGTATTAATTTAATAATTTTTTTAAAATGGTATTGAAAAGTAAAAAAAACATAATTATTTTCTAAATAAATCTGAATTTTTATTACTGATTATTATTAAAAATATATCTTATATAGAGATTAAGTCTTTATTATCTATTAATTATTAATAATTAAATTTCAAAATTTATTCTAAAATAAACATATTTATAAATATAATTATTTAACAACTTTAAATATAAATATTTTTTTAATCATTTTTGTTTAATAATTAATAAGCTAAATAAAAATATAATATTTATATTGCAAAATTGTTTTATGAGTTATTAAATCTTATGTGATTATTTAGTAATCTTAAACGTAAATAACTTTTTATACGAGACAATGTCAATTATAATTACTCTTTTAAAAACTTAACTTTCTACTTTCTATTATTTTTGTTTTCTCACCTAGGTGGAAAAACCTATCAACTCAGGTGTCAAAACCAACAGTGAGGACAGCCATCTCTGGCTGCTATCCGCGAATGTCGGTTTGACTCATCATAGTTAGATAGGAAAACCACGCCACCTGAAATAACCCGCTGGTGGTCCGTAAGGGAGCAGGGTCATCACTCCTGCCAGATGCCTCTGCGTCATCACTCCTGCCAGATGCCTCTGGGTCTTGGGCCGTTAACCTGTTTCCTTACGTCCGAGGAAGACGAGCTCTTAGCCAAGCAGAAGCAGTTTTACGGCATACACCAGGCCGATTTCTATTATTTTTGTTATTGTTATAGATGCTCTCTATAAAAAAAATTATAGAATATTTATATTTAAGAGTTGTTTTTTTGTTAAATTATTAGATATTATCATGTTTTCATATCTGCATTATATGTTTGTGGATGATTATCCATTTATATAAAATATAAAATAAAAATAAAAACAAATTAAAAATGTGTTGATAAATTCAAATAGATATTATATTTAAATAAAAAAATATGAATGATGCCAAATTAATATAATTATTTAATTTATAATGAAATTTATAAAAATACATTAATCTCTTTTTTCTTAATAGAGAATATATAACACGATATATCAATCTATTTAATTTTAAAATGGGAAATCATTAAAATGTAAAAATATCTCATGTAGCATACTGGTCTTAGATGCACGCGAAACACTATATGTGGAATTATTGTATGACATTTTATTTAGTGGCATTAGGTTTTTTTTTGGGGAGTTTTGAAACACTATATGTGGAATTATAGTATGACATTTTATATAGTGGCATTAGGTTTTTGTTTTTTTTGTTGGGAGTTTTGATTGGTGAATTTTTTTTTGTGTTTAGATATATTTGTTTTCAGATGTTTGCACTTTTAAAATTTAGGAAATGTTTAGCATTTGAGAAAAAATTTTGGTTTCTTTGTTTATAATATATTTTATATTGTATATTGTTTTGGTGAAAGAAAATTACAATATATATTGTTTCATTAAAGTTTTTTTTAATAATAAGATAATATATTAGCAGAATCACATTTATTAATATGGTTGATATAAGTTGATAGACACATGTACAATCACATTAGTAAATATATGGTTAATATCAATCATATTAATAATTATTAAATATATGATAAGAATTTAACTATCTTTACACATGATCAGACCACATTTATTAATATAATTGACTATATATATAATACAATTATTATTAATATATTATAATATAATAATAGCATAAGGATATTCTTATAAATTTTAATTTTAAAATCTAGTTTTATAAACCCAATATTATAAACCCACCATTAAATTGGAATATTAAAATCCAAATATTAAAAACATTAATTTTAATAAAAAACATATACACATATATAAACTCAATATTATAAACTTAATATTAATAAAACCTATACTATAAACCCTTTGTATTAAATGCCATATATATTAAACAACCAATATTATAAATTCTAATATTAAAAATCCAAATAATAAGGACCATAATAATGATTATTAAATAAATATTATATCATATATTAATATAATTTTATATTAATTTTTGCCAATGGTAGGACAATTAGCAAAAATCATGTTGATAACCCTTTTGTATCCAAGTGATGAGAAGTTCAATCCCCCAAACATGTCTCACAACCTAATATATATATATATATATATATATATATATATATATATATATATATATATATATATATATAAGAGTTAATTTTTATGATTTTTGTGTCGGGAGGTGCATTCCAAAGTAGATGTGTGATTCTGTTTGTGTTCAACGTCCAGTCAACATGTGTCCATCTATAATAATAATAACAACAACAACAACATATTGTATATATTCACATAATAATATAGATAATATACATTAATAATTTATAAAAAGTTAACTAATATGCATTAAAATTGTTCGTATTTATAAAGAATGTGATAACCATCATCATTTAATATTTAATTCAATAATCAGGGTGACAAGCGATGTGGCATTAGAGGTTGGGGGAACCCACCTCCCACAACATTTAAGAGGGTGGGTGGTGTGACTGCCTCGCCCCATGCATAACACATGCAAACTTTATTCTCATTTTATTCTCATTTTAGTTGGTCTTGTGAATCAAGGCTCATTTGTTTGATATTTATGTTGGGTTTGGCCTCGCCCCCCACTGCTAGCAGGATTATTGTTGTGGCAGTTTGACAATGTAGGTTTGGTGCTTGGAGGAAATTTTGTAGTTAAATGGCATGACCCTCAACGTTTTTCTTAGTCTAGGTTCCCTACCTATGGGTTTAAAGCAACAGGGACTTGGACTTACAAGCAAATTCTCTCAATCTAGTGCTTGTGTGGGAAGTGGGAGGCATGACCAGAGCTAGAACCAGGAAGTGTAGAGGGTTTTTTCCATGAGACACAACAAAATTCTTCTGGGCTAAAGGTAATAGTTGCTAGTGGCACCACCTTGCACTCAATGTTCTTGATGATTCTAGTGAAACGGGATAGTGGAAGCAGGTTACGGTTTTATCTCTCTCCCCTTGTTGTATTTCATTATGGATTTGAGTTCTATAAGTTTTTTCTTGATGGTTTCTTTTTAAATCTATCTATGATGCATTAGGTCTGGCTATCTATTGTGTCTAGCTTGAGGGGTCTATGTTTTAAGGTGGTTTTCTGTGTTTATAGTGTACAAGACATTTTGTTCTTGTTGGCTTAGGTCACCCCGTGTTCTTTGTACCTCTGGGCTTGTCTTTTATTTAGGTATTTTAATTTTTCTTCTCAACCTAGGCCTACTATGGGACAATTTTCTAGCTCAACATTTTCTTTTCTAAGATAATATGCCATGGCAATGCATGCGTAGCCATAAAAGTGTTGGGGGCAGAGGCTAGTGAGGCAGTTTGCGTGCCTAGGCCTAGGCTTAGGAATTCATGACCATTTTTCTCTTTTTATATCTAATATGTGTAAGGAAATTTTCCAACTCGAAACCCTCACCACTAGTGACTACCAAGAATGCTCAGATTCTATGGTCATGGAGGAATTAGCTAATTGGGTTCTTGATCATGTTCATACCAGGGGAAGAAAGAACTAGTATGTGAACTCTATCACCCTCCATTGGTAGTTGAAAACACTTTTGGGCAGAGTTTTGAAAGAGAAACATGAAGACCAAAATCATATCATCTCTTCCTTGAACAAGACAAGGAGGGTGTAGCGACATCAATTTGGAAAGCTTGGATGCTCAAGTGGATTATGTGAAAAGCCATCTTAAGTTTGAGCTCAATCCTTCTGCCCCTACTGGGACTAGTGCTCAGGACCGTGCTCTAGTGACTTCCCCTCGTGGCAGATTGAGATCGACAATAGCATAAATTGTGATGACAAGGATGATGTAATGTGATTTTCAAATTCTACTAATTAAATATGTTCAAATCCTACTAATTAAATATGTTCAAATCCTTGAAACAAAAAATATACATGAAATGTTCTAAATATCTATGTTGTTTATGGACTTCTCTTTTCATCCTTAAACTTTTAATGTAAAATTTTAATTGTAATTTGGTAGTTGCATAAAAAATAGATGGTTGAATTTTGATTATTGAATTGAGCAACATCTCATTCTCTTATATTAAAATAGATAATACTTTTAGAAAGTGTAAAGGCACATGATATTCATATATATGCATATCCCAATTTAATGCCTTCCAATTACAAAAATCTTCATTTTGGAGTGTAGAACTTGAGAAAAGGCTTGTACCTCTAGGGATTTGATCTCTCTCGTCCTATGATAGATCCTAGATCTAGGTTGGTTTTTAAATCTTAGCAATGTGAGATGTAGCATGATGTACATGTTTTGATGCAGATTAATGTTCGTTACTAAATTGGCAATAGGAAAAAAAAATGGTAAATAAATAGAAATTGATAATTAAAATGTAAAAAGAAAAAAAAAGTATAACTAAGAAAAAAAAATTAAATTGTTTTTTCCTTGAATCTAATGGCCTTGTGAATATTTTTAGACAACATTAATACATTAATATGTACAATATTAATAACTAATTATGGGTATATGTGTATTTTGGAATAGGGATTTTGGAATTTTAATTTAATTATCAATAACTATTAGGTGGATGGTAGTAGTTTAACCTACACAAATATAATATTTTTAGTAGAATGCACAAATCAAAGGTTGAGACTTATCTCCAAAGTAGTTATGTTTTTTTTTTCCTTTTTAATTAAATTGATTAATTAAAAAAAATATCATATGAACAAGTGTCATATGGAATAAGTTTTTTGGGCATGTGGTATGGATAAGTCATGATATTGTCACAAAACTTATTTACAAATCAAGAATCTCCATGGTTAAAAATCTTGTTACATGTTTATATATGTTTAAATTATAGATTAATTATTTTTAATAATAATAATAAAGTTATAATTTAATTAAGTTTTATGATTTTTGAATTTTTAGCCATATAAAATGCATCATAAAATAAGTGTTTTGAGGTTTATGGATTGATTCCTATAAACATTTACTAGCATTTTAATTTATATAACTATTAATATGAATAAACCCAATTATTAAAATGATGTGAATACAATTGATAAATATTTGTATAAATTTGCTTGTCATAAAAAAACAAGTTTCAATAAATTTTCAGCTTGTAATGTGAATTGACTAGCGGCTTTTGTATTGGACTGAGATTTAATAAAACCTTACTGCTTTAAAATCCACAAAACAATAAAATAGCGCAGGTCAACAACTTCGGAGTACTTTCTAGTAATGATATACATCCATCCAGTTGTACAAAGTCATGGTTCAGTACAAAACTATTTGTTTTAAGGTCACAGCCAAGCCAGACACCAAATTGGTGTATGAGACCCCCTTATTTGTGGGACAAGGGACCCACCTTCGCGCAGCGATTTGACTGCTAAGTCTACGAAGGCATACATACTCTACCCCCCTCTGGTTTTGAACTTGTGACCTCTTAGGAGGAAACACATGCTCTTAACCATTAGGCCCACTCAAGCTATATTAACAACTCCTGCCTTTGAACATTAGTACATTATCATTCATAACTTTACAACTATTCACAAACACAAATACAAGTCATGTCAACTTTGGAGGCTTAGTTCGGATTAACATCTGAAAGGCTAATTGCAGGTTTCTTGTAAGAGTTGTAGGGTATGTATTTGCATACCTTAAATACATGTTCTTCACCAGTCTGTTCGTCTACATGCACAATCCATCCGCTCTTGTGGCCTCTAGAAGTTGTACTTTTTACATTTTTATAATAATCACATCATCTCCTCTTGGAAATCATACCCATGGCGTCCATGTCCACTCCCTATTTTGTATGAGGCGAGGAGTGATTGTTATAATGAGTACCAATTCTGGTCACCTCTATGCCTTTGCCAATCAGGAGAGTAACAGTTTTGGCACCGAACTTCCTCTTGAACATCTTGTCATTAACATTTTTGGGCTTTCGATCAAACATATTGTTGGCAACCACCACCCCTCGAGAGGGATTTAGATTCAAAAGCGTAAACAAACCCTGGTAATATTCAGTGCTTTTGCTATCAATGATAGTGAAATTTGCATTCTTGTACTCAGGGAGCAACTCGATGGTGTTGTTGATGACGAAGTCGATTGTATCTTCCAACCCTACATCCTGATTGTCTCCACCAGGGTGTCAATGCCTTCCTTTGCGGGAAGAATGCAGACGAGGCGGCCACGAGTTTGTCGAGCTTCTGCTGCTAGGGCTATGGTAAACCTTGGTGTTGTGCTGAAAGATGCCTCTACAATAAGCTATGTATTCATGCCCGCTACCAGAGCTTATATGAATTCGGTGCTCTCTGGTTCTGTCTACTTTCTCTCCTACTACAATTTACACTGCAATGTAATAACAAAAGTTCATTTAGCAAAATATGTCTAAAAACATTTTTCTTTTTATACAGTAGGCTAAAATCCCCTGTAACTCATCAACATCAGAATTTAGTCAATTAGTTGACTTGCTTACAGAGTGAATTTAGGATAACACTTTCAATATGCAACTTGCAATAAAATCTTGTTCTGTATTTAATAAATATATGAGAAAATCGTTGTTTCTGCCAGACTAGCTTGGTCCCTTCCAATCAAGATCCTAAAAATCCTATTCACCTCAATAAAGATGTATCAATTGAAGTGTCAAATTATACTTCCATATCCATAAGATGTCGGGAAAAAATGAATTTATAAACATTCAATTTAGTTCAATCTCTTTTCTTTCCATGTTTTATAAATCATCTCTATCAAGGTTGATAAATCTAAAATTAACTTATTATAATTTATAAATATGAAAAAAATCAATTTAAAAAATTTATCCTAAAATCCCTAATTCCAATTATTTACCATAATAACTCGAAATTAAATACTTTACACTCCTGTAATATTTATCACAATTTAAAAGGAATTCAGGACTACCAAAATTAGACCCATACAAGCCTTGCATCATGAATTCCTCATGTAAAATGCAATAAACCCATAAAAACTAAAATATACAACCCTAAATATGATGCTGAAGAAGAATGAAGAAAACCTTACTAATAAAAGTAGCCTGACTCTCGAGATACTGTTGACACCTAATCCTCTGCGATTGGGTGAATTTGGAATGTGAACAGTCATCAGAAGATGAACTGAGCAGTCACATTCTTTGTATATAACAATAGCTACCTAATGAAATAAATCGAATCAGTTTTCTGCCAAACTGGAGTTACACCTGGCCTGACATGGTATCAGAGCCAGCTCTTTTTAGCTTTTGTGTCCCTTGTAACTCCCTGCTCTCCAAATAGCTGAGCAGGTTCTTCATAAATTAGCTGCCCCACTGCCTGACTGATTCAGAAACAAAAAAAAAAAGAGGAGCGTTATTGCACCTGCGCCTCCATTGCATGAATTGCATTCACCTGATTACTTTGTCCTGTCTGACTGTTCAGCTCTCTCACTGATTCATAAACGTCTCTGACTATTCAGCTCTCTCACTGATTCATAAATGTCTCTGACATAAACGTCTCTGACCTGGTAACTGCGCCTGTTGCATACTATGTCAGTGCGGATTCCCAGCATCTCCCGCTCGTTGTAGGTTCCTTCGAGCAGAACTAATCCGGATTTAAACAGGAACGCAACAAATTGCAGAGATAACCATATACACAAAGATGCAGCGGAAATAATACTTCATTTCATTAATGGAAAATACTGAAATATGCTTACAACCATAAATGGAAATAAACCAGCTAGGGCGATGGTAGCTTATCTCTGAGAAGAGATGTGATGGCTACATGCCTCTGAACTGTGTTACAATGAGGCTAGAAGGCCTATTTATTGTTGAGAAACAATGGAAAACCCTTAACATTCCAAAACCTAACCCTAGGAGATGAAACGCCAAACTGTGGGCCCTGTTTGGGGTAAATTGGTACATCAACTTCCCGGGGTCGTAACTTTGGCATATGATCTCCGTTTGACGCATACAATAGCTCGTTAGAAAGATCTATCCGAGCACTACCATTGTTGGAACGAGAAACATCGGTCCATTCCATGGACCCATGTTGCCCCCAGATTCCCCAAAAAACGTCATTTAGGGCCTCAAAACGGCTCCGGAAGTTCAGGACCCGAAAAACTGCTAAAAATAGTAAGTTGTGCTACAATTAAGAAAACTGAAAATGCTGAGAAAAACAATGGTGGGGGTCTAGGTGGACTTGGCAGGTGGCCACCAATATCCACCTGGATCATTCCTCCCCCCTTAGGAAGCAATGGTCCCCATTGCGTTGAGCTCCTCCATGAGATGAGGAAACTTTTGCTGAACTTGTTCCCTGGTGAGCCACTTGCCCTGCTGAAGGAGTTGGCCTGCTTTGACAACTCGATACAGTGGGATATTCTGTTGGCGAGTGTTCTTGATCTGTGTGTCCATGATCCGATCAGTTGCAGCTTGTTCCATGCAATCTGGATTTAATTCTGTGGGTTTGAGTTGTTCTGCAATGTCGGATGTGTCTAGCAATGGTGGAAAGTATGGCCGAAGGCGGTCCACATTGAACACTGGGTGCAGGCCAAGGAATGGGGGAATGCTGAGCTCAAATGCATTGTCTCCCATAGCCTTAGTAATGGTGTAAGGCCCATATCGGAGTGGTCTCAATTTCCGATAGGCTCCAGTAAGGCGTTCCTTTTGCAAATGCAACCAGACTTTGTCGCCCACCTGAAACTTGTGTGGCACCCGATGTTGATCATGTCGCTGCTTGTACTTGGCATTTGATTTCTCAAGAATGTCATGGACCTGCTGGCGAATATGTTGGATGCGCTCAATGAAGCTGGTGGCCTTATCTGTTTCGGACTGGACATGAGCTGAATTTATGTGAGTAGCTGCAAGTAGCATGGCCACATTAATGGGGCATAGTGGCTGGAATCCCAAACCCACCTGAAAAGGGCTATGGCCAGTGGAGCTGTGAAGAGCTCGGTTGTCGCTGTGCTGAACATAGGGGAGGCTCTCGTCCCATGTGCGTGGATGCTTTGAGTTATACATGCGCAGAATGTGCACAATCATCCTATTGACAACCTCTGTCTGGCCATCAGTTTGAGGATGGAAGGTTGTGGACTTCGTGAGTTTGGTGTCCAGCATTGACCAGAGACTGGACCAAAATGCGCTGATAAACCGACTGTCCCGATCTAAGATGATAGACTGTGGGATCCCAAAGTGCACCCACACTCGTTCAAAGAAGAGTTTAGCAGTGGCTTCTGCTGTGATATTCTTCTTGCAGGCCACCATAATGGCCATCTTCAAGAACCTGTCGACGACCACAAAAACACAGTCATTTCCATGCTTAGTGGAAGGAAGGCCTAACATGTAATCCATGGAGATGGATTCCCAAGGTCGAATAGGGGTAGGCAACGGGGTATAGAGGTCGTGCTTCTTAATGGTCGGTTTGGCAATGGCACAGGCAGTACATGATCTGATGTACTTCCCAACATCCTGTCGAAGATTCGGCCAATAGAAATAATTTTACAGTACTGCCACTGTTTTCTCGACCCCGAAATGCCCAGCAGGCCGACTGTAGTGTGCTTCCCAAATCATCTTGGCACGCTCGCTTGAAGGAACACAAAGGTGACCGAGGTGGCATAATAGGGCATCCTGGAGGTGAAAATCTGGAACATGTCGACCCTCCAAGAGTGTCTGGTATGTGTGGCCAAATTCTGGGTCGCTTTTGTAGAGAAGTGGCCAATCAGAAGTCTCGTGCCCACAAGAGTTGAGCACGGTGGTTAATGCCATGATCAGTGGTCGACTGAGGCAATCTGCAACATTATTGGTGTTGCCCTTCTTATACTTGATATTCAATTGGAAGTATTGCAGGTATGTAGACCACTTCTGATGGCGATCATTCTGCAATTTCCCTTGGGTCTGTATGAACTGCAGGGGTCGGTGGTCTGTGTGGATGACCGTTTGCCTTCCCCAAAATGTAATGCTTCCATTGTCGGCAGGCCTGTACAATGGAATACATCTCTTATCATAAGTGGGGTACTTCCGGACTGTGTCTGAAAGTGTTTAACTGTGATATGCCACTGGATGTCCATGTTGAGTAAGGACTGCCCCAATAGCATAGTCAGAGGCATCTGTCTCGACCTCAAATGGTTGTTGTAAATCTGGTAACGCGAGCACTGGTGTCGTGCAGAGGCGATCCTTCAACTCCATGAATGCCTTCTGTTGAGATTCAGACCAAAAGAACTTTGCTTTCGCCCCTCCCTTGGTGACTTGACTCAAGGGCCAAGAAATATGAGAAAACCCCAACACAATCCTGCGGTAGAAGTTGGCAAGACCTAGAAAGCTGCGGAGCTCTGTTAGAGTGGTTGGAGAGGGCCAATCCCGAATGACTTGGATCTTGGCTGGATCGACATGCACCCCCTGTTCATCAATGATGTATCCCAGATACTGAACCTGGGTCATGCCAAAAGTGCATTTCTCCAAATTGGCACATAGCTTGTGTTGCCGCAGTGTTTGGAGAACCTGTCGGATGTGGTGGAGGTGCTCTTCCCAACTCTGGCTGAAGATCAGAATGTCATCCAGGTATACTACTACAAAGGAGTTGGTGAATGGCCGCAAGATGTCATCCATTAGCCTCATGAAGGTTGCAGGAGCATTCGTCAATCCAAAAGGCATAACCAACCATTCGAAGAGGCCCTCCTTGGATTTGAAGGCAGTCTTCCACACATCTGAGGGTTCGATTGGTACCTGGTGATATCCTGACTTCAGATCGATCTTGCTGAAATATTTCACCCCCTTTAGTTGGTCTAGGAGGTCATCAATCCGCGGGATCGGGTACCTATTACGGACAGTGATCTTGTTCAGCGCCCGATAGTCAATACAGAGTCTCCACGTCCCATCCTTCTTCTGTACCAACACGATCGGGCTCCCACAGGGCGATGAACTCGGACGGATGTGACCTTTCTGCAGGAGCTCCTGAATCTGCCTCTTGATTTCATTGTTCTCCAGAATGGAGCGCCGATAAATTGGTCCATTGGGTAGCGGCGCACCTGGGGTCAGATCGATGGAGTGCTTGACTTGACAGTGCAGAGGAACCCCTGCCGGGGAGGTGAAGATGTCCTCGTACTCCTCCACAACCTTGTCCATCTGTAGTTGTCGTGCAGAGGGACCCCGTCTGGAGGTTGCGGCCACTGTATTTTTCTTTCCTTGAGGACGTATCATCAGGAAAACAAATTTCCTGGTTTTGGAAATGATCTTACTGCATTGTTTTGCAGTAATCAAAGAGATGGCGGTAGGTGGTGCTACCTCTGGTATCCTGTACAACTTATTTCCCAATGTAATAATAACAGCATGGGGCCTTGATTCATACACAGCATGTCGCTTCCACAAGTATGGTTGTCCTAGTAATACATCACAAACTTCAAGGGGAGCAATGTCACACAATACCTCATCCGTGAAGGGCTTGATGTTGTATGGAAGGCGACACTGTTGGCTCACGCGAAGATCTCGTCCTTGGTGAAGCCACCCAATGGTGTATGGTTGTGGATGTGTTGTGGTCAGTAGGCCCAACCGCTTCACGGCCTCTGCCAAAATGAGGTTCTTTTGACTCCCGCTATCAACAATGAACTGTATCGGGGAGCCCTTTACCCACATCTGGGAGTGGAAGAGACGCTCCTCCTCCTCTGGATCTTCGGGTTCATTTTTCTGGATCTTTGCGGTAGCAACAGTGGCGCTGGGATCCGCATCAATGATCTACTTCCCTTTTTCATTCCCCTTATCGGGTTCTGACTCAGAGTCGGAACATGCATCTGATTCTGAAACCTTTAGCTCAGCCACCAGTGACTGCTTGGCCCGACACTCACTTGTGTTGTGAGTGGAGCTCTTATGGAACTCACACCATTTTCCAGTGTCCTTTCTCGGCTTCGCGACGTTGTTCTTTGCTTGCAGCTTCGGCTGGTTGTCTTGGGCTGTCCCGCCTTGGCTTTGTCCTTTTTTCTGTGGTTTAGGGGCACCTTTCCCCTGCTTTGGATTCGCAGATCCAAAGTCTCGCTTCTTTTGTTTAAACTTCTGCTCGACCTTGACGGCATATCGGTATGCTGCGCCGAGCGAAGAGATGTTTAGGAATTGTATTTCTTCTTGGATGTACTTGTGCAGGCAGCCACGGTATTTGAGTATCAAATGTTGCTCTGAATCCTTGATACCCAACTTGGTGCGAAGGGTATGGAAAAGATTGGTGAACTCCGGCACGTCTTGGTCCCTTCCCTGCCGCAGCGTGGTCCACTTTATGTATTCATCCTCATAGCTTCCAACAGGGTAGTACTGCTCCTTGATGGCATCCCGGAATTAATCCCAGGTGGGTGCGGCTGAAAATAGTGAGCCAGTACTTTCATCCTTCTGCTCGCAGTAGGTTTCCCACCAGTCCTTGACGTGGGGGGCTAATTTGAGAAGAGCAAAAACAATCTTTTCCCGACTCGAAAATTCATGAACAGAAAAATAACCCTCTAGCAGATTTAACCATTTATCTACGGCATCTGCGTCTATCTGACCCTCGAATATGGGGATTTCAAAATTAACTTGTACCTTAAAGGGTGTGGCGTTTCCAGAGTAGCTGCTGGAAGCCAATGCGTCGCTTCTGGGTAGCCGCTGAAGGATCTGGGAAAAGTTGTCCATCATCGCGTTCCGTTGTCGCTCGAGGGCTTCTTTGAGCAAGATTTTGATGGGATCTCCTGCCCCCTCGTCTTTCTTCTCATCCGCCATGGGAGGCCGTCGGGATTTGCGAGGCTGGTCTTGCAAAGGTTCAACCAGTTCAAGCCCTAACTCCTTATATCCCGACCTTGTTGGGGACATGCAAAGAAAAACAGAGAAAAAGCAGACCGCTCTGATACCACTGATCCGGATTTAAACAGGAACGCAACAAATTGCAGAGATAACCATATACACAAAGATGCAACGGAAATAATACCTCATTTCATTAATGGAAAATACTGAAATATACTTACAACCAGAAATGGAAATAAACCAGCTAGGGCGATGGTAGCTTATCTCTGAGAAGAGATGTGATGGCTACATGCCTCTGAACTGTGTTACAATGAGGCTCGAAGGCATATTTATTGTTGAGAAACAATGGAAAACCCTTAACATTCCAAAACCTAACCCTAGGAGATGAAACGCCAAACTGTGGGCCCTGTTTGGGGTAAATTGGTACATCAACTTCCCGAGGTCGTAACTTTGGCATATGATCTCCGTTTGATGCATACAATAGCTCGTTAGAAAGATCTATCCGAGCACTACCATTGTTGGAATGAGCAACATCGGTCCATTCCATGGACCCATGTTGCCCCCGGATTCCCCAAAAAACGTCGTTTAGGGCCTCAAAACGGCTCCGGAAGTTCAGGACCCGAAAAACTACTAAAAATAGTAAGTTGTGCTACAATTAAGAAAACTGAAAATGCTAAGAAAAACAATGGTGGGGGTCCAGGTGGACTTGGCAGGTGGCCACCAATATCCACCTAGATCAAGAACCAACGACTCCCACCTCACTTTCATGCGGAAAAGAGTGGTGCTAGCTGTGGCGTAGCGGAAGCGCTCTCTGGCGAATCGAGACCCGTTCTATTCCAAAGTTTGGTATCACATTCCAAATTGATTCTTTTCCTTTTGCCTTGCTCGAGGTCTGAATAATACAGTAATATTAAAATTGTTTGAATACTCCACGATTAAATTGAAAATTGCGGCTGTGTGTTGAACGTTTTGGAGGATTTAACGCTGCTGTTGATATGAACTGTGGGTTTTGGCTCCATGGACACTAATTTTGGCTGAGTGAATCTCTGAAATTTCTATAATATTAATTTGAGAAGGAAAGGGTTGTTTACGGCTGTTCAGTGATTCTTTATCTATGTTGAAAAGCTCATCCACTGCGTGAAGGATATGGAATCCGTCCACTGCGTGAAGTATATGGAATCCGTCCATTGCGTGGAAGATATGGAATCCGTTTGAGAAGGAAAGGGTTGTCAAACTGTCGTCGCCATGGGTGAACGTGGCTACGGGCTCGTGGGTCAGCTTTATAAATTCACGATGCTACCAATGATATTGGTAAAACAACTGCCTGAAGGCAGCCATGTGTATTTTTAACGCAGCCACATGTGTTTTGTTGAAGGCAACGATATGTGTTTTTTCTTAAAACATTGTATTATTTGGTACATTATGTGGTATCATCTCCACCATATGGGAATCGGTAATATCTTTGTTCTATAAGAGTGCAATCTTTGTTTACAATTTTTACACCAGAGCTCCATTTTTTTTCTTCCACGAAAAGTACAATTTTATACATTAACAGCAGAAGTATTTTTCAATCAGCAGAAGTATTTTTTACAGAATGCATTCAATCATCTCCATGGTAGGAATAGTTCTCACTGGCAAGGAGAACTATCCTGAATGGTCCCGAATGATAAAACACACCCTCATCTTCAATGAGTTGTGGAAAGGAGTGTGTGTCGGAGAAGGAGACAAAGACCCAGTACAGCCTACCTCAGACAAAGAGCTCGTCATTTGGGAAAACAAGAACAGCAAAGCCTATGCATTAATCGCAGCATCTGTAAATGAAGAGGTGAGTCGCCATATTTTGTCATATTCAACTGCCTTTGAAGCCTTACAAAAGCTGAAAGAACTCTATGACTCACATTCTGCACTTGAAGTTGTTCAGCTTATGATTAAACTCTTCACTCTTGAACTAAAAAATAATGATCCTCTTGCTCTTGCATCTGAAGTAAAGTCTATAATGCATGATATCAATTCCACTAAGGTTGAGCTGGTTATCCCACTTATTGCTTTTCTCAAGGCACTCTATCCTACTTACTCCAATTATCTTGAGCCTTTGCAAGCAAATGGAAATCTTAAAGATATAACCTTTGACTCTCTTGTGAAAAAGTTTACTGAAAGAGAGAAAACCTTTGGAAAGAAGACAGCCCCTGAATCTTCTGAAGAGACTGCGTGCCTTGCTCATAAAGAAAAGCATCCTGCTCAAGATTCTACAAGAGGAAGAGGTAGACGAAGAGGAAGAGGAAGATATTTCAGAGGCAGGGGGGGCAGACATTCTCAAGGAGAAAAGGCAGACTTACACTGCATTCATTGCAAAAGAAATGGATCACATGATTTTCTACATGCAAGCTACCATGGGACAAAATTGAGCAGAAAAGAAACCAGCAGAAAGGTAAAATTGATGATACAGACAAAGGTAAAGCACCTGAATCTGCTCACTATATTGAGGCACAATGAAACATTGGAGTAAATGAAGATTTGTTTAATGCTTCACTTGCTTCTTCGAAAAATGATTGGTTGCTTGATTCAGGAGCAACCTGTCACATGACTCATAGAAAAGATTTTTTTGAAGATTTCACTGACAATGTTGATGGAGCAGTATACTTTGCAGATCAGTCAAAAATCGCCATCAGGGCTTGGCACAATCAGGCTTAAACCGCCTGGTCTTCCAGAATTTCTTCTGGATCATGTATATATCTCCCACAACTCAAAAGAAACTTGTTGTCCTTGGTCCACATCCGCCAGCAAGGTCACTCCATTCATATGTTTGATGGCAAGCTTGAGGTAAGAAAAGCATCTGACCACTCACTTGTCATGAAGGGAATAGAAGAAGAAAGGCTTCTCAAATTGCAAGGAACCTCTACTCATGCACAACATTTCTCATATATTTCCCATCATGAAGAAGGTACACTTCCATCAAGTTTATTATGGCATGCTAGATTTGGACATTTAAACTATGACAGTCTTCGCTTATTGAAGAAAAATGGTGTTGCTGGTTTGCCTACAATTCCTAGGAAACATAAGCAATGTGATGCTTGCATTCTAGGAAAGCATAGCAAACAGTCTTTTCATGATTCACATTCAAGAGCACATAGGAAGCTTGAACTCATTCATTCAGATTTATGTGGTCCAATGCCTGTTCCTTCTGCAAATGGAAATAAATATATCATGACATTTATTGATGATTACACCAGAATGTGTTGGGTTTATTTATTAAAGAACAAATCTGATGCCTTTCAAACATTCAAGAATTTTCATAAATGGATTGAAAATGATGCACAATCTCATATTGGTGGTGGGCTCCAGTATTGTAACAATAATGCTACAACTCCTGGAGCTTCCTTCTCTAATTTTATCAACCCGGTAGTTCGTAACAAACTTGGAAGCGACGGTGTTGTATGCACAAGTACTAGCTCTTGTCGCAGCTGTCACTTGGTAAGCTGGCACAAGTCTGCTAGGGCTCAAGCCAACTTCTATGAGTTCTTAGAAGAAGCTTTTTAACCGATGAACGAAAGCTATGCAAAGGTGGGAATGCAAACTACTGAAAGAGGTGTCATTACTTCTAGGAAGGTGAGATGCATGTGTCTAGACTACTTTGAGCTAAGGAAAGCATATTTTTGTATTTTTGTTCAAGTTGTTGGAATTATTATGTGTGTGCTTCTAACTGGGTCTTGACTGTGCAGGGATAGATCAAGGAGGGAAATGCTTGGAAAAGGTCAGGAAGGCTCAGAGAGGGTCTAAGGAATCCCTAACATCCTTTCAGAGAAGTTCACAAAGTTTAGATGCCTGGCAACCGTGTTTACAAGCTTCTACAGGAAGTCTGCAAGGGTTCTACAGGATGTTCAGAATTTCTACAGGAAGTTCAGTAATTCCTACAGGATGTTCTGCAATAGGATTTTTGGGTGATGGATGAGAAGAAGAGGCTATATGGATGGACAGGGAGGTAGGAGGGGAGCTTGTGATGGCTTATGGACAGAGATATGAGATGAAGAGGGGGTGTGCAAAGCTGGTCGGTCTAGAGGAGGTTAGAGGAAATGGAAGGCCAAAAAGGTAGAGTCACGTGGGTGATAGAAGAGTTAGGAGGCAAGTGGTCTAACTAAGAGATGAGTGGATGGCCTAGGCACGGCTTAGAAGGATAAGGGAGTGAGGGAGTAGGACTGCACAGTGTAAATGAAACAAATCATCCATGTCTTGCACATAACCCAAATTTCATCAACCTATTCTAACTATTTTTATGAAACCACAAAACAACAACGTGATTTTGTAAGGAAAATCTTGCATGGTACTGAAGCAAAGATTCATTCCACAAGATCTGAACGCATGGACGCTGCTACAACCGAGAACATTGCATCAAAGCTTGCATGAACATGTAAAACAGTGTTTTTGGTGGGTGGCACGGTCTGCAATTCCAGTCCCTAAACAGAGGTGGAAGTGAGTGTGCAGTCAACCCTTTTTGGAACTCTGATTAACTCCAATCTCCTTACTCTAATCTAAACTACTGAAAGCAACCTTTTTCATAAAACTAACCTACTTAACCACACCAAGAAATTCAACTCAGCAAACTGTGTTTCCAAATGCATGTAAAGGAAAAGAAATACAATGCTGAAAGAAAGGTAACAATACAAAGGAAGGAGGCCTATTGCTCTCAGGTTGGGCCCAACCCCGAGAGCTATGGCTCCTCTAAGAACTCAGAACTGAACTCAAATCTGCCTGCTTTTCATTAAAAGATAATAGTCATAAGTCAAATAACATGCCAAAAATGGCTTACAAAGAGCAAAACAGAGCTATCAGCTCGTAGTTCAGAATATGCAACAAAGTTTCAAAAGTCCCCATCGAAGGCTACAACCTCATCATTTATACATTACGAGGGCCAAGCTAGCCTCCTAAATTAGTGGGGTTTGGCTGACCAAACTAAGAGTAATCTGCTCCTTCCTCAAAATCCGTTTGGCTGCCTTCTAGCTCGGTGGTGGTGGCTGTTGGAGCTCAGAGTTGGGGGTGAAGATCACGAGGAAGGCCATTCAATGCTGTGGACAACCTTCCTACAAAATCTCGATCCCATCTTGGCTGTCTCCTAGCCCTCATCTGCGTGGTTTTGCTCCATTAAATGTCAAAAAAACCTGAAATAAACATGTGTTAGCCACCTAGGAATAGTGACTGCCCTCATTCATACAAATGACATAAATATACTAAAAAATGATGCATAAGTTATGAAAAATGAAGGGTTGAGCAAGGGTAGTTAGGCCAAATGAGCCCAAAATGTTACCAAATTTGGGGCTCATCATCACCCCCAGCTAAAATGATTGCTCATCCTTGAGCAACTAATCCAGCTCCTCATCCTTCATTGCCTTTACTGCCACCCTCACATCCCAAGCTTTTGCAGTAGTGTCCTCCTTACTGACATGGAACCCAGCCTTTCTTTCCACCTCTTCCCACTGTTCATGCTCATCTTTCTCTGTGTTGCCTTCCATCAATCCTAACAGCAGAGGTGGGCTTAGCTTGAGGCCAATCCAGCTGGCCTGGAGGTTTTGCATGGATTTCTTATAAAGGGGCACCCGTACTAGAGCTTCCCTCATTCGAGTTGGAGTATGATATTCTCTGATTTTTAGACTGTGGGCCAATGTATTCCATTGGCGGGTGCAAGCTTGAACGCAGTTGTCCCCTAACAGTCTCTCCATATCCTCGAAATGCGCTATGGCCTGGGCCTGTTGATCCATATATTTCAATGAAGCTTGAGGGTCGGTGGATAAGTGTTGGTGTGCTGATATTAATGCAGTTGGATCCCCTGGTTCTGCTCTAATTAGTAATGGCTCATTCAGCTCTCGGTTCATGACCGCTTTGGCTTCTGCTGCTCTTTTGTCTTCATGGTTCAACCATGAGGCAAATGTCATTAACTGCATATCCCCTAAGACCGTGTTGGGATCCCATGAAGTCACATTAGGAAGGGCCAAATTATGGAGGTAGAACTCCGATATTTTGGCCTTATCCTCTGATGAACTAGTACTACATAATTCAGTGAACTGCTGCGGGTCTTGGAGCTGAGAGATACCCCTTTGCGCCAAGGTATTGATTTGAAATTGTAGCCATTGGTCTCTCAGGTACATGCCATAGGATTTGGCCGGCTATCTACATTGTTTAGCATCCATGGCCCAACTGGCCATGCAAGCCAATTGTGCCTCTTTCTGCTGCAGCTGTTGTTTGAGAGCTTGCACCTCAATTTGTGCTTGCAGTTCTGTTTCCTGTAGATGCGTGGTTGGCTCCCCAAGACCGATTTGCAGTTCCTTTCTGCCTTGCTGTTCTGCTGTGATGTCCCCTGAGGATGTGCCTGTTCCTCTCCTCAGCTCCTGTAGCTGCAGTCTAAGTTTTTCGTTTTCTTCCTGTAGGAACATCCGCTGGAAATTTGCCACGCGTTTAGCCATAGCTAATTCCCTTCTTGCCTCCTTGAGTTGCTCCTCCAAGGGGCCTATGTCCGCCACACCTTTTGATTTGGCTATTTTCATCCACGTGTGTGTTCGTACTCTCTCTTCCTCCAATGCAAAGAACAGTGGCACAGTGAATTTCTGTGGTATAATTTTGCCAGCTTCTAAGAAGTTATAATATGAGCTCAGACTTGGCTGAGGGCTAGGCTCCGGAATATGCTCTTTCTCTTCCTCTCTTGGTGGCTCTACTTCGTCCTCCCTCAGTGATGATGAGGGTGCTTCTCCTTCCATCCTCTCTGTTTCCTTAAGCCGGGCTAAGGTTTCCTATAGAGAAGCCTCGACATCCTGTAGCCGGGCTTTTGAAGCCAATTGGTCTAACCTTTCTTTCCAAGTAGTTGTTTTCGGGCTCCCCCTCTCATAGGTGACTGATATCTTTGAGGGGGACCTCTCCCTGGGCGAAGTAGGGGCATCCTCTATAGTGATTGGGCTGCTGGATGGAGGCTGTGGCTTGCCCGTTTTTATTCTCACACTTCTCCGAGCTTTAAAATATAGAGGGGCCTCCCTCTTTCTCTTTTCCTTTGGCTTAGGAGGTGTACTGAGGGCGGCCAGCACGGCTGCTGCCTCCCTTGCAAGAATGTCGGCTTTCTTTTCCTTGGGTTTTCCTTTCTCAGGGCTTCCTGTAGAAGGCCCTTTTTCAGCTGATTTCTGGCTTCCTGTAGAAGCCGGTTTTGGTTTTCCTGTAGAAACAGGTGGCACCGCTTTAGTTTGCTTTGCTGAGGGTGTTTTGCTTTTTGACTTGGTCGAGGCTGCTGTCGAGGTGCCTTTGCTGACGTGGACCTGCTCAGTCTTGTCCACCCTGCTTTGTAATCTTTTCTCTCTGGGCGTTAATATGGGTGTGTCCTCCTTCTCTTTGGCACCCTTTTTCTCTTGTTTCTCCTTTTGCTCTGTCTTCGGTGCTTTGGCCATGGGTCTCTGGCCTTTTTCTTTCTTCCCTGCGGGTACTGACTCCTTCTCCTCGCTGCTGGAGGAACCAAGCTCTTCAGTCAACATTTTTATATCGCCATCCTTAGTCAAATTTCGGAAGGCTTCCCATGAGAGAGGGACTTTGTATGTGTGGAGTGCATCCTCCACGAGGAGCTTAATGAGCCCGTGATGAGCTACCTAGTCTAGTGTGTCTTCTCTCAACTTGGTGGTACATTCAGTTATAGACTACAGTAGAAAGTAGGGAATACTTAATTTGTTCTCTGCAGGTAGGTCCATCTGATGCCTTAATTCTTTGAGTAGCCGAAAATGGTACCCATACACAATGCTAAACCGTCCTTCGCAGGTGATGTATTTCATAATTTGGAGGCTGACTTCGCTCCAAAGTGGCAGTAAGCTAGTTCTGTGAACCCCGTTCTTATCTTCTGAGAACTGCTCCTCTGGTGGAAAGAATTCCTTCTTAGCCTTTTGGCCTAATTTCCTCTCTTCTTTGTCCCATGGTACCCCCATTGGGAGCTCAGTAACTCGGCTGATGAACTGTGGGGTGAGTCTGAGACTCAAACCCCTGAAATTGACGGTGGCTAATGTCTTTGATTTTGGCTTCAGAGCCCGCAAGAACTCCTCTGCCACCTCATCATCATACCCTTGCAATTTGTCGCAGAACGACATCCATTGCGCGCGAGTGAACAGCTCTACCACCTCAGGGTTCTCTCTTAGTTTCTTTGAGTCAGTTGGTTCCTTTCTGATGAACCCACCCGGCATGGTGAAAAACTGCTACGTTAGCTGGAGGTGGCGGATGCGAAAAAACTAGCCTTTTGGGACAGAGCGTAGAATTACGCCTCTGCCACGCATACAATTTACGAAGACTATCTCCAGATGAGCCTTAACAGGGCTTAATTACAAATCATATCCTGTAGGAAACCTTACATACACTTCGACGACAATTCATGCAAACGGCAGACAACACTTGTAATTCTTTTATGAGCAGACTGTAGAACGTCGACTCCGCCACCCTCGAAACCAATTGCATGGGAGGCAAGGTTCAGGCTTACCTTTTTAATTCGCCACCTTTGACGTGAAGAGCCCAATTTTCCTCGTGGCAGTGAGCTTCCTGTAGCGGAGCTTTCCTGTAGAAGCAGCGCACGGGTTCTGGAGAACACTGCAGTGGTTCTGCGCCCTCTGTGCTGCTATCAGACGTTCGAACGGCCGAAGACTTGGAGTGTCGAGCTTCAGAGGAATTCGGATGCTCACTCGACTTTGAAACGGCTGATGATAAATGCGTGGGGTGGCGATCTAGCCGATAGATTTGAATCCGGCGGAATCCGTGGCACGGGGGTGAGCTGTCCCTGCCGGACCGTTGGACGACGTCACTTAATCATTCTACTGCAAGTTCCCTGACTGTCGCATCATTCTCCGCAGATCCGCCGTCGTCATTTCTGTTAAAACGCGCTTCTCCCCGACTGGATGGTTCTCACGTGTCCACTACCCGTTCTTCTTGTCATGACCACCTTTTACACATCCGACTAGACCATCTGACTGGTCGACGTGGCCAGTCGAATGGCCATACGACCGCTCAACCCATTCATTTCATACTTGCAAACATTTCAAAGTAGTATTCATGTAATTTGACGAAAGAAAGGGCGAGGCACTTACCTGTGCGGCCGCGACATGATTTTCCAGGCTTCAGGACGACGATGACTAGATTTGCTTGCTGCTGCTATTTTCCCAGGCCCGGAGGTTCCTCTTCGTAGGCTGTTGGTGATGAAGCTTGTGACTCGGCTGCATGTGCCCACTTTATTATTGCATGTTGCAGGCGATTGAATGGTGTACACTCTCGTTGGCTGAACTGCTACGGGATTCCTGTAGGATGTCCTGTAGCAGTTTTTCCTCCTCGGGTGCATGCCGAATGGCGAAGACAGTGGCATCACAATCTCGCTCGCAGGGCCCTTGGATAGCTGTGATGAGTATTGCATGGCATCTCGACATCTTTTTTCATTTAAGAACCGCTTCCTCTTGATAATTCGATGATCTGTTTTGATTGTGCAGGTACTTTTATTGCATGTCAACTGGGGTGGTAGAAGGAGGTGACAGCAGTGTGTGATGGAGAAAATAGTAGCTTGCATGCCTCCATGTCGAACCTTGGTCGTTAGATCTCCCCACACAATTAGTTCTGGGCTGTCCAAAACTTCTACTGGAAGTTTCCTGTAGAAATACAGAACTTCCTGTAGAAAGTCTGTAGTTTCCTGTAGAAGTCTGAGCTGTGATGAAATCGTACCCATACCTTGGAGAAGATGAGTGTTTTCAGAGGAGGTGTTGGTGAGGTCACCGGGTAGCATGATAAGGACCCTTGAATTTGAGTTGAGAGACCTCCTCTCCTTCATAGAATACCTGCAACCTGCATGCATTGCCACATTGTGAACTTGATGTCCCTGTTTTTTTGTTTATTGTTTTTTTTTTTTCCTTTTTTTTTTTTTATGAAAGATAGCAGGGGTGCCTCAATGAGGTTTTCACCCTTGCCATCTGCCTTAAGCGCCTCAGAGAGGTTTTCATTCAAGGGTCTTTTTCAAATCTCTTTTTTTTTTTGAAAGACAACAGGGGCGCCTCAATGAGGTTTTCACCCCTACCATCTGCCTCGGGAGCCTCAGAAAGGTTTTCACCCAAGGATCTTTATTTTTTTTATTTTTTTTTTTATTTTTTTTTGAAAGATCTTTCAGGGTATGCCCAAAACGGAGGCAGAACCCTTCTCTATGACCAACACTGATTTCTCCACAGTTTTTATGAACTCTTGTCTTGAGAGAGGTTTCCTGTAGATCTTCAGTCGATGCCCATTGACAAGCATGGGGATGGCCTCCTCATCAATGGTCCGAATAAGAACAGATCCATTATCATGACATTTTTCCACTGCATATGGTCCCAGCCATCTGGTTCTCAGCTTCCCCTTGAAATCTTTATGCCTGGAATTATACAACAGCGCCCAATCTCCTGACTGAAATTGCTTGTCATTGAGGTGTTGGTCATGCCACACCTTTCTCTGAAGTTGAACCACTTCTGAGTGAAGGAGGGCCTTCATTCGGTGCTCGTCCAATCCATTTAGCTGCAATAACCTTTCTTGTTGGGCATGGCTGAGATCTAGGTCCAGCTGAGCTGCCATCCTCAAAGTGTTGTATTCAAATTCAATTGACAGCAAAGCTCTCTTCCCATAGACCAGCTCATAAGGTGTGAAGCCGGTTGTGGTCTTCCAAGTGGTGTTGTAAGCCCATGTGGCCTCAACCAGGCGATCTGCCCAATCTTTCCTGCTGCTGCTCACCACCTTAGTCAAGATCCCTTCCAATGCTCTATTGGTGACTTCCACTTGCCCATTTGCCTGAGGATGATAGGGGGTGGAAGTCCTATGCTTGATTTTGTGATGAGCTAGTAGGTCTTCAATTAAGTTGGATGTGAACTGGCTTCCTTGATCGGTGACTAGCTCTCTTGGGTAGCCAAATTTGTAGAAGATGTTTTCTCTTAAGAACTTAGCCACCTTTTCTTCTGTTGCTGCTTTGATTGCCTTAGTTTCTGCCCACTTTGTCAGGTAGTCTGTGCACACAATGATGTAAGACCTTTGCCTCGAAGGAGGGTTGATTGGACCCACAAAATCCATACCCCACTTCTCAAATGGCTCAAGAGTTACTTGAGGTTGGAGAGGCATCTCATCCCTTTGAGTTGGTTTCCCCATCCTTTGGCATCGGTCACATTGGCTGATATACCTCCTGACATCCTGATGAAGTGTGGGCCAATAGTAGCCTGCTTGCAGGATTTTGAAGGCAGTCCTCTTTGCTGCAAAGTGTCCTCCACAAGGCCCATCATGACAGGTGAGGACGATATCAAAGACTTCCTCCTCCCTTACACAACGCCTTAAGATCTGATTAGGGCCAAGCATGAACAGGTTGCCCCCGATCCAAGTGAATGAGGCACTTTTTCTGACGATTCTGCTCTTCTCTCTTGAGGATAGGTGCGGAGGGAACTGTGCTGAAACAAGGTAGTTTGCTATATCAGCAAACCATGGAGAGAGTACTGAGATAGCAAACAGATGTTCATCGGGCATCTGGTCATCCACTGTTCCATCCTCATCTGCAGATAAATCCAATCTAGACAAAAAGTCAGCAACAACATTTTCTTTACCTGGTTTGTCAACGATAGTCAAATCAAACTGCTGCAACAAAAGTAACCATCTAATAATACGAGCATTCACATCTGGTTTATTCATTAAATATCTAATTGCATCATGATCAGTATGTACAAATGTTTGATAGCCAGTGATATAATTTCGGAACTTGTTTAGTGCATGGACCACAGCCAAGAATTCTTTCTCAGTTACAGTGTAATTCAGTTCCGCTTTGGATAAGTTTTTGCTAACAAAGTAAATGGCATACAGAAGTTTTTGTTCAACTTGTCCTCAGGCTGCCCCTATGGCTTTGTTCGAGGCATCAGTGTGGATGTGGAAAGGTAGCGCCCAGTTTGGACCTCTCAAGATTGGGGCAGACACCAACTTGTCCTTTAATTCATTCAGAGCCCTCTGACAATCGTCAGTCCATTTAAACTCCACATCTTTTGCCAAGAGGCCAAACAATGGCGAGGCTAGCTTGCTGAAGTCTTTAATGAATCTCCTGTAATACCCTGCTAATCCTAAGAAACTCCGAACATCCCTTACCTTTTGAGGAGGTGGAACCTTCTTTATGAGAGCAATTTTGTTAGGATCCACCTGTAACCCTTGGCAAGAAATGGTATGGCCTAGCACGGTCCCTTCAGTCATCAATAATTCACATCTTTCAGGACTAAGGGACAGGTTCATCTCAATGCATTTGGTTAGGACTTTTCCCAGATTGGACAATGCTTCCTGGAAGTTGGACCCATAAGGAGTGAAGTCATCCATATAGATTTCCACCGCATCATGGACCAGCTCAGAAAAGATGCTCAAGACAGCTCTCTGGAAGGTAGCAGGAGCATTGCATAGCCCGAAGGGAAGAACTCGGTAGGCAAAGGTACCCCAAGGACAAGTGAAGGTGGTCTTATCTTGGTCTTCCGGGCTGATTTGGATTTGGTTGTACCTGCTAAACCCATCTAGGAAAGAGAAAAACTTCTTTCCTGCCAGTCCATCCAACACTTGATCTATGAAAGGTAGAGGAAAATGGTCTTTCTTGGTAGCTTTGTTCAGTTCTCGGTAGTCCACACAGATTCTCCACTTCCCATTTTTCTTGGGCACAAACACCAGAGGGGACACCCATTCGCTATCTGAGATAGGGTAAATGAATCCGGCATCCAACAGTTTTTGCAATTCTTCCTTGACGATGTCCTTAAGGGCTGGATTCATTCTCCTCTAGGGTTGCCTAACCGGTTTACAATCCTCTTTGATGTAGATGTGATGGGTACAGACTGAAGGATGGACTCCTTTCATCTCCTTATAGCTCCAAGCAAAAGCATCTAGATGACTGGCCAACATACTACACAGCTCCTTTTTCTGGGAAGGAGATAGGGAGGAGCTGATCTTTAACGTTCTCTTAGGGCCGAACTCCACATTTTTGACTCTGGGAGTGACAGGGTTGGTCGCACAAAGGTCCACTAAGGTGCTGGCTTGGGCATCCTCCACCAATTCCTCTAAGGACAGTGCACTGGGAGGTGGATTCTGGATCAAGGTCTCAATCAAATCATCCTCGGTTGGGGGGTCTCCCCTAGTGGTGTCTAGGGTGCACAAAGGTGCTGAGTACACCTCATCCTCTTCTCCTTCCTCCAACCAAAGTGGTAAGTCATGCTCTAATGAGGGTTGGGCAGGAGGGTATAGGACTAGCTGCTTGGACATAGGACCATTTTTGATGGTCATGTTTCCTGCACGGCAACTTATGTAAGCATCTGCAGTGGCTAACCAAGGCCTTCCCAAAATAAGAGGATATCTAGTGAGCTTTGCCTTTGGTTGCAGCACCAAGAAATCTGTAGGGTATTCCCAAGAGTCAACAGAGACCAAGACATCCTCCACAATCCCTTCGGGAGTCACGGTGGAGCGATCTGCTAGTTGTAGGACTGTCAAGGTCTTCCTCAAGGAACCCTGAAGGTTGAGTTTGAGCATGGTATCTCTGGTCATCACATTAATGGCAGCCCCCAGATCAACCAAGGTGTGAGGTATGATGGTACCATTGATGTGGACATCTACTATAGGACTCCCAGGATCTAGATACTTTGGGCAGATGACTTGTCCCAACATAAGGTCAGACAGTTGTCTTATGACATTGATGGTTGAAGCATCCCTCTTTCGCCTGCCTGGGTGTCTGAAACACTTTTCCTTAACCAATTTGTTGTATATTGGTACATCTTTGATGGCTTGGAGAAGTGGTATTTTCACACACAACTATTTGAGCTCTCCCAGAAGCTCATCCTCCTCTGGGTTGGGTTGTGTGGTGGTTGTTAGTCTCTCAGGAAAGGGTGGAATAGCCTTTGGTTGACTTTCCTGTTTGTCTTCCTCGTCCTCTGGGGGAGGAGGTTAGCGATCCAGAAGAGTCTTTCCAGACCGCAGATTGATGTCCTGGATCTCCACAGCATAGGTAGGGCATGATGTTTCCCCAGTATATACCTGCTGGGCCTGTCTATTGTTGGGGTTGGCGTTCGGTTGTGCAGGAATTTGAGGTTGCCTTGGAGGAGCAGGAGGTAATGGTTGTGGTTGAACTGGTGGTGGAGGCAAAATGGCGGGAGGAGTGTTGTATTGGGGCCTCCACCCCGATTGAGGTGCATTCCACTGAGGCTATGGCTGGGCATGTGAGTGATACGAATGAGTAGTGGGTTGAGTATGGTATTGAGGTGGGTAAGACCATGGAGGAGGCATAGACCAGGAAGGATGAGCAGGGGGACCCCAGGAAGGCATAGGAGTATATTGGTTGGGGCTGTAATAAGCTTGGGGTGCCCCTTGCATCCCCTACTGGTAAGGTCTAGGTCCTTGTGGCCTCCTTTGGTTGAGGAAATAGAGAGGTTCGGTGGGGGCTTCTGTCCCTTGATACATGGCTTTAAGCCCAGGTAAGGTTGGACATTGGTTTGTGGGGTGGTCCTCCTCACAAACAAAACATACTTCAACCGAATGTAATGGGCATTCGTTCTTAGGGTGTTTCCTTGTACACCTAGGGCAGAAGATAGCCAAGGCCCTCTCAGCTTCTTCCTTCTTCTGCTGGATCCTGAATGTATCAAGTTGCATGGCAATGGTCTGTCTCACCTCACTCTTGAGATCCTCTAATTGATTTGCAAACTCATGTTTGGAGAAAGGAATACCAGCTGAGAGGAGGTTTCCTCTACCTCGTTTCTGGGCTGCCCTAGAGTGGTTTCTAAACACAGTCTTTATGTCCTCATAAGGCAGTTGGTAAATATCTCCTCCAGCTAACATGTGAAGGGTATCTAAGAGGTATTCAGGGACTCCTCGGAGCAGGACCAACTTGAGGGATTCAGGGTCAAGTGTGCACTTGGCCCTTTTATAGCTAAGTTGGAACCTTTCCTCGTAATCCTCTATGGACTCATCATTTCCCATGGTGATCCGAAAGATTTCTCCCTTGGTTTCCTTGGACCTACAGTAGTCCCGGTACTTGGTATTGAAAGCTTGCTACATCTGAGCCCAAGTGGTGATACTGTTCCCAGGTAAGCCCATGAACCAGCGTAATGCTGCATCCTTAAGGGTTGAGGGGAAGAGTTTCAGCTTCTGCTCGTCTTCAGTATAGTCATAGGTTCGACAAAGGACAGCAAACTCAAACAGGAAGGTATCAGGATCTTCAGTAGTCAGTCCATGGAAGTGAGGTAAAGCAGAAGGGCTTATGTTCTTCATTTTCATGTCTCCATTGGTCTCTCGGATGGGGAAGGCACCTTCTATTCTCTCATCTTCTCCCCTATTGTCAGCCATAGCTTCAGATGGAATGGTCTCTAACTCTTCTTCTGCTATAGGATCTTCGTATATCTCAGGAGGTTCACCTATAGGTTCTTCTGGATCACTGTCACCAAAGAAGAGAGAAGGGTGACTTAGTGATGTGGTGGGGGTGTTGGGTAAGAATTTGCCTATTTTATCTCGATTCCTACGAGGCATGAAATGGAAAGACTTTTGATTGCTTTTGTTTTTTTTCTCTGGTACCTGCAAAAACTGAAACAGATTGATCTACAACTAACTATCTTGCTGAAATGAAAATGCAGAATTGAAATGAAAGCAGGAAAGAACTAATCTACTTTGCTCAAATGAAATTGCAGGAATGGAAATGCTAGTCTACGCTTGCAGAATTGAAATGCTAATCTACGCTTGCAAAAATGGAATTGCGGAATTGAAATGTTAATCTATGAAAGCAGGAAATGTCTATGCTACTTTTGCAGAATGGAAATGAAATAAACTACTTGGCAGAAGGCGAGAATAGGAAAATAGAAGAAAAGCAACAATTACTAATACTCTGACGCTTCCCCGGCAACGGCGCCAAAAAGATGGTGGGCTCCAGTATTGTAGCAATAATGCTACAACTCCTGGAGCTTCCTTCTCTAATTTTATCAACCCGGTAGTTCGTAACAAACTTGGAAGCGACGGTGTTGTATGCACAAGTACTAGCTCTTGTCGCAGCTGTCACTTGGTCAGCTGGCACAAGTCCGCTAGCGCTCAAGCCAACTTCTATGAGTTCTCAGAAGAAGCTTTTTAACCGATGAATGAAAGCTATCTCAAAGGAAATTAACCTACTGTAGGAAGGAACTGAAAGCCAACAACCTAATTCTACTAGCTAGTCCTAATGATGCAAAGGTGGGAATGCAAACTACTGAAAGAGGTGCCATTACTTCTAGGAAGGTGAGATGCATGTGTTTAGACTACTTTGAGCTAAGGAAAGCATATTTTTGTATTTTTTTTCAAGTTGTTGGAATTATTATGTGTGTGCTTCTAACTGTGTCTTGACTGTGCAGGGATAGATCAAGGAGGGAAATGCTTGGAAAAGGTCAGGAAGGCTCAGAGAGGTTCTAAGGAATCCCTAACATCCTTTCAGAGAAGTTCACAAAGTTTAGATGCCTGGCAACCATGTTTACAAGCTTCTACAGGAAGTCTGCAGGGGTTCTACAGGATGTTCAGAATTTCTACAGGAAGTTCAGTAATTCCTACAGGATGTTCTGCAATAGGATTTTTGGGTGATGGATGAGTGGAAGAGGCTATATGGATGGACAGGGAGGTAGGAGGGGAGCTTGTGATGGCTTATGGACAGAGAGATGAGATGAAGAGGGGGTGTGCAAAGCTGGTTGGTCTAGAGGAGGTTAGAGGAAATGGAAGGCCGAAAAGGTAGAGTCACGTGGGTGATAGAAGAGTTAGGAGGCAAGTGGTCTAACTGAGAGATGAGTGGATGGCCTAGGCACGGCTTAGAAGGATAAGGGAGTGAGGGAGTAGGACTGCACAGTGTAAATGAAACAAATCATCCATGTCTTGCACATAACCGAAATTTCATCAACCTATTCTAACTGTTTTTATGAAACCACAGAACAACAACGTGATTTTGTAAGGAAACTCTTGCATGGTACTGAAGCAAAGATTCATTCCACAAGATCTGAATGCATGGACGCTGCTACAACCGAGAACATTGCATCAAAGCTTGCATGAACATGTAAAACAGTGTTTTTGGTGGGTGGCACGGTCTGCAATTCCAGTCCCTAAACAGAGGTGGAAGTGAGTGTGCAGTCAACCCTTTTTGGAACTCTGATTAACTCCAATCTCCTTACTCTAATCTAAACTACTGAAAGCAACTTTGTTCATAAAACTAACCTACTTAACCACACCAAGAAATTCAACTCAGCAAACTGTGTTTCCAAATGCATGTAAAGGAAAAGAAATACAATGCTGAAAGAAAGGTAACAATACAAAGGAAGGAGGCCTATTGCTCTCAGGTTGGGCCCAACCCCGAGAGCTATGGCTCCTCTAAGAACTCAGAACTGAACTCAAATCTGCCTACTTTTCATTAAAAGATAATAGTCATAAGTCAAATAACATGCCAAAAATGGCTTACAAAGAGCAAAACAGAGCTATCAGCTCGTAGTTCAGAATATGCAACAAGGTTTCAAAAGTCCCCATCGAAGGCTACAGCCTCATCATTTGTACATTACAAGGGCCAAGCTGGCCTCCTAAATTAGTGGGGTTTGGTTGACCAAACTAAGAGTAATTTGCTGCTTCCTCAAAATCCGTTTGGCTGCCTTCTAGCTCGGTGGTGGTGGCCGTTGGAGCTCGGAGTTGGGGGTGAAGATCACGAGGAAGGCCATTCAATGCTATGGACAACCTTCCTACAAAATCTCGATCCCATCTTGGCTGTCTCCTAACCCTCATCTGCGTGGTTTTGCTCCATTAAATGTCAAAAAAACCTGAAATAAACATGTGTTAGCCACCTAGGAATAGTGACTGCCCTCATTCGTACAAATGACATAAATATACTAAAAAATGATGCATAAGTTATGAAAAATGAAGGGTTGAGCAAGGGTAGTTAGGCCAAATGAGCCCAAAATGTTACCAAATTTGGGGCTCATCAATTGGGTCTATTCGCACTGATAATGGAAAAGAATATACATCAAATGAATTTGAAAACTATCTTTGCCAACATGGGATCAAACATCAAACAATTGTGCCTTATAATCCCCAACAGAATGGTGTAGCTGAAAGAATGAATAGAACAATCTTGAATATGGTACGATCCATGCTTTTCTTCAAAAATGTAAAGATAATGTTTTGGGCTGATGCTATTCTATGTGCTGCATATATAAATCTAATGCTATAAGAAACAAGACTCCTTATGAATTGTGGTATGGACATGTTCATAAAACATCTCAGGGTCTTTGGTTCCACCTATTATGCTTTGATACCAAAGGTACATAGAAACAAACTTGGTGCTAGAAGTCGTAAGTGTATCTTCCTGGGGTATTCAAACACCTCCAAAGCATACCGCCTCTATGATGAAGTAAATAAAAAGTTTGTTGTTTCTAGAGATGTAATTTTTCTTGAATCATCCAAATCTGACAATGTTGTTGAGCGACAACTTGATCTCTTGGATAGATTCGCAAAAACAAAATCATTTCAAGAATTTGATAATCAGATTCCACATCTTGAAGGGGGGATTCCTATTCTAGATCAACATGTGGAATCTTCTTCTGAAGAACACTCTCCCCTGAATGAAACTCCAACAACGGATGATGCTTTAAGTGATGTATTTGATAGAATTGGGAGACTCAATCTTGATTCAGTCCCAACTCAATCAACAGAGCAGCCTAGACCATCTCAGAAAAGTCCCCCAAAGTGGCTGACAAAGACACTTGAAAGTGTTCATCCTGATGAAATTGGAAAAACAGGAACCAGAAATTCAAACCGACAAAATGGAGGTGATGTAGATTACTCTAATTCACCTATTGATATGGATGTTTCTTATGATTGCGAATTGAACTTTTCTACAGATTTTGAACCAACTTCCTTCAAAGAAGCTGCTTCTCTTGATAAATGGAAAGAAGCGATGCAAAAGGAGTATGATGCCCTCATAAAGAACGGCACTTGGAAGCTGGTTGATCCTCCATTTGGAACCAAACCAATTGGCTGCAAGTGGGTCTACAAGAACAAGTACAAAGCTGACGGCTCACTTGACAAGCACAAAGCTAGGCTTGTGGCAAAAGGTTTTGCACAGAAGGAAGGGGTCGATTATGAGGAAACTTTTTCCCCCACAGCAAAATGGGCCACCATCCAAACACTCTTTGCACTAGCAGCTCAGAACTGTTAGAAAGTCCATCAAATGGATGTAAAAACTGCCTTCTTGAATGGAGATCTAAAAGAGAATGTTTTTATGTCCCAGCCTGAAGGATTTGCTGTGAAAGGACATGAACATAAAGTATGCAAACTTGTGAAGTCCTTGTATGGCCTCAAACAAGCACTGCAAGCCTGGTATGAAAAACTAACTGAGCATCTTTTGAAACTCAACTTCAATCATTTTGATCTTGATGATGCAACTTTATTTGTCAAGAAAGTTGGCAAAACAATTGTATATCTTGTGGTATATGTAGATGATCTTTTAATGACAGGGAACAATGAAAGCTACATTGCATCCATAAAGAAGGAATTGGGGAAAATTTTTGAAATGACTGATTTGGGCTATGTTCATTACTATCTTGGCATTGAAGTAACCCAACATCCAAAATCCATATTTCTTTCTCAAAAAAAATACAATGGAGATTTGTTAAACAGATTTGGCATGACAGAGTGCAATTCTCTTTCTACTCCAATGGAACAAAACTTAAAGCTCACATCTATTGAAAGAAAGGAATTTGAGGACGCAACAAAGTATAGACAGCTTGTAGGAAGTCTCATCTACCTCACTACTACTAGACCAGACATTTCATTTGCCGTTGGAATCCTCTCCAGGTTTATGCAAAAGCCTTGTGAGGGACATTGGTTTGCTGCAAAAAGGGTTCTAAGGTACTTGAAGGGAACTCAAGACCTTGGAATCAAGTATACACAGGTGAACGACTTCATCTTGATTGGATACTCTGATTCAGACTTCGATGGAGACAAAGAAACTAGAATATCTACTTCAGGATATGTTATGACTCTTGGATCAGGAGCTGTCTCCTGGAGATCACGCAAACAATCAGTTCCAGAAGATTCCACAACAGAAGAAGAATACGTGGCAGCAGCTGAAGCAACGAAAGAAATTGTGTGGCTCAGGAAAATTCTTGAAGATTTGCAGGTAAAACAAGTAAAATCAACTCCACTCATGATTGACAACACCTCTGCAATAAAGTTGGCCAAGAACCCAAAGTTCCATGATCGTACAAAGCACATCAATACTAAATATCATCTGATTTGACATCCTGTTGAGGCCAAAACAATCCATCTCCGTCATTGTTCCACAAATGAGCAAATCGCAGACATCTTCACCAAAGCGCTTGGAAGAGAAAAGCTTGAAAGATTCAGAACGATGCTTGGACTCACCAACATCCCTTCAGATTAAGGGGGGGAATGTTGACACCTAATCCTCTGCGATTGGGTGAATTTGGAATGTGAACAGTCATCAGAAGATGAACTGAGCAGTCACATTCTTTGTATATAACAATAGCTACCTAATGAAATAAATCGAATCAGTTTTCTGCCAAACTGGAGTTACACCTGGCCTGATAGATACGATGAGAAAATTATCAAAACATTTATATCTTTAATAGCTTCATTTTAATTGTGGCCCTTTCCATCCAGTGCTCTCAACTCATTTCGATGTGCTCTTTGTAAAGCAAAAAAAATTAATAAAAACTCCAAAAGAATCCATAAAAACTCTAACCCTCAAAAAAGCAATGATCTAACCCTAACTAAGTCAAGGATCATATTTGCCTTGAGGATTAAAGAGATATTGTAGAATTATGGTAATGCAAAAGAATTTCATGGAAACCCAAAAATAATTCATAGAAACTCCAAAAGAATTTATAGAACCTTAAAAAAAGTAATAATCTAACTCTAATGAAGTCAAGAATCATATTTACCTAGAGGATTAACCAAATATTGCAGAATTATTGTAACACAAAAGAATTTCATAAAAATCCCTAAATAATTCATAGAAACTCAAAAAAGAGAAATAATCTAACCCTAATCAAGTTAAGGATCATATTTACCCCAAGGATTACCAAATAGTGCAGAATTAATCATCATTAACTTGCACAGTCCCGACAAATGTAATTACATAAAGAAAAGAAAACCGGAATCAAGTTCTGGTATAGGAGACTTGATTTAATTCTAACATTAACAAGATCTTAAGCCTAATCAATGGAAAATAAAAAAATTTCAAAGTAAACAGATAGTATTGTGAGGGTTAATAAAGGAAATTGTCAAATATTCAGCTAGAGAAATGCAAGAACTTACCAAATTTACAGTGTCCAAAAATGCGTTCACTATACTCGCCCAAGACTATCCCATGGTGATGACTTCGATGTTGTTTTCCTACCTCAAAACTAAAGGAAATTTTGAAATTAAGAGGGGTTTATAATAAGATATTGAAATCTGAACCCAAATGGAAAACTATGAAGATATTTCATTTTTTGTTTATGAAAGCTTAGAACCCGTGGCAGCAATGGATGTTGGAAAGAAGACAAGCTAAAACATAAAATTCACCCAAAACACATGAGTTGTGGCTCTTCTATTGATCACACAAAACTTGATTCTTACAATGAACCCGGTGAAGGGTATTTAACCTTTTCGACTAGCGACTCACCTAAAATATCTTGACATGCAACCACACACTAAAAGTCGTCTATCACTTAACTTGACTTTACTCAACACTCAGCACTTCAACACTCAACACTCAGTTAATTGACTCTCTAAATTTAGTGAACTCCTCATGCGAGAGTAATTAGCTTATTTTAACACTCGCCCTTAATTACAACCACTAAACTAAGACTAACACATAACAACTGAAAATGCTTGTTGGTCTATGTCTCAGCGAGGCTTACAACACCCAAGTTTATTCTATGAAGCTCAAACCCATCTTTTTCTAATGACTTACTAAATATATCGACCGATTGATCACTAGATTTACAAGGCTTCAAGTGAACTTCTCCATTGCTCATGAGTTCTCTAATAAAGTGATATCTAGTATCAATATGCTTGCTCTTTTTATGAAACACACTATTCTTGGATAGTGCAATCGTTGAGGTGTTGTCACAGTAAATTGTTGTTGATCATTCTTTTTTTTTTTCTTGAGTCCATAAAATACTCTTCTTAACCAAACTACTTGACATGTTGCTTATGTTGCTGCTACATATTCTGCTTCTGCTGATGAAAGTGTCACAATGAGCTGCTTCTTAGATTCCCATGAAATCACACCTGAACCAAGATGGAACAAAAAACCAGAACTGCTCTTCCTATCAGCCAAACTTCCTGCAAAATCACTATCTATGTATCCATTCAAATCCTTTGTTACTGTGTTTTCATACATTATGCCACAATCTCTAGTTCCTGTTATGTATCTCAGAATTCTTTTTCCTGCACTCCAATGTGTGTCTTTTAGAGTCTCCATAAATCTGAAAATCAAACTCACTCCTTGCATGATATCTGGTCTTGTAGCTGTGAGATACATGAGGCTGCCAACCAATCTTTTGAATAGAGTTGGATTGACATCTGATCCTTCATCATCCTTGCTTAACTTTGTACCTATTGCAATTGGTGTAGGGACAAGTTTGCAATTTTCCATCCTGAATATTTTCAGCAAATATTGGCATATTTATTTTGACAAATAACAATTCCTTTCTCAAATTGCTCAACTTTTATGCCAATAAAATATGTTATGAGACCAAGATCTGTCATCTCAAATTCTTTCACCTGTAAAAATCATGTCATCAACATATAATCAAACAATCTAAATCTGTCCATGCTCATTTACCTTTGTGTACAAGGTAGGCTCAATGTTCCTTCTACAAAATCCATTCTTAATCATGTAGATGTTGATTCTACTATACCAAGATCTAGGTGCTTGCTTGAGTCCATATAGTGCCTTCTTCAACTTGTAAACTTTATCTTCGTTACCTTCAACTTCATAACTTGGAGGTTGTTGCACATAAATTTCTTCTTCTAGAATTCAATTCAAGAAGGTTGATTCCACATCCATATGATATATTTTCCACTTGTTCTGAGTTGTTGTGGCTAGAATTGCTCTTACAGTATCTAATCTAGCTACTAGAGCAAATGTTTCTCCAAAGTCTATTCCTGGTTGCTGCGAGAATCCTTTTGCTACAAGTCTCGCTTTAAATATGTAAATTTCGCCTTTCTCATTCAACTTTGTCTTGTACACTCACTTCACACCAATGAAATTTTTGTCCTTTGGTAATTCAATCAAATCCCATGTATCATTCTTTTCAATACCTTCAATTTCTTCATCCATGGATTGCACCCAATTTTAAACTTTGATTTCTTCTTCAAACGAAGAAGGTTGGAATGACAACAATGCAAAATTTGAAATAACATCCAAATCATCATAAATATCTTTCAGACTTCTCACCTTTCACTTACCATTGCTTGATTCATTGCCTGATTGATTATTAGGAGAACATTGATCTGTTGATCTACTTGAGGATCCATGTTGCTAAAAAAATCTTAGAGTCCTTATTGGTGTGTCTTTGTTTGGTGTCTTCACCTGTGATTCTTGCTGCTCCTTTTCTACTACATCATCTTCTTCCATCAGTGCCACTTGTGCATCAACTATTTTGTCTATACTACCATTCTACGACTCTTATTCTTTGAACACAACATCTCTACTAATTATGGTCTTCTTGGTGATAGGGTTATACAATTTGTAAGCTTTTGATTTCTCACTATAACCAGTAAATATGAATTTTTCACTTTTATCATCCAATTTTCCTCTTCGCTCTTTAGGCACATGTGCATAAGCTACACATCCAAATACTCTGAGATGAGATACGCTGCAAGACATACCTGACCATGCTTGTTCTAATACTCTGTTCATCAAACTCTTTGTAGGAGATCTGTTGATCACATAAATAACACACGCAACTACTTCTACCCAATACTCATTAGACAAGTTTCTTCCTTTCCACATGCTTCTTACCATGTTCATAATTGTCTTGTTCTTTCTCTCTACTATACCATTCTACTGCGGTGTGTACCTGGTTGTAAATTGTCTTCCGATTCCATGTTGTTGGAAGTAATCTGTTGTGGCCAGCAATAATCCCCTTCTTATTTAGTGTTATTACTAATACTAAATAAGTGGGGACCCTTAGTCAAAAATTTAAAAAATCAATTAGTGCTTGAATTTCCTTTTTCAATAAAACCGACCATCATAAACTTAGGAGAATACCCTTGAAAAAACTAAAAAAGCTTAAGTTTTATGATAAGGTAGGATAAAATCACTCCTTAAGAAATATCGCATCGCAAAAAGGATAATGGATACCTCCTTACAAACACAATTCTAAGGTTGCGAGATCGCGATGCGAAACTCCATCGCATCGCATGCATCAAATATCACTTACGCTGAAAAACCTCAAACTGTCGATATGCGATGGCGCATATTGCAAATCGCATTTCACGGAAAACACATTAATAGATGATTTTCATATGCTACGCTCTAGCGATATTGCGATGTTGCGATATTGCGATATTATGATGTTGTGATATTGCGATCGAGTGAAAAAGCGATAAAGCGATAGAGCGATATTGCAATGTTGCGATCTGCGATATTGCGAAGCAAATCACAAAATCGCTTCATCACAAATCTTTCGGGCTCGTTGTTCAAAAAAGTATTTTCCATAAACCGAGACCTGGTTATGCACTTTAATGCTAATTAATGAGTTAGTTGCCAATCATTAATGAAATAGGGTTTCATGCTTATCGAAGAGCCATTTCACGTAAGGTGGTATATTTTATATGTCTTCGGCATTTAAAGCTTTCCCGTCACCTTTTCCTTATCATGATTCTCACCTCATTTGTAAACTACAGGAACAAAGAATAGAGAACTATACAAAACAGTATTCAGGATACTATGGGAAAGAAAGGCAAAGCTCCGAGTTCTGAAGATCAAGAAATGACACCCTTGTATACAGACACCGCCTGTAACAGAGACGCTAGTATTACTACTTGGGAATGCATGTATAGTCTACTTGAGGAAGAGAATCCCAAAATAATGGAGGTTACAGCTACTATAGGCTCACACGGGTCTTCTGAGGTGTCTATTACAGAGCTAGCTTGCTCATTCTTACACCGAATAGTGGCGAGGCCCAAAATTATTCCATACACGGACATGGTTAAATGGGTACTGGATAGCGCTGACATCAAAAACAAACAATTCAAGACTCAGTGTCAGCAACTTACGGAATCATTATTTTCAGAAAATTTAAGCTTTATATCTGCTAACAAAAAGTGTGCAAGAGGAAAAAAATCACACCAGGGAAACCCGGATCAATAAATGGAGGCAGTTTCCGATGCGTGAAACCTCTTGAAAGGGAAAGCCTCTAATTGCTCAGTCACCTGTAAGCCCAGAAATTTGTAAGAAAGAAACGCTAGAGGTAAAAAGGTAAAACTCGAATCTTAAAACCAGTGTTATTTGTCAAAAATATCTTCAAAATGGTATGTATATATGCTCAGTAACTGCAGACAGGTTGGAGACAGAAGGCTCATGAAAAGGCACAATCAATCAAAAGATTGACTAAGTTGAATTGGGATTCTTACTGGGTAGATTTGGTAAAACCACATAGCCAGTGCATGACTCTCAAATGTATCATCAATTCTACCGAGAAGATGGCGCCAACTCTTGCCGATGTCATTTTCGCAGGATAGTTAAAGTCGGAAGTCGGCCAGCCGACTCTTCTCAAACAAATGTTGAATGCTTGCGATTTCAAGGAATAGATACAAAAATAGTTAGATGTTAGTATTAATTTTGCTTTATTTTTGCCTGAAATGAGGACGGTCATTTAAACCGTATCCTACATATTTGTAATAAGTTATTTTTAGATTTAGTTAGTAGTATTTAAACCCTTCTCATGCATTTAGAGAAGGGTCCTAAAATTTGTCAAAAACTTGTCCTCAGAACGTGCACTTTTGCACCCTTCGAGGAGGTTTTGATGAATGAATGGAACAAGATTTATTGATGTCTGCATTTAATATCCACTACTGATGTTGCACTTTTGTACTCTTAGTGGATGTTGGATTAAGAAGAGATAAATCATTATCGCTTGAAGCTCATGAGTAGAACTAGTTATAAATGGTACTTCTATCTCTTAACTCTTTCTGCCTTTGTGTTAAAGTGATATTTATGTTCAGTTGTTTATATATTGATGTGTGAATTCTTGAGTTATCATTTGGCACTTCTGTACGGTGATAGCTATTTATTTATGCTTAATGTATGAGTAGCTTATTATGCAATATGTTTTTCACAACTGTTTCGTCTAACTTTTTTATACGAAGTGGTTTATCTCTATTGAATTCTCTTCTTATAACAGTTGAATGATCTTTATTACCAATTGTTATTTGATATCATTTTAGATTGCATAGCGGAAATATTACACCCCGGGTTAGTGTAGAATTAGATATTTCTGTTTATTAGAATGCAATTGCATGTTATTAGATTAGAGTTAAAGTAAAAGCATTTTACTTAGGAAATTTTAGAAAGGAAATATCAAATCTCAACATACACACACATAAATTGGAAAATTGGTCCCATATCCCCAGTCGGACCCACTATACCAAATGGAAAAGGAGCTGCTAACCAAGGTCTAGACCGGGTGGGTATCCCCCTTGTTGTAGACCCAATTTTCGGGGCTTCAACATATTTGGCGCTAGAAGGGGGGCCTGAACTGTGAATGGAAAGTAAGTCTAAATATAGTCCCACCAGTTTTAGCACATATATATGTTTGAAGTCCATAGCAGCCAGTAACTGAAGGTGTGTGACTAAAGCAGCATCGCTTGTAGGCTAGATAATGAACGCACAACTGCTGCCGTTGCTGGCTAGATTTCCGGCTTTGGAACTTGGCTAGGATGACTCGAATAAACCTGGGCTGGGAGATGAAATGAAATGGACCTAGGCCTGCTTGCTACTTCAACCTTGCGACCTGAAGAGAGGCAAAGCCTCGAAAAGATTTGGCTATGGCACGAATAGATTGAGTTGCTTAAAGGGTTCAGAGTAGGGGGGGAAATCATTCAATGTTCGCACTGCATTACATTGAATTCTGGCATGAATTCGTATCATAAAAACTGAAAAACCCTGACATACAGGCTTAACATATTTGGGCTACGGCTTCATCAGAGCAAGATTCTTGATGATTGAAAGAAACTCAGAGGGTTCTAGATAAACCCTACTATTTTGACCATTCTCGCTAAATTCAACTGCATTCATTTTTTAATATGCTGAATGTTCATAATTAGTGTCAGAAGGGCCATGGTTGACCTTTTGTTTCTTGTTCTCGGCATTTTCATCAGTTTCTGAGGCTCCATGAACTCTTTCAATACCCTCAAAAATCCAAACAAGAAGGCCAAACTATAATGTCCTGCAGCAAATTCAAAAACTAATGCTTTCCCATATACATAAACCTTCATTCCCTTCCAATATCCATAAACAAATGCCTTCTCAGGGTTCACTATGAATTCATTTCCATAAACAAATGCCTTCTCAGGGTTCACTATGAATTCATTCCCACGTCTACTGACCTGCATTATGAAAGCATACAAAAACAAAGACCAAGAACGTTTCTTCCAACGGTAAAGGAGGTTTCAGAAGCATATGCCGCTCCCATCTGGTTTTATTTTGACATTGCTGTAGCTGATGACACCTTCGTGGCGCGTACTGAGCCTCCATGGGGTTGGCTGGTGCAGTAGATGACAAGGGTGTGGCTTTAGACAAGCGTCTATCAACGTGTTTAGGGTCACCTTCCACACGTCTTCGCTTCTCATTTTCGAAGTTCAGGAAGTGGGAGGTCGTTCGCTGAAGTACAAGCTAAGCGTCAGGAGCAAGACAACATCTGTCAAAATGCATGTAAGCGAAGTTGTTATTATAAATAATTGAAACTTACATTTATATTATATATTAAATTGTTTATAAAATTTTGTTTTCCCCTTTTTCATATATTTTCATTGTTTGAGCGTTCTAATGCTACTCCTTGCCTCCTTTCTCATAACAGGTTTACGCGCGATTTCTTCCCTTCTAAAAGGCCTCTTCCTCCTTTACTAAATCAGGTGTGGTTTCATCAGTTTTCTCCACAAAATCCCTGAAGTTCTCTTAATTTTTTCGAGGGTTGGGTTTTTATAGTGTTATCTACGGTTAATATCAGTGAAGGGCCTTTAGATCCAAAGGTATTATGGGGCAGCAATCTCTGATATACAGTTTTGTGGTGAGGGGCACCATGGTGCTTGCGGAGTACACGGAATTCAAAGGCAATTTTACAAGTATTATTGTTCAATGCCTGCAAAAGCTTCCCGCCAGCAACAACAAGTTCACATACAATTACGATAATCATACCTTCAACTACCTTGTTGAAGATGGCTTCGATATGTATTTGTTTTGAGATGATTTTGTTGATTTTTGAGTTTTTTCGGTAGACTTAGGGTTACATTTTGCATTCGTTTTGGGAATAAGGGTTTTGCTTCGATGAATATATTGGGTTTCTGAGAAAAGGTTTTCATTTTATTTTTAATGGTAAGTGAGGTTATGTTATGTTGTGATGGGGTTTGATCGGTTCTTCTGGCTAAGTTTGGATCTGTTTCTTACTTCTTAGGCTCACTGATAACAGTGACTATAGGTTGGTTCGATCGTAGGCCTGAAACCTCATTAAAAATATGAATACATTCCACAATTTTGTCCATTGGTACCTTCTCCTTCAGAATGGGAAGAAAAGAGTAATCAGCGAAACTCTGAGTGACCATTTGGCTTTTTGGCCTGGGTAGTGTAAAATCCCGCAAAGTCCAATGATGAAGGTAACTCAAACCTTCAATGGCCTCCCCACATGTGTTGTCAAGGCAGTCTGGAATGGCTTCTTGGGCTTACTGGTAGCGCCAATTCTTGACTTCTTGGATCTTAGACTTGCATCTGTTGTCTCTGTAGTTTTCGTGGAGTTTCAACTCGAGGTTGCAGCGCTTTAGAACTTATTTCGGTGGAATTCTATTTTAATCTAGTAAGACGAAAGTTCCATGGAAAATTTTAGGGGCTAATGTTCGCCCAGTGGGCTAATTTTCCATGATTTTTCCACAAAAAAGATTCGCTAATTTCCAATTTTATAAAAGACGATTCGCCCAAATTTTAGAATATAAAATTATTTTACCTTAAAAATCGCCAACATTATATAGAGGTTATATATAAAATCATTATAAATTTGAATAATTTTACATTTATATCAATAAACATTTTATAGTTTGCATATTAGGGATTAGTGATATTCGCCAATGTTTCTAAACTTCAAGAAAATTTTCTATCCTTAAAATTTTCCTTGGACGAAACCCCAATACATGAGATCCAGAATATGGTAGGGCCAAGATCTAAGATATCCAATATACATTGAGTCAGAGGGATCTTGAATTTCATACAACAAATTTTGCATTATGCATATGTGTCTTTGAATTGCAAGTTGCATAATGACCGAATAAGAAACATGTTCGGAGCATGTGATTTATTATCATTTTCTATACTGTAGAATTCACTGCTAACTACATGATGAAACCCCTAAGAGGATGTGAATTGGTTAGTATAAATAATCTACTCAAATCTCCTAAGTTAAACCACCCGTTGGTTAGGTGGACCACGGACAACAAATTCCTTAGTGAATCTCATAATTTCCTCTTGTATTGATAATCTATCATGAGATGAAGCTTGTTGAGTTTTGGCTCTTTACCCAGCCTTCCCATGCATTCAACGTTTTCTTGATTTCTTGGTGACTTCTGCAATCAAGGTCAGTTATTGGACAAGCATGAGAAGGGAAGTTATAGTGGTCTCTAGTGGAGTTCTAGGACAATTTTGACAACCAAATTACCAGCACCAGCAGGATATGATATAGTTCTGGATATTTTTTCTTCTTACTGCTTTTAGCATCTTGCACAACTATAATTATATTTCTCTCCTTTTTAATGGCCTTCATATGTAGAGGAACTGATTCATATTCTCTCTTTTATTTCATTTATTATTCTTTTCAATTTGTTAGCTACTCCCTAGAGCATTATTCTAACCTTCTGTTCTTTGGGAGAACTGAAGGAAATTGTCTCTAATGTATCCAAAATTCAAATACAAAGATTTATACTCTACTATCTTCCTTTTTCCTTTTCATCAGAAGAGGTGGGTTTCTTAGTCATTAAGGATTTATTTGGATTATATTAAAAAGAAAAGGCAGTGGGAAAATATCCAGGAGGCTTATGTACAGTCAAAAGGTTATGTTACATCATATTAAAGCAAAAAACCTAGTTTCATCAGTCCATGGCTGACAACAAGATAGTGGTCCCTAGTCTTGCCTAAGATACTTCATCCCTTCCATGATGGGTTTCTGAAATTCCTTTCAAAATTCAGTAGTAATGGATTATGTATAATTGATCTACACATCGCACTACAAGATTTCATCTACAATCTTGTCATAAAGCATGAATATGTTTTGTTTATGTGGAGTGAATTGTGTGTATTAGCTAATTTCATTGATGTGTGGGTAGTTCTCTCGCAATGAACTATGTATATTCAATTCTCTACGGTCTGGTGAAAGCAGCATGCAGGAGTGGCACTTTCTCAGCATCTAGTTCACATTTATTGCTATAATGAGACTCGTGAGTTGAGGCAACACCTTCTGATCTCATTGATATAACCTAGCATGCAGGAGTGGCACTTTCTCAGCATCTAGTTCACATTTATTGCTATAATGAGACTCGTGAGTTGAGGCAACACCTTGAGGTTCATATTCTAGCTCAAAAATATGTTACATTTTGTTGTAGTTCTTTTTTGGAAACATTGTTATAAGTGATTATTAGCTGTATAGAGTTAATTCTAATGGAGTGAATTATGTATATTAGCTAATTTCGTTGATGTGTGGATAATTCTCTGCAATGAACTGTGTATATTCAATACTTTGTCATATCAACGCTGCAATGCAATGAACTGTGCATATTCAATACTTTAATGTCATATCAATGCTGCAATGTATATCAATGTTGGAGAATTTGTAGGTAGATTAAAGCTGGAACCATTCATTGATATAACCTAGCATGCAGGAGTGGCACTTTCTCAGCAGTGAGTTGAGGCAACACCTTGAGGTTCGTATTCTAGCTCAAAAGTATGTTACATATTGTTGTAGTTCTTTTTTGGAAACATCGTTATAACTGACAATGGTAATGCAAGATTGAAGATTAATGCACATATTGAACTAATTTTACAAGGTCTACAAAGTCAAGCACATTCTCTATTTCACAATTAATTTGTTCTGCAACTCTAAATCTTCAGATGATTACAAACGATTAGTATCCGTTTCAAATGACATGCTCTGTTTCAATATCTAATTTATATATGATCACATTCTAACTATGAGGAGATGCTAGTAGAAAGTAAGTTGATGCTAGTGGAAAGTAAGCTGGAACAAGTTGGGATGCTAGGAAAGATGCTAGTGGCTATCCAACTAGTTCTTATGCTACTGGAGATGTTGCTGGTGGATATGAACTGACTTTTGAACCATTGTGCTCTTTCCAATCCTCTCATACATTGACTTATTTATACTTTGCTTGGATAACAAATAATTCTAATGGAGTCAATTGTGTATATTAGTTAATTTCATTGATGTGTGGATAGTTCATTGAACTGTGTATCACCTTGAGGTTCATATTCTAGCTCAAAAATATGTTACATTTTGTTGTAGTTCTTTTTTGGAAACATCGTTATAAGTGATTATTAGTTGTATAGAGTTTTGGATGTCTCATACGTATTTCATGTTATGTTCAGGCCGCTCTTTCAAAAGAGGGATAACCATAAAGGCGTTCTCTACCACTAACAAAGATCTTTATGCTGGAACTCTTTTCTTGCTATTTCTTTCTGTCATCTTTTTAATAGCGGGTAGGTTACATCTACAACCTAAATGGAGACCAAGTGTTTCATGGTTCAAAAATGCCGAATCCCATCTCAATCATCATTTGTCAAGACTCTTCGGAGTCCGAGATAATGCAGTGGCTTGCTTCTGGTAGAATCTGTGGCTTGCTTCTGCTTCTATGGCTCAGACTTCAGCTTACTAAACTATCACTTAGGAAGGTTTAGAATCGACTACTTCAACTTCAAACTTAGTAGGATGTATAATCCGATACTTCAACTGCTTCTAAGGCTGGAGAATAACTCACTTCAAACAAAAGTGTTTACAATAAAAAATAAATTCTGCAATCCAAATGCATTCATAGCTTATAAACTTAGATGCAACCATAATTTCCCTTTGAATAATACTTTGGGCTTAGATGTTCATTATGCTTTGGTTTTATATTGAGCCCTCTGTCATACCAATTTTGCTCGTAATACCAACTCAATGATCTTTGCAAAATCAACTCAACGCCGCTTGTAATACTTCTACCAAAAAGTTGCAACCAACTTTGTTTGCACTATCAAAACGATGCAATGTCAATGCAATATCAACGCTGCAATGTATATCATTGTTGGAGCATTTGTAGGTAGATTAAAGCTGGAACCATTCATTGATATAACCTACCAATTTTGCTGGTAATGCCAACTCAATGCTCCTTGCAAAATCAACTCAACGCTGCTTGTAATACTCATACCAAAAAGTTGCAACCAACTTTGTTTGCACTATCAAAACCATGCAATGTCAATGCAATATCAACGCTACAATGTATGTCACTATTGGAGCATTTGTAGGTAGATTAAAGCTGGAACTATTCATTAATATAACCTAGCATGCAGGAGTGGCACTTTCTCAGCATCTAGTTCGGTCAACCTTCAATTGATTGGGGATAACCATAAAGGCGTTCTCTGCAAAAGTGTTTCCAATTCAGTTTGACAGAATATATTTTTGTGATGACTTGTATTATCTGCATTCTCAAGTTGAACCTACTCATTGCAGGGACTTGCTACCTCGCAACCTCCCTTGTTTAAAATATATTCTAGGCAACCATCCCATGATTCTTAAAATGCTAAAGATTTCCTAGATTTTGAAGATGCAACATGAAAGAGTTTCTTACACTGTGATTACTTTTTCATAATTACCCCTTTTAAAATTAAATAAATAAACTAAAACTTATATATCATATATGGTTAAGATTAATATTTTTTATAACCTTATTATAAATTAAATAAACATATTAAATTAGCATTATTCACAATTTTTTATTTAAATAAAATATCTATTTGAATTTATCAAAATATCCTTAAAAAAATTATATATATAAAGATAATCTATCCACAAACATATATGAAAACATGGTAAGATCTAATAATTCAGAAAAACAACTCTGAAATATAAATATTGTATTTGGATTGAGACCATCAATAATAATAACAAAAATAATAGAAAGTAAAATATTTTAAAAGAGTAATTATAATCCACATTGTCAAGTATAAAAAGTCATTTATTTTTAAGATTACCAAATAATTATATAAAATTTAATAATTCAAAAAAATATTACTTAAAATTTAATAACTCAAAAAACAACTCTGTAATATAAATATCGTATTTTTATTGAGTCAATTAATAAAAATAATAGTAAAAATAATTAAAATTCTCTTTTTTTCTAGAAAAATATAAAAAATGATTTATATTTAAGATTGTTAAATAATTTTATTTACAAATATGTTTATTTTGGAATAGGTTTTAAGAATTTTAATTTAATTATCAATAATTAATATGTGGATGGCAGGGACTTAACCTCAACAAAATATTTAAAAATATTCTTAATAGTAGTCACGGATAAAAAGTTCAATTTTATTTTAAAGATAGTTATGTCTTTCTATGCTTTTCAATTAAAAAAATAAAAAAGTTATTAAATCAAAGTATATGTGAAATATTTTAATTGTGAAATAAAAAATAAAATTTAGATATGAAGTAGTGATGAACTATAAGATTATAACAAAAAACTATTTATAAGAGTAAGAATATATAAATTTTTATAAATAAAAATTTTATTTCATGTTTTTTAAATGTATATGATTGACTTATTTACAATTTGAATGGACTTAATAATTAAAAATATATTTTTTCTTATAAATAAAAATTAAAAAAAATAAAAAATATACTTGCATAAATTTTAATAATAAAAAAACTATATAAAATTTTTAATAAGGAATTTAGACTTCTGTGATCCATAACATTGTTTAGATAATCTTCGGCAAAATCACATAACCAATCTTTTGTCGACGCGTTTCGAACCAACCAGTGTGGTTCATCGTCAGGACAAGTTGAAGAACCAATCTGGCCTAGCTTGCTTAAATAGAGGTGCAGAGACTCCAGGGTTAATAATACCAACGGCTAATTTTGACCAATGACCCTAGTCAAATTAGTTAAATTAATATTTAAATATTTTTTATATAGTTTTTATAAAGGCGTTAATTAAAAATAAGTAATAAATAAATCTAATATTAATTAATTATTAAGAGAGTTCTAAGTAGTACCCTATCTAATAATCTAATGGTTATATCGCATTTATTTATACTTGATATTATTCTAATATAATTTTTACAAAGTAATAAACCTTATTAGGTAATGGTAATAATGGTAATAATTTTAGAATATATTATTTCTATCTATTATTTGAATATAAAGGTCTATTCCAAAATTAAATTTAGTAAGTTATATATGCTTATTAAATGATCTACTGAATAATATATAATTCCAAATAAATTGTTAACTCTTAATTCTTCCTAGAATTTAGCTCCTTATGGTAAAAATCAGATTTTAGGGTTATTAAAGACCCAACCAATAAATCGTAAATATCTATAAAACCCAATGGTTAAATACTCAATATTAAATCAATATTTTAAGTTTAAATATACTCACACTAGTACTATTAATATATCATAATATACCCATAAACCTACCTTAATAATTCAATTTCATTTCAAAGGGACCTGTTTTGGACAGTGAAGATCAATCATACCTGTACAAACAGATCAGTCCTACCTGTGCACGCCAAATCAAAATTCTGTCAACCAACAAGTGTAATGTATTGTTGAAATTTCATTTTTAACATTTAAAATTCTTAAATTATTTTAGTGTTAAAAATGATAATTATTATTGCTTGTTATCAATTTCAAAAACCCCTATACCCGTCACCTTGTAATATTCCTAACTACTCATCTCATTATCACTCTGCTATCATTTCCTCTCACACCTTAGCCTATTGCCATATTCCTACTATGATTTTAAAACCTTTTCCTACACCGCTCTTCAAACCTTGTCATCAACTCATCATTTTTAAATCGGCCTTCTGGCAATCAAGTACCAACAATTGGGATACTCAATGTACAAGTCCGTGCAATGGAAAGACAAGTGTTAAACTGTCTATCCCTAAATGAGTTCATTCATTTCGACTGCTGGAGTTATAAAATAATCTTTTGACCCAAGTCTGCTCACGGAATATATATATCCGTTACCATCATACGATTTGTATATGGTGTTATCATGATTATACCTATGCAAATTAGTACTGCTCCTTTGTCTTCATGATGTGAATGCGCCTTCCAAATTTGCATTGTCATCATAGCAATTGGATGAAGGTCGGCTGTTGAGTTTTCATTTTATAAAACTCTGAGTTCATAAAGTGCGTTACCGTGTTAGTGTTCAGACTCTGAGTTTCTCAAAGAGGGCCGAGATAGTAGGTGCTACAAAGGGAGAGAATAGCAGACATGCTTACCCTGAGTTTTTACTTCTTCCCATAAATCGAGGACGTTAACCAGGTCGCTTGCTCAAGCAATTGAAGAAGTAAACTCAGAGAATTGAAGACGTTACCAGGTCAGCTCAGTGGAACGCAGGAAAAGAGGTAACAAATTGAAAGTCCTGATTAAATTTCTGAGCATCAACAAAAGGGTTAGAACAAAGATTTTTAATAAAATGACCAATAGAGCAGAGCCCGAAAAATTTGATAGTTCACAATATCATGAAGACTGTGTCACAATTTTAAGGGAAAAACAATGGTTGTCTTTTCTAGAGAAATTCAATGGAAACAATGAAGAAGTTACAAAGCAATTTGCATTTTCCTTCAATGGAGAGAAAGCTTTAATAGGAAACTTCTCTTTTAGAATTTCAGAGGATAACATAGCACAAACATTGGGAATCAATCCAGAAGGGGAAAAATATTTCAAAACCAAACAATTTAAGGAAAAATCATGGACTCAGTTTATGTCTAGGTCAAGGGTTTCCTCTGTCAATTGGAAAAAGGGTGTTCCTAGAAGCTGGCTAATTCACCCATGGGATGAAATGGTGTACATTATTCAAAAATTTGTTACATGTGAAGGACATTACAGTATAGTATACCTATATCACATCAAACTTTTGTTGCACTTAAAAGGTCAATGCACCATCAGTTTGCCCTATTTTCTCTTACAGAGTTTGACTAAAATGTCAAAGACCATTCAGAAACAAAAGGGTAATGAAGATAAGAGTTTGTATCATTTTGGGTTGATCAAAATTCTAATTGAATTTGAGTTGCAGAGGAGAGGAAAAACATGGAAAGAATTTTTAATTTCCAATCAAATTAAAGAAGATGAACGGGAACAGCAAGAAAGCACAGAGTTTATGCTTGATATTGATGAAGAAATCCCTGAGCGTAAGTCAAGCAATGTTCCTCAACCCAGTAGTAGTGTAAGGACAAGAAGGATGAGGCAAGAAACTACCAAGAAAATTGAAAAAGATAAAATCTTCACTACTTATAAGAGAAGATCAAGGAGAATAAAAAGGAATCAAACAGAAGATGATCAACCAGAGCTGAATGCAAATGCACCAATGGACATTGAAAGCAATACTAATTCACAGCCAGAACAAGAAGCAAAAATGGAAATCAAGAGTAACAAGGAAGAAAGGAAAGAGCCAGTACCTACAAACAAGAAACAGAGAAGGTTAGAGAAACAAATTGAAGAGCTAAAAGAGGAATTGATGGAAGCAAACATGTTGGAGAAGGTCATAAAGAAGGAAAATGAAATGTTGACAGCTTAGAGCAAGAAGATTCAACTGAAAAATGAGAAACTGAAGAAGCAAATCAAAGAACTTAAGACTGATCAAACTAAAACGTGCAAATGGGTGACAAAATGGTACACTCAGAAAAAAGCTCTCAAAGAAAAATATAAGAATCTGAAACTTCCGAGTTCAGAAGAATGCCCAAGTTCAGAAGAGTATAGATGTCTTGCTACAAGCGGCAGAGGCATAAGCAGGAACATAATATAAAGGGAGCACATCAGGATTAGCATGAGGACATGCTAAATAATTGAGCTTGGGGGAGATGTTGGTACTATTTTATTTCCATTCTTTTCTTCTAAATATCCATCATTTATCTATCATTTTATCCCATAGACCCCTCATACCCCATTGAAATTGATTAATGAAGCATTATAATTATTATTTTACATTAAATTTAATTTGTGGATTTTTATGTTAAAAATTAGAAATTTTCAACAAAATTACAGGATGTCATGACTTCCTGTAATTGGTTTATGTTGTGACATGTGGCATGGCAGGAAAATCGAAACATAGGATAAGGACGTGATCTAGGATGTACATACATGGTGAAATATCTATTCAACATCGAATCTGGAGCTCCTAAATACATGGTCAATGTTGGTCAAACCCAACCTTTTTGGTTGTAAAAGCAGCAGAAATCTGAAGTTACCTAAATTGATTTCATTTTGTTTTAGAAATCAGTTAGGATTATAAAAAGACGAACCTAGCCTTTTTGATTGTAAAAGCATAAACATTTGGAGCAATAATGCATGTATGTTTTGATGTAAATGGTAATAACTAGGAGGAGGCAAGGGCAGGTTTAAGACTGTGTATTCCAGAACTCTGTTCTAGTATGTAATTAACTTTCCAAAACTTAATCACAGGCGGCATTTCATTAATTGTAGTGTTTATGTGTTAACATTTTCATCACCTGAAGTTTTCTAAGTGTGCCATCGAAGCGTGGAAGGGCCCTACGTGAAGATTGGTACACTGTCGTTTCATTTTTGTAGGATTTAGCCTTTAAATCTGAATAGAGTTTGATGTTATTTCCTTTCTTGTGAGTTTATTAATTCAATTAGAAGTTCTGGCGAGTGTTATTGTATGATTCATGGTGATAGCTTGAAAATTCAATTGCTAAATTATTGAACAAGATCTTGTAAAAGGTTTAATTGAACATTGAATATCAAAGTATCTCTATGGACTCCGTTTTCATGAATTTGAGTTTTACTATGCTTAAAAGAGTTTTTGGTTTTCATGAATGCTTAGTGTGTTAGCTGGAAAGAGTTTTTGTGAACTATATCCTTGTAAGAGGATTGAAGATTCAGACTAGTAACACTCTGTTTTAGAACAGCTAATTAAATTAGAGGATATAGGTGTTTAAATTGTGAAAGGAAACATATTCCAATGTCTTGTAAAAGAGTGTTGTAGCCTGTCACAGTAGACACTTATCTAGGTAGATGAGATCCTTTTAGGTCTATAAACTTTAGACACGTGCCTCTAAGTTTACCTACCTTGGCTAACATTAAATTTAGTCTAATCTAGACCCATGGATTGGTAACTACAAGGAGTATGTCACATCAATCCCTATTATTCATGGAAAAGGGGCTAACCACATGTGTGTGATATAAAAGACTATAGAAGAGTATATTTTTTAACTCTAGTTAATAGTTGATGTAGTCAAACTTAACCACTAACAGGCTATCGGGTTGTGTTATAATCGGGCCACTAGGAGGAAGGGGCATTTTATACTTTCGAGATAATCGTGTTCCATAACTGAGCAAACATAGCCAGAAGAGATAGGAGGTTTAACAAATAGAGAGGATATGTGAACTATAGCAGCCCACATGCCACAAACATTACTTCTTTTTACCTACAACCATATTTCCACATAAATAAGAGAGCGAAGCGACCTCACCTTCTAGTTGGGGTTTTCTCCCGAAAGGGTTTTGCAGAGAGAATATATTGTTTCTTGTGTGTGTGTGTGCTTATATTTCATTCTCTACTCTTCGACATAATTTCCATTCTTGTGTGTAGAATTTTTAGTGTTTTAATATAATATTATTAGACCTGTTGTGACGAACTATCCATTAGAATATTCACGATAGTTTATGGATCATTTCGTATCAGAGAAGGTTTCTTTGGGTATTTATTGATATTTGCAAGGGATCTTGGTCAACAAGGTTGACAATCGTAAAACCCTAATCATGGCTGACGAATCTGCAAATGAACCTCATGATCGTGCAGAGGTGAGGTTTTTGTGACTTGAAAAACAAGTCACAATTATAAACCACAATGTAAACATCCTCATGGTGATGCTAAGAAATAATATGGGAATATTTGTATAAGATGGGGGTATAAATGCAGAGGAAAAATTAGGAGGGGGATCAGGAGATCTGGAAGACGCGGAGAACCAGCTGAAGAAAGAACTCAGAAAAGATCAACCTAGTTTAAGTGTCATGAATCAATCCTTATTTAAAGTGGAAGAAAACGTAGAAATCAAGTTGTACCACAACGATATCGATGCTCTGAAGCTTAACCATTGGTTGCAGTGACTGTAATTTTATTTCAGTGTCTATCAAATTGAGGATAGGAAAAACATCTCATTCGCGTAGCTGAACTTAGAGGGACATGCATTGACTTGATGGGAGAGCCACATGGAAACACTGAGGTTGGAGGGAGAAACTCTAGTGACTAAGTGAGAGGATTTCAAAACCCTCATTAAGTCACAGTTTTATCCCATTGGGTATGTGGAGGACCAAAGGATCCCGTGGCATTAATTTAGGAAGAAGTCGGATCAAAGTGTGCAAGAGTACACCATAGAATTCAAAAAAATGGCTATAATGTTGGGTATCTCTCCAAAGAACCTAAATGTACTCCTCAAGTATTTGGGGAGTTTTCATCGTCATTTGCTTGAGCAAGTAACGTTTTTCAAGCCTAAATCGGTGGACGAGGCTTATGTACAAGCGCAATACCTGGAGAACATAATCCTTAAAAGAGCACAATAAAGTGGATTGAAGAAGAAAGAGAAACAAGAAGATTCTAAGGAGGGGAAGAAGAAGAAAAAAGGGGTAAAATATAAAAACAAGGGAGCCATAACACACCAGTGGAAAGATCCTAGCAACCACTACAACATTCATGGCCATACAAAGGAGAAGTGCTAGAATTTGAATCCAGTTCTAAACCCGAAGAAAAAGAAGAAAGATAATAAGAATAAGAAACTCATGGCGACTTATTCGAGCAACCAAGTTGAAAGAAACTTAGACATGGATGAGAAGATCGTCTATACATCAGCGCAAAAGGAGGTGAATCTGAGTAGCCTTCAACATTAGGAAGAGAAAGAAATGATCAAAGTCTTCCATATAATGATACAAGTCAAGAAGACAAAAACTAATGCTCTGTTTGACATAGGATCACAAGAAAATATCATTGTATCAGAGCTGGTCAATAAGTTTGCACTGGAATTTCGTGATCATCCAAACCCATATCCACTAGGATGGGTAAATAAGGATACAGGGTTGAAGGTAACAAAACAATGAAAAATTAAATTTGTTATCAGTGTTGATTTTATTAATGAAGTAGATCTAGATGTGGTTCCGCTTGATGTATGTGGAGTCCTATTTGGGAGTCCATACATGTACATTCATGAAGAGAGATAACCAATACTGAATTATAAAGTATGTAAAATCATTCATCATTAATGCACATAAAGGCAAGTAAAAAATTACAGTGGTAAGTGCCAACCAAGCCAAGAAATTGATCAGTTCCAGCAAGAAGTATGTTTTATTTTTTTTAAGAGAAATTTAGTATGAAGAGGAGTCAATAAGAATCAAGGAATCCCTTGTGGGGTATACTAAGAAACAGAAACAAGAATTGGAGGCATTGTTACATACAAGGATGTCTTCTAAGAGCCTAAATGGTTACCACCTAAGAGAGAGGTGGAGCATGAGATCCAGCTATTTCCAAACTCCCCATTACCAAATATTGGGTTATATAGGTAGTCTGTTAGAGAAGCAAGTGAGATGCAAAAACAATTACAACAATTTCTAGAATAGGGTGTCATTCAACTGATTAAATCACCATGTGGGTCACCCATCATCATTTTTCCAAAGAAGTATGGGACTTGGTGGATGTGTTTAGATTATAGTGTGTTGAATAAAATCACGCTCAAGAAAAGATACCCCCTACATAAGATAGAGGATCTGCTAGATCAGTTGCATCAAGAAAAGTATTTCACCAAGCTAGAGTTCAAGCCTTGATATCACCAGGTTCAAGTCAAAGTAGAAGATACATGGAAGACTGCCTTCAAAACCAACAAAGGTTTTTATGAGTGGTTAGTTATGCCATGTTGCCTATGTAATTCACTAGTGACATTTATTATATTAATGAATGATATACTACACCCTTTTATAGATTCTTTTGTTACTATCTATCTGGATGATATACTAGTATACAGTGCTACCTCGGAGGAACATATTTCACAGTTGACGTAGGTGCTGGAAACATTGAAGAAGCACCAACTACTAGCAAATTTCAAGAGGTGTGAGTTTGTGCAATAGTCTTTGTTGTATCTAGGGTATGTGAGCGGTGGAGGAGAGCTAAAGATAGATCCTTCCAAGATAGATGCCATCATGGTATGACCAGTGCCTACTAATGTTTCTGAGGTTAAGAGTTTCATTGGGGTAGCACAGTACCTGAGGAAATTCATAGCCTTTGTTTGAGTGGCAAGAGTTTCTAGTGGGGAAAAGGTCAACAAAGGGATTTTGAGGAATTAAAGAAAAATATTAGTAAAGAACTAGTTCTTGTATTACCAAACTTACAGTGACCTTTTGAAGTGGAGACAGATGCTAGTGGGTATGCTATGGGAGTTGTCTTAATGCAGGGAGGAAGGCATGTGTGTTACCATTCTAAAGTTTTTCATGGGGCGGTTCTTAACTACCCTACTTACGATAAGGAGCTCTATGCCATGGTGCAAAATATGAAGAAGTGGAAGCACTATCTAATGGGAAAGGAGACAATAATCCACATAGATCACCAGCAATTACAGTACTTGCAGGCCCAGAGTAAGCTACAACAGACCAGGCAGTACAAGTGGATGTGGTTTTTTAGTATTTTCTTTTGGTGATCAAGTATAACAAGGGAAACATAAACATGTTGGACGATATGCTTTCAAGGCCACCCACATAAAAAATTACAGCTTTCAGGACTCTTATGCAAATGGATCCATTCACCAATGATGCATACAGAGAGGCATATTCAAAAGATGAGGACTTCAAGGATGTGTATCAATAGTTGCAGAGTTAGAGGTAGGTGCATGATTGTGACAACACCATTGACTACCAACTCTAGGATGGGTTACTCTACAAGTTGGATAAGTTATGTATTCCTAAAGGTTAGTGATTGCATTTGATTAGAGAGGCTTACACCTCCAAGGTTGTAGGGAATTTTTGTGTAGGGAAGATTGTGGTTAACTTGTAGAGGTATGTGTATTGGCTCAATATGCAAGAGAAGGTAGCTAGGTTCATAAGAGGATGCATGATTTGTTGTACCAGCAAGCCTAGCAACAGGAAACATGGTCTGTATCATCCCTTACCTATATCTAGTCGTACTTGGGAAATCATTTCCATGGACTTTATGGGAGGTTTACCAACAACCAGGAAGGGACAAGACTACCTTTTCATGGTATTTTACAGGTTTATAAAGATGTTTGTTCTCATGCCGTGTAAAAATACCATAGTAGACAAGAATCAATAAACTTCTTATTTGGACAAGTCTGGGTGCACTTTGGTATACCAAGGAGCATCCTTTAAGACAGGGACACAAGATTTCTCAGTGCATTTTGGACTACATTGTGGGAGAAGGTGGACAAAAATTTGAAGATATCCACAACATTCCATCCACATAAATATGGGCAGACAAAAGAAGTCAACAAGATTTTTGTGTAGCTTCTAAGGGGATACAACTGGAAGCATCCGAAGATCTAGGATGAAACTTTGGTATATATAAAACATTCTTATAATAGAGCAGTCTACACTTCTCCAGGAAAGTCCTTGTTTGAGACTTGTTTTAGATATTTTCCACCTTCACCTTTTGATATTGAATATGGGTAGCAATGAGGAGTGAGGGAGGATATTACAGGAGATGCATTGAGGGACAAGAAATTTATAGAGAAGATCAGGAAAATCCATGTATAGGTACATGAAACACTGCATAATTAAAATGAGAAGTGTAATGCCATGCATGATCAACACATAACAGATAAATCATTCAATATGGGAGACAAAGTACGACTACAGTTGAACAAAGAGATGTTGAAGGGGGGCTAGTAAGAAAATCAAGTCTCTAAGGTATGATCCCTTTGAGATACTGGAAAAGGTGGGTGATAATTCCTATTAACTCAGTTTACTACCATATATGCACATTTACTCAGTTGTGAATGTAGATAATTTGAAATTCAATGAGCCTTAAATGTTAGATCATGAAGAGGAACAGGTCCTACCTTTTGTGGAGGATTTGGCACCAAAAACTTAGCCAGAGTTGACAAAAGATACAATTTTTCAGAAGAGGTCCAGAACTACAATATATAGGCAACATGACCTTTGGAATATTGGGTTGAAGTGACAACTTTCAAGAAAACCTAAATTGTACACCAGAGAGAAGGTGGAGGTAAAATTTCCTCACCTCATTCAATAAAATATTTTGGGGACCAAAAGCCTCCCAAAATGGGTAGGTGTGATCCGAATTGTATCATTATCTTTTTTTTCATCCATGTCGATGAATTTGGAGTGGAAAAAGTGGAGGAATCAATTCACAAGATCATTTTTACCGGATGGACCCAATTAGGTGAAATGAGGTCTCAAACCTTCCAGAAGTGTTTCGAGTAATCAAAAGACATTTTTTGGGGGTAAGACTTTATCACTTTATCTATTCTACACAAAAATACCTTTCCAACAGCACAAGAAGCACATCAATTGGAGTGTGTATTCAAAATGTATGCCACTCTATTAGCCCCCTAATTTGCTCTCTTTTTTACATTTTCTCCTAAATTATAACCATTTACCACTGTTTTACCTCTCTTATACACCCTCATCTTGCACTAGTCCAAGAATGGTGACATATATCGTATGAACTTTATTTTTCATATCTTTAACTTAACTTAGCATTAATTAATTATTTATTACATGATTTCTTACTTATAATCACTCTTTGTAACTTATCGATATCTCCAATGTTTATTTGGTAATCAAGTACTTACCGTGATCGCCGATCCTAGTGCAGGATTGGATCTTGCACCAGTGCCAGCGTAGCAAATCCTTGTAGCAGATCCAAACATCCTTGATCACTGCCTCGTTTTGAGCAGCTTCAGCCACAAAAACAAGATAGATTTAAAGGAATCTGAGCTCTAGCCACGACAGCAAGGTTGATCCAAAGGCATTCGAGATCGAATTTATGAAGAATGAACAACTGGAGATTGGCTACGGCCAGTTTTGTTGAACTGTCTAATTTTGAAGGCCAAAAAGCTAAATTCTGCATTTGGTTATGTAATTGGTTAACTGATCTATTTTGGCCTTCGGCCAAAGATCTATATAATGAAGAATGTAAATAGGACGAGATAGTTTTTGAAAGAAGTTTTGTATAGAACAGAGATATAGCCAGAGAGGTGGTAATAGGTTGTTATATTTTGTTATCACCCGAATCTGGGTTGGACTATGTATTCACACATGTATTTGCCTCAATGAATTAATAATAAGGGAGATCTGCCTCGTGTTTTATAAATCATATTTCTATGTTTGAAGCTGATGAATTGATTAAAGTACTGGGCAACGTTTTGGTTTAAAAGGGAAACGCATTGGTTGGCTAGGGCCTAGCCAACACAGCACGTTTACCCTATTTCGTCTTTCTTGTAATTTGTGTTTATGTTGTCAAGTGTGATTTAATTTCAAGCACATGCATTCCTGTCTGAGTGAAAGCGGATCTGCTGTGTGAAGTAGCTAAATTTCCTTTTCCTGCACCTGATTTCGGATTGCTTTTCCCACCTGGTCCAAGTAGGAGAAACAAACTTGCACCAGTGCACGTTGGTGTGCTATTCCCTTTCTGCAGTTCTGTTTGGTTGGTTTTCCCCACTTGGTCCAAGCAGGAGAAATGAACGTGCACCAGTGCACATTGGTGTGATGCAGCAAGCCTTTCTAGTTTACTTCCTGCAATTTTCTTGCTTTCATTAAACACTTTATGATAGGATAAATTTATATGGATTGTTTCTTTATTTCTGCACTCTGTTAAAATTAGAAACATTCATTTTTATGTGTACAATTTGATTTCACAGTATAGTAGCACTTACAATAACCAAGCACTTATTATAAGAATTAAATGCTAAGTGCAAGAAGCTCTGATCTAGTGCAAGAACTAGTTTCTTTCCATGGGATCTGAGTGCTTTGAACCTGAAAGAGTTCAAGCCCTTACAGGAAGTAAAACGCCTTTAGTAAAGACACCATTTATACCCTCTACATAAATCTCTGTTTCTGCACTAGTGCAGGACAAATCAGTGCAAGAAGGAAATCTCTAAAGGAGCAAGTTTAAAGGGCACATCTAATGAGACTGCTAAGTGTCTCTGCTAAAGAAAAACACACACTCAATAGTTAAACAATACTTAGATAGAGTGATTGCCCCTTTATTTCTAAATCCCTTTTGCAAATGCACTCTTCCTTATTCCAGTCTTAGATTATTTTGATGGTTCAAGTTGCCTTTTTCTCTTTTTAAGTTTGATTCTGCAATCTTTCCTTGAAAGAAAGTAGGGATTTATATTAGAAATATTCATACCATCTTTGGCATTTCCTGTGCTTCGTCTCTAAGTTTACGAATCCCTAGGGTTGAAATTTTAAGTGTTGAGGAGTTTGCTTAAGTGTAATTCCTACACCCAACACACTCATAAGTTAACCTTCTTGTTTTCACATCTATAGTTTAGGAGGATGTTGCGTTAGCCCCCATTATTCATGGACAAGGTTCTAGCCATGTGTGTGTGTTGTAAAAGACTCTAGAAGAGTGTACTTTGTAACTCTAGTTAAGAGTTGATGTAGTCAAACTTAACCATTGGCAGGCTATCGGGTTGTATTCTAACTGGGCCACTAAGAGGAAGAGGCATTCCATTCTTTCGAGATAATTTTGTTCCATAGATAAGCAAATATAGGAAGAAGAGATAGGAGGTAGAGCACACATAGAGGATTTATGAAATGTAGTGACCCGCAGGCCACATTCATTACTTCTTTGTACATGCAGCTGTTATTGTTTTTTTTTCTTGAATGTGTATGAAAAGAAATCACTTAAGGTTGTGGATGACAAATAGCCTTAGCAATGAAAATGGTTGTTAAACATCATAAATCTACAACAAATGATAGGAACAGAACTTGCCAAATCCTTGATCTATGCCAAAATCATAGTTAAACAACAAAATGGAATAGTAAAATAAGCGCAAGTAACTCCAACAATACAATGGAAACTAGATATATAAAGAATATATTTTATTAAACAACACCTGTGAAGGGAAAAAATAATGTTACGAGTCCCCCTCTATAGGAGGGGTTCTTGGATATTCTCAAATGTCATCGGATTTTGTAGAGTCTCTCTCCTCTATAATGTGTAAAACCCAGCAAATAAAATGTTTGGGCTCAGTGAGAACTCAAATAGAAAAGAAAACGGGTGTGTGACAATGATAGTAATCAGAGTTACAATAGTGAGTGCAACAATGAAAATAAATAAAAGTGAATAATGAATGGAAAACCATTATATTTATAACAAAATATTAGGTTATCCTCGAATAATGAGAAATAATAAAATATTATTAACCCCATTCTAGAAATAACCATTTGGAATATTTTATTATATTTGGTTAGAGGGAAAAAGTATTTAAACTTTTATTTATAAATAATAAATAACTAAATGATTTATTTATCATCTCAAGAAATATGGTTAAGGAATAATAAACAAATAATGATTTATTTAATTATTCCAAAGGGATTTGGTCAAACTTGGCAAGGAATAATAACTAATTAGTGATTAATTAATTATTCCTAGAGAAAAATAAGATAATTAATGATTTATCTATTTATTTCTCATAATTGGGTCAAATGTGACAAGGAATATTAATTAAACAATGGTTTAATTACTTATTCTTCGAAGAAGATTAAATGAGTAGTGTTTTGTTTAATTCTTATTCATGTGTTTAATTATAAATGACTTAACAAATGTGGTTTATTGAGTAATTTCTCACAATGAAAGCAATTTTACTAAGGTAAAATTGGCCCTACATGGTATACTTCGATCCATCTAGTAAATTTTAGCTAGATGATCATTTTTTTGTCATAACAGATTGCCCCCCAATGTACGAGTGTTAGGAGAAAAATGTAAGACCGAAGTATGTTGTAAGGACACAATCACTAGACAACGAAGCGGAGTCAAAGACAGAGAGAGAGATTGACCAATGGAGTTGAAGCAAAAGAGGATAGGGACAGAGGGGGCGAGACCAATGCAAGTATCCTTTTATGTTGTGGTACTGGATCTCAGTGAGGCAGGGGAGGCATACCTATACCTGCTGAGATAACTTAGTACAAAAATAATGATGCACCTAGAAACATGAAGCTGAGCAATGCAGTACATGATGAATGGTACATGACACGCTGGCATAAATGAGCCAGAAAATAATACAATGTGTCCCATATACATAATTCACCTAGGAAAAACTTGAGCCAGGACTAAATACATAGAAATCTAAGTACATCAGATATAATGACCCTTCCCTCAAAAATGGGTGGGATGGAGGGTAGAACAAGCAAAGAAGCCCTGCTGAACAGGAAAGGGATCTGCAAACTGAATGGATCATTTGAAGGAGACATGCATGTCATGAGTTTTGAAAGTAGCAGGAACTGAACCCATCAAATTTACGAAATTTCATTTGAGGTTATAGCATAATATGAAGGCATCTGGGTGTTTGGGGGGCTACTTGCAGGGCCACTCCCTCATGAGGTCTGAGAAATATCAAACACACACAGGAATCACTGGTACAATTTGTTGCATCACTGGACCATCAAGTGTATGAATCACAAGCATGAAACAACCAGGTCAAAGGACAGTGATGATTCCCTTTTCTTTATCCGAGGTGTTAACACCCAGGTTGTTCCCTTTGACTCCTAAGGGAATACGGTCGGGGTAACCACTAACCAAGCTTTGGATTACAGGTTCTAGCCAACCTGTAATCAGAGAGGGATCTCTCTTTTAGTTTTTAACTTTGTTCTTGAGGATCTGAGGCTAGTTATGAGGTATGGGTTTTGATTTAAATTTTGGTTGAATGATGTCTTCCAGTAGCTAAGATGAGATCTTCAGACAGTTTCAGTCCATTGGGCAATGGAGTCTATGATTATAGGTTGTTTGAAATGTTGAGTGGGATTGTTTAAACTGCAGGGCCATTTAGATATATCATGAAACAAACTTGAAATTGTGATGATGAAATATGATTAACCAGTGAAAGGCAATTAAGAGTTTTTCACTAAGCTGGTGGTATGAGAATGAGATATATCGCCCAGGAGCAGGTTTGAATTCTTGAACAATAGTCACTGTGAAAGTTTTAGTCTGAAGGTGCAACAATTAAGAATTACACTTTCATAACTATAACTGGAGGAAAACATTCATAACAACATAGATTGAGTTCAGGGTATTCAATGAATAAATCCTGAAACTATTCTTTTTCTGTGCTATTAAACTGTGAAACATAGAGCATGAACGGATTTTGAAAGAATGAAATACATAACAAGAAGGTTAAAGAAACTTATTGTGCCATGAAATATGCAGGAATCCTGTAGCAGTCAGCAAACACACCACAACGCATCAAACAACACAGAACTTTGGAAATTCCATTAGCTCCCTGTATTAAACTCTGAAATTTACAACATAGGCTCTTTTGAAGAGAAAATCAACAACCCCTGCAAGCTTATGCGAGGGGAAATATATACAATCCATTTTTACAAAATATCTGAACGCTGAGTCATTCACTCAATAACTGCGTTCACCAACTTTCAGAATAGAAGATAAGAAAGTTATTGCTGTCTTAAATTTATAATGAATACCCTTTACTTCTGCCAGAGATCTTTTGACTTTTGGAGGCCACTGAGTCGGTTGAGCGTTCTACATTAATTCTGAATGATATGTCTTTATGGCTCTGTCGTGTTGTAGCTTTCTTGGCCCTATCATCTGTACCTGTCACTGTTGCTTTGGTGGCCAAATTGCTTTGCTGAGTTGGCTCAGCCCAGCTTTTTACAATCATAGTGGATGTATTACCTGTCTGAACACGATGATTTGTATTTTTGATGTGAAAATTTGATGAAAACCTGTGTGTTTACAACAATGTCTGTATCATGATGGTCCACCATTCCTGTGTAGGCAACTGATGTCTCAAAATTATGCCTAATGTCTCATTTACCTCTGTATATTTGAAGTAATTAGGAGGCACTTCAAACAAATGTCTGATTTCATTCATGATGAAAAATAAATTCTCTATTTTTTCATAGAGGCTCTGCCCAGATGCAGGCCCTGCTTCTTCTGGGGTGCTTGATCCTACAGTGATCTGATTAGTGGCAAATGTATTCACTCTTTTTGCATAGTTCTCATGGGATAGTAGCCTACCTGCACTGTTTAGGAGGCTGGGAAGGCCTCTGCTATGCAAGGCTGTAAATTTATCTATAAACTTATTTACCTCTGTTTGCATCTCATGGCACCTTCTATCCAATGTCTGCACCAAACTTCTCAAAGTTAGGACCCTCTTTATCAGCAAGATGGTGTCAGTTCTGTTGGTGATCCCTATTGCTGCCAGCTGAGGGCCTGTGCGGTTATTGAGAACATTGATCATTCTGTTGGCTATCTCAGGCATGGTGCCTAGAGATGCCCTTGCTCTTTGGCTTTCCTTGTGTGCCCTGCCTATGAGCTCCATGTGCTCATGAATAGTCTCTATGTACTGCCATTGATCTGTTATTGATTGGCCAATATTGGCCCATAAGACTTTCTTGATCTCAGCTACCACTTTCTCAAGGGAGAGCTCTTTCTCTAGCTCTTTTATCCTTTTCTCCAGAGCTTTAACTTCCCTAGTTTTCTCAGCCACAGTTTGCTTTGATTTGTCATATTTCTCATTAAGTGTGGCCAATTTCTCCTTGGCTTCATTCAGCTCTGCCATCTGGGCTTCTAGGACTTGAATCTCCTTCATCATCTTCTGCATGTCTAGGCTTTGAGCCTGTTCTGATGTCGTTGCTGGTGCTGATGTTGATGGGCCTGTTTCAGCTGTCTGCCCTGTGGGAGGAGTGATAGTTTGAGGGGGCTCCTCAAGATTTATAACTTGCTGAGGGGGCTAAGAATTCTGGCCTCCCTCTTTTTGCTTTAGTGCCTCCTATAGTGCAGCCTCTGTCTCTACCAGCTTCCCTTCTGTTTGTACCAGTTCCTTATGTAGTGTTAGCAACATGGCTGCTACATCCTGGTCCTTCCTCTGTTGAGCAACCTCTTCCGTTTGAGGGTGAAGGGTTGTTGGGATCTTCACCATCTTTCTCAAAGCTGCAATATCTGCATCTCTTTCCTTTAGCAGTGCTTGTACAGCTTTGGGATCCTTCGGGTCATGCCCAAGCTCTATAATAATATCCTCCAGAAACCTGATCCTGTTGTCTTTGGCCTGAGAGGATGCCTTCTCCAACTCAAGTTGGGCAGTTGTATTGTGCAGACTGTTTTGCAATTTATGTGCCAGGAAGGTCTTGTATGCAAGTGTTGAATAGACCATCTCACTCGTTTGCTTGTGAAGCTCTATCTGGTCCATTTGTGGATGTCTTTGGCAAGAACCTCAAGGTTGGTCCTTATATAATCTGCAGCTGACTGTGGCTGCAACATAGTGGGCATGAAATGACTCATAGTCATTTTCCCCTCTGTTATGTCATATGCTGACATAAGTCTTTGTTGGTTTGTGGGAGCCATTTTTAGCAAGTGATTGTACAGCTGAAGTCTCACCGGCTCATTTCTCTTTTTGATGTCAATGAACTGCTGTTTTATACCGGACTCTGCCCTCCTTTGTTGACTTGAGGAATTGACCTCTCCTCCAATTATTCTTTCTTGTTCCTGCTGAAAGGAACTGGCAGATGCCTCCATGCTTGGTGGACCCATACCCAATGATTACCCAATAGGCATTTCTTCTTCAGAAAGGGGATTTATTCTTTGCTTCTTCTCCCCTTGTTGATTTGTTGATGTGGTGAGGGGAGTCTCTTGCTCTCTGTCCCTCTTCTTACCTCTTTCTTCATTTAGTGGTGTTTGGAGCACTGAGGTCTCCATTGTTGTTTCCTGCCTTGGAGGCACACTTTTTTGAGCCTGCTGCTCTGTCGATATGGGAGCCTCAGCTATTTGTTCTTGCTGTTTAGGCTGCTCCTTCTGTTGTTCTGCTGTAGGGGGTGGTTTCTCCTGTTCCATCTCTTTCTCTTTTCCTTTGCTGGCTACCTGAGGAGCAGTTTTAGCTGCCTGCTGGGGGGCTGCAGAGGATGAGGTAGCTGGTCCAAGTTGCAATTGATAAGAGGAAGAAACCTGTTCACAATGTTCCAAGTCAGCTTCCTTCTCAAGTTTTTTGCTTCTCTTTGTGCTATTTCTTCTCTAGGACTTGCCTCTTCTAGAGTGCCCTCTTTCCATCTTAATAGATTTGCATATTTTTCAATGTGAGGCAACCTGACATGATCATAACTAGCCATCTTATATTTGACCCTTCTAAGACTAATGAAGTGATTGGGGTCATAGGGTGACCAGAGGAAACTGGTTTGCAATTGGAGGCCCTCTAAGATCTTATCTGCTTCTTTCCATCCTTCTTCCCTTTTATTATAAAGAAATGGGCCTAGCTGGTTTCTGATTTTGAGTTGCACCTTCTTGTTTTTGCTGTGGAAATGGACCATGTCTGCATTTCCAAACTGCCTGAAATACTCTAAGGCAAAGAGTCTCATAGGGACATATCTTGGCAGTCTATATGGGGCCAATTCACAGCCATATATTCTAATCACTGTATGGTTTTGGTAAAAGTACCAATCCCCAATGCTGTAGGCCTTTGAGAGCTGGAGAATCCTTTGCATCTCATCTGTCAATATTGGAGGAGGGGTACCCAATAGCAAAGACATAGCTGGATGGATAAAGAGGTAAATGAATTCACAGTAGCTGTATGGTGAATAAGATGTGTGATGAAAGACTGAAGTCCAAAATACCATAGACCTTGGGTTTCCCTGAGCATCAAACTTCTTGAGAGGAATAGGGAAGCCATCAGGTTGATAAAATAGGAACAAGTGATAGATGCATGAAGTGTATCTAAACACCTTTTCCCTCTCTAGAATCATCAATTGTTCATGAATCTTATTGGCAATGTATGCAGCATAATCATAGTGCACAGAAGGAGGCATTACAGGGGAGAAGATAGACATCATTGCCAGAATGGTTTCATCAGCATCCTCAGCTGATCTGTAACCCAGGACATAACTGATCAAATCCGCAAGCAACCTGCCCAACTCATTAAAATAGACATTTCCTATAGGAGGGGTCCTCACAGTTTGAGAGCGTGATTCAATGAATAGCTGATTAATCTTTAAGATTTGGGCACTAGACAACTTGCCTCCTTTCTTTAGCAAGTCCATCATGGAAAGAGGAGTCAATGGCTTTGTAGATTGAAAGTTCAGCATCTGATTTATAGCCTCAGGGGTGACATGGAACAAAACTGAACCTGAGGTATTGAGGACAGCTCTTTGACATGGGTCATAGTTGGCACTGCATCTGTGAATTAAATTTGGAAGGACATTGACTTGAGGGAGGTTATAAATGGGCAAATTGGAGTCCCAAATCCCTAGAATATCAGTTCCATTGAGGTGCTTGGCCTTCAGCTCATTGAGTACATGAATATTATATTTGGTGTGCATTGAGAGTGTTTCTGTCATCTGGTAATCTCTATCACCCAGGGCCTGCCATTCCAACTCTCTGTGTGGGGCATTCAAGGGTGGAATGTTTAGTGCTACTGGTGTTTCCATGGTTAATTAGTACTTTGACTTGTACTAGAACTTGTTTCACTGGGCAGAGCAACACAGAGCGGTATTTTTTTGTAGAAGTAAGGCAATTTGCAGGGGAATCAGGGTGAATTATGGTGAGAACAAATTGAAATGCTCTCAAGAAAGTCTAATGAGCAAATGCTGGGACTAACAAAGCAGTTTTCCCAGTGAATTAGTGCAGTAAAGGTTTTAAGTTCACGAATGCGCAAACTGATTGTAAGTTGATGGAAACTTGGCTCAATGTGGACTTCTGTAGGTGAATTTTGACCTTATAACTAAAGATAAATGGTGGTCACCGGGGATTTGCTAGTAATTACAATGATTTCTCTCTCTTTTCTCACTTGTTTTGGTGAATTTATACAAAAAGCCAGGCGCGGAGGGGAAACTTGGATAAATACCTGGCGAACTTTGGAAATGGTGGCAAGTGCAGGCAGATTGAGGGCGCCCACGGTCTTTAAATCGATTTCTACAGGTTGGCGGCGAAATGGTCGTAAATTGCATGCAGAGAGCACAAATAGTTCTTTTGGAAAAAGTGAGAAAAAACGCGAATTTTGGTGAAAATATGGACATTTTGGGCTATTGGCGCTTTTTTTGGATGACGTCAGCATGATGTCATCGGGTGGGGTTGGGTACGGAAGGGTGACGTGGCGGCCTGTGATTGGTCCACGGGGGCCGGTGATGTGGCAGACAGGTCGGAGCGATGGCGGGTCGGGCGTTGACGCGACGCTGAGTTGGCATGACGTGGGCATGGCGTGGGCGTGACGTGGGCGGGCGGTAAACCAAAGCGGTAAGCAGTAATTTCAGACCGCTTACTGTACGGGGGTGGTATTGGCAGGCGGCCTCCCGATATAACTTGGGAGCGACGCGTGGCACTGCCCTGACGTCACCCTCTGACACTTTTCAGGTGCTATAGTCCGGACATCGGGGGCGGTCTGATATCAATATGGGTCGTCGGATGGGAAAGCCCAGATCCGATGGTCGACAGGTTATAAAAATGAAAGGACGATATGGCAGCGGGGCGGGGAATAAACAATTATATTTCTTGAAATGTGCGCCCGGGCTGGACTTTGGAAATCAAAGTAAATATGGGTTTTTTCAACGTTTTTTGTGTAATGCGCTTTGTAACCCAAAACTTTGGATAGGCGGTAAAGGTGGGTTTATTGGTGTTTATTGCAAATAGCGCGGATTAAACATTTCAAAGGGGTTGTAAGGGAAAAAAGGGTAGGGGCTTAGGTTATTAAACCAACGTGGGGTTAGTTTAATCCCTGATTTTGAACAAAGCATCTTGAACTAGACTTAGATTCTGCATGGTTATCCAATATTTGGACATATGGCTATAATGCCAAAGGGGAGGGATATATACATTTTTTGGGGTTTTATACACCATAGTGTTATAGTAATAGGGAGGGGGGAACATAGGGAGTTAAGTATAGATAGAGTTAGTAGTTAGTTTTGGAGGGGAATGTGAAGGGGAAGTGATAGATACTAAGTTTTTAGGAAACAAACTTAGTTAGGGAGTAGATCAAAATGAAAAGAATTTTACACAGGAAATGTGGCTCTTTATGCAATATGGATCACTCCATGAATTTGATTTATCTCATGAGCAAAGGAGGATTGGGATGTTAGCAAGGAATGTGATTGGGGATGATTGGGAAGTTAGACATGCTTCATTTTGCTGCTACAAAACTGTTGAATAGGAAGACCTGCACTGACACCATGTTTTTCCTTTGCTTAGGCCAGTGAAATGTCATAAATCATGCTTCTGCAACCCCATCTACCTACCCACTCTATTGCCTAGCATTTTTTGTTACTCCAAGGAGGGTGCACTTAGACTTGCAAACCCTTATGTGCCTTTTTCTTTTCCTTTGGCTTTTTCTTTTGATTTTCTATCTAAGGCTAGCCTTATTACTTCCAAGGCCCCAGATTAAACAGTTGGGAGCCTTCATTCTCTACCTAACTACTTTATCTGCCAAGATTGAACAGTTTGGACAGATTTCTTTCTCTAATCTACAACAAACAATTGAAACATGGCATGACCCAGCTTAGACTGTTGGACCACCCATTCGGAAGTAGGACAGCATCAACCAACTACAAATAGGTGTTTTCCACACAAATATGAGATCTTTGCATCACCAAAGTAGATCATATTGGCACTTTTCCTGCCAATCATGAAGAATGAAACCTATTGGTATAGGTAGCTAACAGTGGCTCCACTTGGGGATGGTTTTTCTACTTGAAAGACCAAGAACAGCAGGTCAGAATGCCTTGGCTTTTGACTTCTTCTCAAAACTTGAAAACTTCCTCTTTGGACTTCAAAACTGGAACCTGTCATTATTGTAGAACTTGCTGAAATAAAAGCCTTTTCCTGCTTATTTACAAAACGTCTTGAGTTGAACTATTTATATGCTGAAAGAAAACAGTATATACAACCAACTATGTACAGGGGGAAGCCATGCTATACACATGGAAAGTAATCAAAGTAGTGCTTTAGCATCCGGCCATTCACATGGCCCTCTTCAGCTTCAGTGCCATCCAAATTCTTCAAGAAATAGGTGTTATTTCCTTGTACTGCTTGAATAACAAAAGGTCCCCTCCAAAGGGAGTCAAATTTGCCATGCTTACCCTTGTCTTCTCTTCTTGAATCCCATTTAAGCACTTTATCCTCAATGAAGAAATCTTCAGCCTTGGTTCTTCTATCAAAGGCTTTCTTCAGCTTCTCTTGTAGGACTTGAACTCTGCTATACACTTGATCTCTGGTTTGCTGCAAACATATAATCTGGTTTATTCTTCTTTGCATGTCATTTGGCTCAGCTTGACTTTCTTGAAGTAGCTTCATGACAGGTACCCCTAAGGATGAATGGAATTTGGCTTCCATTCCATAAACCAACTCATATGGGTTGACCCCAATAGATCTCTTGGTTGTTAGCCTGTCTTCCCATAAGGTATTTACAAGCTTCTTGTGCCAATTTTTCTTATTCTCTTCTAGTATCTTCTTAATGATGTTGATAAGACTTTTGTTGGATGATTTAGCTAAGCCATTGCCTTGAGGGTAATATGCAGTAGAATGGCCCAAAGTAATGTGGAATTTGTGGTAATAATTCACCATCTTCTTGGATCTAAAAGCAGCAGCATTGTCTGTTATAATCTTGTCAGGACAACCAAATCTAGAAAGGATATTAGTCTCAAGGAACTGAATGATAGTAGAATCATTTGCTTGTCTACATGGAACAGCCTCAATCCATTTAGTAAATTAATCTGTGGCTGTTAGAATCCATCTATGTTGGCCTGAGGATGAAGGATGAATTTCCCCAATGAAGTCCAAGCCCCATTGCTGAAAGGGCCTTTCTGTTGCGATAGGCTTTAAGGGAAGTGGTAGTAACTTTCTTTTCCCCTCAAACACCTGACATTTGTGACATGAAGTGGTAAATTTTTTAACATCAGAGAAGACAGTGGGCCAATAGTAACCTACCCTCAATATCTTATCCACAGTGGACTTCCAGTACAAATGTCCACCACAATCACCTGCATGAAATTCTTTCATAACATTGCTAGTCTCATCCATATTCAAATAGTTCAGCAGTATACCTTCATGATTTTTCCATAGTAAATTACCATCTATAACACAAAATTTTGAAGCCTTCATTTTTAAAAATCTAGATTTGGTTCTGGACAATCCTGGGGGAGCACACAGGTTTTGCAATATATAACAGATATCAGAATACCACAGGGATTTTTCAAAGGTTACATTGATCTTTGGAGTCACCAGCTCCGATTCATTGTCCAGTTGGTTAATATCCAAGGCTTGGAAATTTGTTTCAGACATTAATTTAGCCAATCCTTGCCCTTTTATCAGTTTTGTAGGTCTTATCTCAATGTCAAATTCCAATATACTAGCAATCCATTTTCCTCTTCTGCCCTCTAAGTTTTCTTGAGTTAGTATGTCTTTCACAATGGAATTTGGTACATAAGCAATAACATGGGAGTATAGGATGTAGATCCTAAAGTCTTTGATGGCTTTGACCAAAGCATAAGCTTGCTTTTCCATGATCTGATATTTCAAAGGTGCATCTCTAAGGGCTCTACTAAAGAAAGCAATGGGTTTTTCATTCCCTTGATCATCTTTCTACAATAAGACAGCAGCAATGGTATGTTGGGAGGCAAAAGAGAAAATGATAAATTCTTTGTCAAATTGAGGATTTGTTAAGACTGGGGTTTGGGTAAGGGCCAGTTTGATACCTTCAAAAGCTTTATTTGCTTCTACTGTCCACTTTACTTTTGAATCCTTCTTCAGCATGTTGTTTAGTAATCTGATCAATTCTGCTAAGTTTGGGATAAATCTCCTTAAAAAGTTGATCTTTCCCAAGAAGGCTTGTAGTTCTTTAATGTTTCTTGGATGGGGCATTTGCAAGATGGCCTGTATTCTGTCTGGGTCAATTCTAATGCCATCCTTTGAAATGATATGACCTAATAGCTTACCTTCTTCCAAACCAAACAGAGACTTCTTGGGATTTAAAGAAATTCCATACTTCCTACATGTTATGAATATTTGTCTCAAATGTTTTAGATGTTCTTGGTCAGACTTTGAGAAAGGTGTAAGGTCATCTAAGTAAATCACAAGGAACTCATGAATCTCTTTAGCAAAAGCAATATCCATTGCTCTCTGAAATGTAGCTCCTGCATTTTTCAATCCAAAAGGCATTTTAACATATTTGAAAGTTCCCCATGGGGTTGTGAAAGCTGTTTTTTCTTGGTCATCAGGGTGGACTAGGATCTGATTGAAACCTGAAAATCCATCAAGTAATGAAATTCTTGAAGCCCCCACCACTCTTTGGAGAATGTGATCCATTTTTTGTAAGGGATAATTGTCTTTAAGGGACACTTGATTCAAATTCCTTAGGTCAACACAAAGCCTAATCTCCCCAGTTTTCTTTCTAGTGGGGACCAAGTTTGAAATCCAGTCTGAAAACCTGATTGGTGCTATGATACCAGCTTTAAACATTTTTTGTACCTCTTTCTCAATTGAAGGGAGGAGCATAGGATTGATTCTTCTCAATTTTTGCTTGAATGGCTTTTGATTGGGCTTGAGAGGGATAGTATGTTGAATAACAAAGGTGTCATAGGATTTCAAATCCTCATAACTCCATGCAAACACATCTTGGAACTCTTTAAAGAGGTCAATGTATTTAGGCTTCTGGTCAGGAGGTAAAGATGCAGACAATTTTATTATCTTGGGTTTTTCAATAGTTCCAATGTTGCATTCTTCAATGGTAGCATTAAGGGGTTGCATTTTTGGTTTTCTAGGAACATCATTTGAGTAAAAAATGTCCTCTAATGGAGTTAGGCCTGTTGGTAGAAAGTTATCTTTTAGCTCTATGATTTCAGCCTCTGTACCAACTACTTCATCATAACGCAATTGTTCAAGTTCTTGTATATTTTCCTTGTCAAAGATTGTTGGACAAAGTATTTGATTTGCTGTTTTGGGTGATACTGCTGTTTGGTCTTGTTCACTCAATGGCTGTGTGTCTTTCACAGAATCAACATCAATGTTCAAGCCTGAAAATTCATGCTGCAAGGTTAAGAAATTATTTATCTGTGTGTCATCCTCAAATACTTGCCAATCTCTGACATTGTTTGGGATAGAAGGTCTGTGTTTTATCTCAACTGTAAAGCAGTGGTTGGGTTCAAAAGGCAATTGGCATGTACTGGAAAATGTAGCTAAGCTATGAGCATGAAGGTTGTGGGTCCTAGGTATTTTGGTCATTTGAAATTCAGTGAAAGATTTGAGTATTTCAATAGTATCAAACCTGTATGATCTTAGTCTTTTGTCATTTGTGACAAAATTGCCTTTTACTTGTTGAATAATAAGGTCTGAATCTCCCATGATTGAAACTTTTGTGGCTTGTAAGGATTTTACCAGTTTGAGGCCTAACAGAAGAGCCTCATATTCTGCCATATTATTAGTACATCTGAAATTAAGCCTATAAGCTCGACCTTGTGCATAATTGCTTTGTTTGTTATGAACCCACTCTCCAGCTCCTGCCCCTAATTTGTTGACTGATCCATCAAACTCAAGAAACCATAGGATCTCTTGATTTAGGGGATTTTCAACATTTTCTCTATGAGTTGGGATTATAAGTTGGAGCTCTTGTCCTTTATCTGATTTGTCTTCTAGAACATTTTCATTACTTGATTGCACAACCTTGATTTCTTGGGAACTTGATTGCTCACTCATATGCAGATCTTGTTCAAGTATGACAAATTTGTTATCACTCATTGGATTTATATCATCATTGAACAGAATGAAGGAATCCATATCAGAATGGACTGCATAAATAGGGAAATTTTGAGGTTTTTCTTCACTGCTCACCATGTATTTCATGAGTGACTCTCTGTATAACCTCTTGGGTTGCCCAAAGACAGAGATGGTGGCATACGACATGTCTAATTGCAGGGAACCTTGGAGTTTAGCCCCCCACAATCTTGATAACAACATTCCATACTTGGGTGGGATATCAGCAACTACAACGTCCATTAAGATTGTTTTATTTGGGTACTGGACTAGGGACACACATAGATCTTTTATCAAGCCTAAACACTTAACTTGGCTGGAGTCAAATGAAAATAGGTCCTTATATGGTCTTGTGATGTCTAGATTCAATCTTTCCATTACTGACTTAGGCATCAGGTTATGAGAGGCGCCTGAATCAAACATTGCATTGTGTAATATCTTATCATGAACATGCAAGCTGACATAAAAAGGTAGGATTCCAGTAACTGTTGTCTTTCCATCAACCTCTGGACCGAAAAGTAGTTCTGGGGTGTCATCCAATACATTGACATCATCTTTGTTATGAGTGAGTTGAAGGGATTTCTTGATTTGTTGTTTGTAAATGTTATGCTTAGCTAGCTCTGAAAGAGGAATGGCTATCTTCAATTTACCAATTTCAGCTTCTAAGTCAAAGGGTTTTTCAGATTGTATCTTGGTGTCCTGTTTAACAACCTTTTCTTTGTTAATTAAGTTTTCTTCTTGACTCTCACTCTGATCTTGAGGCTTGTCCTTTTTGTTTACCTTTTGAAAAGTGTTGCTTGGATTGTGCTGTGAGGGAGGTGTAACCATTGGTTGTTTATTCAATGGAAATGGTTCGGTTACCTCTTCAATTGTTACCTCATTTGCACTTGAATCAGTCTTGTTAATAGGCTCAGTGACAATAGCTTTCTTAGGCTGCAGGCTATCCTTTGCTTTCTCAGGCTGTGTCACATTTATAGTTCTGCTCCTTAGCTTGTATTGCTTATGAACTTCATAAACAGCTGTGTCATAGCCTTGTTTAAAGTCAAATGACTCACCTGACTTAGTTTGGAACTACTTGATGTCTTCATCTTCATGATCCTCTTGACTCAGAAAGACTTGCTGATCATTATTGAGGCCCATCAAATTGATGTGGGTGTCATCTATCTGCTCATTAGAAGTGGATGTTTCAGCATAGTTTTCTTGGAATGGAGGTCTAATTTCTGGTTCAGGGCTTGCTTTGCCAACATTAGGATTTTGGTTTCTTCTAAAATTGGGATTCCTGATAGGATTATTCTGTGGTGCTTCCCATGATGAATTCCTCTCAACTGATTCTACTCTGTCACCTAACCTATGCATGCCAGTGATTATTGCATCCAATTTCTGATCCCAGCCTGAAGGCTCTTCTTTGAAGGTAGTCTTTCTTTCAGTTCTGGTCCTATTTCTCCTAGCTATCAGGTTGGCTTCTACACTCACTGCTATGTCTTGCATTTCAGCTAAAGTTCGAGGAGCTCTTTCTCTTAATTGGTATGCCATATCTGAATCAAACCCATCAGGAAAGGTGTATAGAGCTAGGTCAGGTGGGGGTCTGAGATTTTGGGGAATGGCATTGTAGACATTGTTGAACCGAGCACAATAATCCAAGACAGTTTCTTGGGGACCTCTTTTGATAGTATTGTATTCAGATAAAATATGAAGTGGATCCTTTTTCTTCTCCCATCTGTTGATAAAGGTTTGATATAGGGCCTCAGGGTCAGCGATGGAGTTTGCTGGGAGTGACCTAAACCATGTTCTTACCTCTCCTGTTAGGCTTTGCACAAAAATTTTCATCCTAACCCCATCATCATCTATCTCATAATTTTCAAAGTAGTCCTGCATTTTCTTAGTATGTTGAAGGGCTGGATAAGAGCCAGTACCATCAAAATATGAAATCTTGCTTTGGTAATTTTGAGGCATAGGCCCTGGATTTGCAGGTAACTGTAGTGGAGCATATCTATTAGCCATGTTTGGTGGGGCAACAGGGAAAACTGGGACAAATGGGACAAGTGGAGGAAAGGGGATGAGAGGGGTGTGTGTAGTTGATGGAGTGGTTGAAAGGATACCTTGTGAAGTGGATGAATAACTAGGAGGTTGTGGAGCGGTGGTATGAAGAGGTAGAGAAGCCTTAGCAGGGGTAGGAATATTAATTTGACATCCTACTTCAGAACTTGAATCTGATAAAGTCCCTTCTGATTTGCGTCTCTTAAGGATTTTTGAAATCAAGTTTGGATTTTGGAACTCAGGTGATGGATCAGGATCCGGGTTTGATCTTGTATGGCGAGTTTTCTTCTTAGGAGCCAGTTTCTAAGATTTTCTATAGGAGAATTTTCTAGGAGATAGTGATATTTGACAAGGACTGATCAGGCATAGCACAACTGTATGGAACTTAAGACTGAATAAAGATTGACTGAGGCAGCTTTTATGTACTCCTGCAAATGAAAAGCAGAGGCAGTTTCTAAGGCTGTCTGGCTGTCACTCAGGATTCATCTACAGTATTTAAGAATCAGACAGGGGGTTATAAATTTCATTCAGTCCCCAGTATGGTCGCCATTTATGTTAACACCCAGGTTGTTCCCTTTGACTCCTAAGGGAATATGGACGGGGTAACCACTAACAAAGCTTCGGATTACAGGTTCTAGCCAACCTGTAATCAGAGAGGGCTCTCTCTTTTAGTTTTTAACTTTGTTCTTGAGGATCTGAGGCTAGTTATGAGGTATGGGTTTTGATTTAAATTTTGGTTGAATGATGTTTTCCAGTAGCTAAGATGAGATCTTCAGACAGTTTCAGTCCATTGGGCAATGGAGTCTGTGGTTATAGGTTGTTTGAAATGTTGAGTGGGATTGCTTAAACTGCAGGGCCATTTAGATATATCATGAAACAAACTTGAAATTGTGATGATGAAATATGATTAACCAGTGAAAGGCAATTAAGAGTTTTTCACTAAGCTGGTGGTGTGAGAATGAGATATATCGCCCAGGAGCAGGTTTGAATTCCTGAACAATAGTCACTGTGAAAGTTTTAGTCTGAAGGTGCAGCAATTAAGAATTACACTTTCATAACTATAACTGGAGGAAAACATTCATAACAACATAGATTGAGTTCAGGGTATTCAATGAATAAATCCTGAAACTATTCTTTTTCTGTGCTATTAAACTGTGAAACATAGAGCATGAACGGATTTTGAAAGAATGAAATACATAACAAGAAGGTTAAAGAAACTTATTGTGCCATGAAATATGCAGGAATCCTGTATCAGTTGGAGGCCACTGAGTCGGTTGAGCGTTCTGCATTAATTCTGAATGATATGTCTTTATGGCTCTGTCGTGTTGTAGCTTTCTCGGCCCTATCATTTGTACCTGTCACTGTTGCTTTGGTGGCCAAATTGCTTTGCTGAGTTGGCTCAGCCCAGCCTTTTACAATCATAGTGGATGTATTACCTGTCTGAACACGATGATTTGTATTTTTGATGTGAAATTTTGATGAAAACCTGTGTGTTTACAGCAATGTCTATATCATGCTGGTCCACCATTCCTGTGTAGGACCCTGATGTCTCAAAATTGTGCCTAATGTCTCATCTTCCTCTGTATATTTGAAGTAATTAGGAGGCACTTCAAACAAATGTCTGATTTCATTCATGATGAAAAATAAATTCTCTATTTTTTCATAGAGGCTCTGCCCAGATGCAGGCCCTGCTTCTTCTGGGGTGCTTGATCCTGCAGTGATCTGATTAGTGGCAAATTTATTCACCCTTTTTGCATAGTTCTCATGGGATAGTAGCCTACCTGCACTGTTTAGTAGGCTGGGAAGGCCTCTGCTATGCAAGGCTGTAAATTTATCTGTGAACTTATTTACCTCTGTTTGCATCTCCTAGCACCTTCTATCCAATGTCTGCACCAAACTTCTCAAAGTTAGGACCCTCTTTATCAGCAAGATGGTGTCAGTTCTGTTGGTGATCCCTATTGCTGCCAGCTGAGGGCCTGTGCGGTTATTGAGAACATTGATCATTCTGTTGGCTATCTCAGGCATGGTGCCTAGAGATGCCCTTGCTCTTTGGCTTTCCTTGTGTGCCCTGCCTATGAGCTCCATGTGCTCATGAATAGTCTCTATGTACTGCCATTGATCTGTTATTGATTGGCCAATATTGGCCCATAAGACTTTCTTGATCTCAGCTACCACTTTCTCAAGGGAGAGCTCTTTCTCTAGCTCTTTTATCCTTTTCTCCAGAGCTTTAACTTCCCTAGTTTTCTCAGCCATAGTTTGCCTTGATTTGTCATATTTCTCATTAAGTGTGGCCAATTTCTCCTTGGCTTCATTCAGCTCTGCCATCTGGGCTTCTAGGACTTCTCCTTCATCATCTTCTGCATGTCTAGGCTTTGAGCCTATTCTGATGTCGTTGCTGGTGCTGATGTTGATTGGCCTGTTTCAGCTGTCTGCCCTGTGGGAGGAGTGATAGTTTGAGGGGGCTCCTCAAGATTTATAACTTGCTGAGGGGGCTGAGAATTCTGGCCTCCCTCTTTTTGCTTTAGTGCCTCCTGTAGTGCAGCCTCTGTCTCTACCAGCTTCCCTTCTGTTTGTACCAGTTGCTTATGTAGTGTTAGTAGCATGGCTGCTACATCCTGGTCCTTCCTCTGTTGAGCAACCTCTTCCATTTGAGGGTGAAGGGTTGCTGGGATCTTCACCATCTTTCTCAAAGCTGCAATATCTGCATCTCTTTCCTTTAGCAGTGCTTGTACAGCTTTGGGATCCTTTGGGTCATGCCCAAGCTCTATAATAATATCCTCCAGAGACCTGATCCTGTTGTCTTTGGCCTGAGAGGATGCCTTCTCCAACTCAAGTTGGGCAGTTGTATTGTGCAGACTATTTTGCAATTTATGTGCCAGGAAGGTCTTGTCTGCAAGTGTTGAATAGACCATCTCACCCGTTTGCTTGTGAAGCTCTATCTGGTCCATTGGGTGGATGTCTTTGGCAAGAACCTCAAGGTTGGTCCTTATATAATCTGCAGCTGACTGTGGCTGCAACATAGTGGGCATGAAATGACTCATAGTCATTTTCCCCTCTGTTATGTCATATGCTGACATAAGTCTTTGTTGGTTTGTGGGAGCCATTTTTAGCAAGTGATTGTACAGCTGAAGTCTCACCGGCTCATTTCTCTTTTTGATGTCAATGAACTGTTGTTTTACCGAACTCTGCCCTCCTCTGTTGACTTGAGGAGCTGACCTCTCCTCCAATTATTCTTTCTTGTTCCTGCTGAAAGGAACTGGCAGATGCCTCCATGCTTGGTGGACCCATACCTAATGATTGCCCAATAGGCATTTCTTCTTCAGAAAGGGGATTTATTCTTTGCCTCTTCTCCCCTTGTTGATTTGTTGATGTGGTGAGGGGAGTCTCTTGCTCTCTGTCCCTCTTCTTACCTCTTTCTTCATTTAGTGGTGTTTGGAGCACTGAGGTCTCCATTATTGTTTCCTGCCTTGGAGGCACACTTTGTTGAGCCTGCTGCTCTGTAGATATGGGAGCCTCAGCTATTTGTTCTTGTTGTTTGGGCTGCTCCTTCTGTTGTTCTGCTGTAGGGGGTGGCTGCTCCTGTTCCATCTCTTTCTCTTTTCCTTTGCTGGCTACCTGAGGAGCAGTTTTAGCTGCCTGCTGGGGGGCTGCAGAGGATGAGGCAGCTGGTCCAAGTTGCACTTGATAAGAGGAAGAAACCTGTTCACAATGTTCCAAGTTAGCTTCCTTCTCAAGTTTCTTTGCTTCTCTTTGTGCTATTTCTTCTCTAGGACTTGCCTCTTCTAGAGTGCCCTCTTTCCATCTTAATGGATTTGCATATTTTTCAATGTGAGGCAACCTGACATGATCATAACTAGCCATCTTATATTTGACCCTTCTAAGACTAATGAAGTGATTGGGGTCATAGGGTGACTAGAGGAAACTGGTTTGCAATTGGAGGCCCTCTAGGATCTTATCTGCTTCTTTCCATCCTTCTTCCCTTTTATTATAAAGAAATGGGCCTAGCTGGTTTCTGATTTTGAGTTGCACCTTCTTGTTTTTGCTGTGGAAATGGACCATGTCTGCATTTCCAAACTGCCTGAAATACTCTAAGGCAAAGAGTCTCATAGGGACATATCTTGGCAGTCTATATGGGGCCAATTCACAGCCATATATTCTGATCATTGTATGGTTTTGGTAAACGTACCAATCCCCAATGTTGTAGGCCTTTGAGAGCTGGAGAATCCTTTGCATCTCATCTGTCAATCTTGGAGGAGGGGTACCCAATAGCAAAGACATAGCTGGATGGATAAAGAGGTCAATGAATTCACAGTAGCTGTATGGTGAATAAGATGTGTGATGAAAGACTGAAGTCCAAAATACCACAGACCTTGGGTTTCCCTGAGCATCAAACTTCTTGAGAGGAATAGGGAAGCCATCAGGTTGATAAAATAGGAACAAGTGATAGATGTATGAAGTGTATCTAAACACCTTTTCCCTCTCTAGATTCATCAATTGTTCATGAATCTTATTGGCAATGTATGCAGCATAATCATAGTGCACAGAAGGAGGCATTCCAGGGGAGAAGATAGACATCATTGCCAGAATGGTTTCATCAGCATCCTCAGCTGATCTGTAACCCAGGACATAACTGATCAAATCCACAAGCAACCTGCCCAACTCATTAAAATAGACATTTCCTATAGGAGGGGTCCTCACAGTTTGAGAGCCTGATTCAATGAATAGCTGATTAATCTTTAAGATTTGGGCACTAGACAGCTTGCCTCCTTTCTTTAGCACGTCCATCATGGAAAGAGGAGTCAATGGCTTTGTAGATTGAAAGTTCAGCATCTGATTTATAGCCTCAGGGGTGACATGGAACAAAACTGAACCTGAGGTATTGAGGACAGCTCTTTGACATGGGTCATAGTTGGCACTGCATCTGTGAATTAAATCTGGAAGGACATTGACTTGAGGGAGGTTATAAATGGGCAAATTGGAGTCCCAAATCCCTAGAATATCAGTTCCATTGAGGTGCTTGGCCTTCATCTCATTGAGTACATGAATATTATATTTGGTGTGCATTGAGAGTGTTTCTGTCATCTGGTAATCTCTATCACCTCGGGCCTGCCATTCCAACTCTCTGTGTGGGGCATTCAAGGGTGGAATGTTTAGTGCTACTGGTGTTTCCATGGTTAATTAGTACTTTGACTTGTTTCACTGGGCAGAGCAACACAGAGTGGTATTTTTTTGCAGAAGTAAGGCAATTTGCAGGGGAAGCAGGGTGAATTATGGTGAGAACAAATTGAAATGCTCTCAAGAAAGTCTAATGAGCAAATGTTGGGACTAACAAAGCTTTTTTCCCAGTGAATTAGTGCACAAAGGTTTTAAGTTCACGAATGCGCAAACTGACTGTAAATTGATGGAAACTTGGCTCAATGTGGACTTCTGTAGGTGAATTTCGACCTTATAACTGAAGATAAATGGTGGTCACCGGGGATTTTCTGGTAATTACAGTGATTTCTCTCTCTTTTCTCACTTGTTTTGGTGAATTTATACAAAAAACCAGGCGCAGAGGGGAAACTTGGATAAATACCTGGTGAACTTTGGCAATGGTGGCAAGTGCAGGCAGATTGACAGGCGCCCACAGTCTTTAAATCGATTTCTGCAGGTTGGCGGCGAAATGGTTGTAAATTGCATGCAGAGAGCACAAATAGTTCTTTTGGCAAAAGCGAGAAAAAACGCGAATTTTGGTGAAAATATGGACATTTTGGGCTATTGGCGCTTTTTTTGGATGACGTCAGCATGACGTCATCAGGTGGGGTCGGGTACGGAAGGGTGACGTGGCGGCCTGTGATTGGTCCACGGGGCCGGTGATGTGGCAGACAGGTCGGAGCGATGGCGGGCCGGGCGCTGACGCGATGCTGAGTTGGCATGACGTGGGCGTGACGTGGGCGGGCGGTAAACCAAAGCGGTAAGCGGTAATTTCGGACCGCTTACTGTACGGGGGTGGTATTGGCAGGCAGCCTCCCGATATAACCTGGGAGCGACGCGTGGCACTGCCCTGACGTCACCCTCTGACACTTTTCGGGTGCTATAGTCCGGACATTGGGGGCGGTCCGATATCAATATGGGCCATCGGATGGGAAAGCCCAGATCCGACGATCGACGGGTTATAAAAATGAAAGGACGATATAGCAGCGGGGCGGGGAATAAACAATTATATTTCTTGAAAGGTGCGCCCAGGCGGGACTTTGGAAATCAAAGTAAATATGGGTTTTTTCAACGTTTTTTTGTGTAATGTGCTTTGTAACCCAAAACTTTGGATAGGCGGTAAAGGTGGGTTTATTGGTGTTTATTGCAAATAGCGCGGATTAAACATTTCAAAGGGGTTGTAAGGGAAAAAAGGGTAGGGGCTTAGGTTATTAAACCAACGTGGGGTTAGTTTAATCCCTGATTTTGAACAAAGCATCTTGAACCAGACTTAGATTCTGCATGGTTATCCAATATTTGGACATATGGCTATAATGCCAAAGGGGAGGGATATATACATTTTTTGGGGTTTTATACACCATAGTGTTATAGTAATAGGGAGGGGGGAACATAGGGAGTTAAGTATAGATAGAGTTAGTAGTTAGTTTTGGAGGGGAATGTGAAGGGGAAGTGATAGATACTAAGTTTTTAGGAAACAAACTTAGTTAGGGAGTAGATCAAAATGAAAAGAATTTTACACAGGAAATGTGGCTCTTTATGCAATATGGATCACTCCATGAATTTTATTTATCTCATGAGCAAAGGAGGTATTGGGATGTTAGCAAGGAATGTGATTGGGGATGATTGGGAAGTTAGACATGCTTCATTTTGCTGCTACAAAACTGTTGAATAGGAAGACCTGCACTGACACCATGTTTTTCCTTTGCTTAGGCCAGTGAAATGTCATAAATCATGCTTCTGCAACCCCATCTACCTACCCACTCTATTGCCTAGCATTTTTTGTTACTCCAAGGAGGGTGCACTTAGACTTGCAAACCCTTATGTGCCTTTTTCTTTTCCTTTGGCTTTTTCTTTTGATTTTCTATCTAAGGCTAGCCTTATTACTTCCAAGGCCCCAGATTAAACAGTTGGGAGCCTTCATTCTCTACCTAACTACTTTATCTGCCAAGATTGAACAGTTTGGACAGATTTCTTTCTCTAATCTACAACAAACAATTGAAACATGGCATGACCCAGCTTAGACTGTTGGACCACCCATTCGGAAGTAGGACAGCATCAACCAACTGCAAATAGGTGTTTTCCACACGGATATGAGATCTTTGCATCACCAAAGTAGATCATATTGGCACTTTCCCTGCCAATCATGAAAAATGAAACCTATTGGTATAGGTAGCTAACACGAGGCACAGAACAAGAGTGTAAGATGGAACCAAGATACACTACCCACTAGGTCATTCTTCTGGAATAGATGTGATAATGTTGATAGAATAGGGCTTGCCATAGGTGAGGCAATGAGGATCCTCAACTAAGGCACGAGGGAAAATAGTGATATGACTCATGGATTGACGCTAGGGAAAATGGAGAAAATGGGACTGACGGACAAACATATGACTTCCATTGTGAGAGAATAAAGTGTATGGTTGACCTAACAGTGACTTAATTAACTCCGAAGGGGATGGTGGACAATATGACTAAAGGCAAAAATGGGCAACACGGGATGAATGGTATGCAAAGATGGATGGAATACTGTGACAAGATACAATGGGATGTGAAACAGACTCCATGGATGCAAAGGTTACTCATCGCAGATGCTCGGAATAAGGGTGACTTGATGACACTGCCACATAGAATAGACCCATTGGGGACCATGAAAACATTAGAAAATGATGGTTGCTCATGACGAAAATCGACATGATAGATGAAAAGAATTAAGGGAAGGTCGTCCCTAAGGTACAAGCGTTACATATGAATAAATTAGATTTAGAGAGGCAATGAAGGGACATTTCTTGGAAAAGTGGCTTCCAATGGTGCTAATGGTTCATCAAACTGAGCTACGGTTTGGTTGTAATGGACGACAAAAAAACTGTGGTTTTTCCTATAAAATGGAACTTTCCTTCCAATTTGAGAGGAGGAGAAGGCCCTAAATCTTGTGGAGATCGTAGCTGAAAAATTGACCATCCAAATTTCGATCTGCGGCTTTCAGCGAAGTGGCCTTACTTGTCTAAATATGGCTTTAATGCTTCTTGGAACGATAGTTCTTGGTGAATATTTAAGGGAAGAGGAAAACGAGAATGAAATACTAGAAGAGGTCTACAATCATCATCACCCATGAAGTCAAACATCGGGACTATGTGGACATAGTGTAGAATATTTGAATATATGGTATCAAATGTCTATGATATGCGATGTGAATATGGCTCTCTAGGGAAGCCGGTAGGACAAACAACCCAAGGAATGTGAGGATAATTGACCATGCCTAGATTCAGTGGGATCTAGGCCGAGACTTATGTTAATAAATTGAGAAGATGGCCAGGGGAAAACCATCATGTCCCCAAACATGGGATACTTACGGAAAACATATGTGATGGAGGGGACTAATCTAGTATGCAAAGGTGGGGATGATTCCCCCTAGCAAGAGGATTTTGTGGAGCGCCATTGTGTTTTGAGTGATTGAAAAATGGATTCAATCATATCGGCCCAAATTGGCATGAAATCCTCCAAAGGATGATAAGGAGATGTAGGGGCCTATGTGCCCCCCGGTATGCTATGGGTGTACTGGATGTAATTAGAGTGGTGGACTCCAAATATGGGAGGAAGTACACACAATGGTGCATACCTTCCAAGTATAATCAGGGGTAGTCATGGCTTCCATAATGTCCTCATCAGAATGGAAAATGGGAGGATGGAAGGAATATTGACTACATGATGTAGTAGTGGTACATGGTGCATTATCCTAAGAAAGAAGGTTCACATACACATCATTTGATCTAGCAGATGATGAGATAGTAGATGGAAATTCTACCAATGTTGAGACATGGATTTCTAGCCAAGGAGGCTCAAAAGAAGCACGCGCAGAAACCTCAGAGGGGTTTTCCTGTGAGGAACTCAAGGATGATGACAAGTAAAGGATATGGACCATGGATTCCATCATCTTGACATCAGGGAGAGCGATCACAATGGTGGGACAAGAGTCCCCCTGTTCTGGTACACTATGGGTACCAGAATCCCCAGGTAGAGGAGTAGGCGATCGACTATCAGTGGCCTCGTATTCGCGAAGCGCTTGAAGGAAATCAAAAAAATTCATTGAGAAAAGGGCAACAATGGGAATAGTGACCATAATGATCACACAAGGCATAAGGGTGATTTTTGCACAACGTTTTGAGTTTTTTTGTTGTTCCCAGTAAGGTAACTTAGATCTCAAGGATATTTGACTTAGGTAAAATTTCATGAACCAAAGGTTTGAGATGAGAAAGTTCATGATAGTTATCAGTGGTATGCCCAACAACCTCCCACAAGTCTCACGGAGGTGTTGAATTTGGAGCTTTGGGAGTTGGAGGTTCTTGGGGAGTCTTGTACTTCTTCTTGGCTTTGGCCCCCCTATCGGGATGCTTTCATAAGAAGAGTAGGTTCTTGTTGAGGTTGCAGTGGAATTGGAGCATTGACAGGGGTCGTAGGGACCGGTTGAAGCAGGGTCAAAGCATGATATGGTCCTAGGTGACCAAGTGGAGTGTTCGTAGGAGGATCAATGCACCGCACTAGGATCCCCAAAGTCACGTTAGGGAGGACCAACAAAGCCATGAAAGGGATAGAAAAGATTCCTGAAGGAGGTAGCAAGAAGGGTATGTAGCTTGCATGGTAATGTCCCAGCGGAACAACTCCTGGATGGTTGAGACATAGAGGAACAGTTCCTGGTGGGAACAAAGAGGAGGCACCCACAAAAGGATGAGGTCCTTGGGGGGAAGATCTAGATGGCTCGACTGAGATTGTAAAAACAGGGTGTTGAGGAGCTGGTTGTTGATTAGATGTACCAAACTTCTTGTGAGAACCCTATGATGCTTGTAACATGCAAACACTAAAAGAGTTAGCCTCAGAGATAGGAGGGGGAGGACTGGAAAAATCACCTAATAATGAGGAATCTTTGTAGACTCCGGGTGTAACACTGGTGAGTGGGGTACATGACTACTTTTCAGACATCAACGAGATAATGGACTCAGGGGAGGTCAAGGATGACAGTTCATAGTATGTCAACCATTCAATAATGATGATATTCCCTTCATGGGGGAAACACATCTTGTGAAAAACTGCACACGTGACGGTTAACATGTCATAAGTGTAACTATGACCCAAGAGAATGTTGTGATATATAGGGGAATCAATAACCTTGATTTCTACATGAACAATCTTGCCCGCTAGAGTCACTGAACAATTGCGATACATGCTGAGAGGCTGGGAGGAATGACTTTCCCAAGCATGAAAAGTGATGGTGGATGGGGATAGCTCAAGTGACTTAAGTTGCTTTCGAACAATAGTGGACATCATGCAGGTGAATTCCCCTTCTTCAATAATAGATTAGGAGATTATGGCATTACGGACTTGGACTGGTATCTGGAAAGAAATATATAGAGGTAATGGAGGATGTTCTAATGTATTAATAGGAAAGACAATCAAATGATTGTCGGAAGGATCTACTACACCCAAAGAAGTTAGTAGAGATTTATTTTGATATGGGCATGACTAGAGAACCTACAGCATTGACATGGCTGCAGGTGATTGTGCCAAGTTATCTACTATACTATATGAATGGGCAACTCGGCTAGAATCTGCATTACGACGTAAGGGTCCCTTTGGGATCTTAAGAAATGACTCAACTTTAGGTTGAGGGATCTATAGTAGACCATTTGGTGTCGTAAGAGGCTCAGTAGATGTTTTGGTTTTGGAAATTGGTAGATGAATTCGATGGCTTTTCATATTGACACGACCGAGTTTGCAGTCTGATATTGGAGGGATTGACCTTGTCGGAATTCCTCATGAGGACCTTGTAGTCACTAGGAGCGGAAGGTTGGGGAAGGTGAGCTACTTGACTTGGCTGAGGTTGAGCAACAAAAAATCCTTGTTGAGGGAAAGGGTTTGTGAGCATGGCAAGTTGAGATGGCACATAATTCTGAGGCAGTTTCTGTATGGGCGGTTGACCTCTAGAAGCTTCTTCATCTTCCCACATTTGGCACATCTAGGGAAAGAGGGGACACTCATGAGTATAATGGCGATGTACACCACAACATGAATAAGGCTTGTCCATACGAACAACCTTGTTCTACTTGGACTAGTCACCCTATTGCTGGTTGTTGGTGTTAGGCTGGTTCCCCAGGGGTTCATTAGGTTGATTACATTGGTTACCCTAGTTACCCTTGTTACCTTTCCCCTTATTCTTTTCCTTCAAATTTTGGAGATTGGTCACACTCTTCTATACAAACACTTGACCTTGAGGGGTGGTGGCTACTGGGGCTGAGGATGCATGAGAGGTTGTGGCGCTAATTCCTGAGGGGTTGGAGAACTTAGCGATGCATAGGTATAATATCATGAAGGGGAAATGGTCTGGTAGACAAGTTGAGCACTAGCTAGCCCTGACATATGCTGATGTGGATGCGTAAATTAATAAGAGGTGCTTTGTCCTGAATACACGTTATTGGCAGGAGGGGAATAAGTGTTGGAGGAAATGGTGCCTCCTTGTGGATAGCCATAGCTCTGCTGAGTATATGGTGAAGGATGTGAAATAGCTCCAACGATACTGCGAGTGGAATGAGATGCCCCCAATGCATTGGCACCACCAAGGTGAGGGAGGTCTGGTATAACAGTATAGACATAAATGGATTGAGCATAAATCAATTCATATCTCAGAACAGTCTGGAGAGCCTCTTCCTCTATCTGAGGAAAATGAGAGGTGACGTCTTTAGCAATAGGTGATAAAATAGTCCTAAGAAACCAATCGAGGTAGACATGGTCTTCAGAGGGCAGAGTGTAGAAATTTTGAATAATTTAACACATATTCACAGAGATTATCCTTATCATACAATTATAAGCGGAACATGTATAATACATAATCTCCTCTACGTTGATCATCAATTTACAGAAGCAGAAACATTCACAGGCGCACATAGAAGCATCAATCAAACTCATTAACACAGTATGTATCCCGGGGAAAGCATCTCGCTAAAAACCCCACACTATCTGTATATTAATGATTGAGAACATGTAACATTACAAAGTACAATGCTTATCACAAGCAATCTAGTACCAGCTCCACCTGTTACACACAATACAGCTAAGATCTGATCTCCAAATCTATTCCACTGCTTGCCTGCCTCCACTGCTCAATACCTGCTCAAGAATGAATGAGAATGGTCTACCAAACTCACATTTCACCTCCAAAGAATCACTCACAATGTGTAAGACGTGAGCAGAAGCTACAAACTGGGCAAATACATGAGCAAACTCATTGGCATAATCAATCCCTTGATTGTGCAAGATCTGATGCACAACTATAGTCACAACTGATAGCAATCTGATTCTCTAACACCTGCCCCTGCTGAACTGAACATTCACTGACATGCAACTGAGTTAATTGATGTATTCTATAGTTGTATTATGAGTTAATAATTAGTTTAACAACTCATCATTAGTCTATTTGCAGTTAGACTAACTACAACTAGTTTAACCAAGTCAAACTGAACACAACTCCATCAACTCCACAATCAACTCCACCAAACTCAACTGATTGAGTTCTAACTGAAGTCATGCATGCAACAACTCAACTGACTCATAAGAAAAGCATACTTCCTTCTGGCAGCTGCATGGGCCACATCTGTAGCTCAAACTGAAGTGCTCCAAGAGAATAAGATCAAGTTTATAGTCCAAATATTATTATGAGACAATAATATTTGACTTTTCTATTTTTGACAGCCAGTCTAAAAATAGAATTTGATCACCCACACTGTGATCACTCACACTGTGGTCACCCACACTGTGGTCACCCACACTGTGATCACTCACACTGTGATCACCCACACTGTGATCAAAAATAGAACTTGCGCCATAATTTGCCTGCGGGCCCACTTAATGAAGGCGACTCTTTTCACTAAGCTCCATCATCTTGTTGCAATATCAACACTCCCTCTCGATAAGATATGGATTATCAGCAACCCCTATCCTGCCTCGGTGGTACTCGAATTTTCTCTTGGTGAGAACCTTCGTTAGAATATCAGCATCTTGATCCTCCGTTGGAATGTATGAAAGCAACATGATCCTCCGCTGCACACAATCTCTGATATGATGGTACCTGATGTCAATATGCTTAGATCTATCATGAAATACAGGATTAGCCGAGAGTTTAATGCAACTCTGGTTATCACAGTAAATCACAATAGGATCCAAATGAGAACCGAACAAACCAACCAGGATCTTCCTCATCCATATAGCCTTGCATGCAGCCAAACTTGCTGCCATATACTCGGCCTCCGTTGAACTGAGTGCCATGGATCTCTGCTTCCTGCTGTACCAAGAAACTGTTGTCGATCCAATACTGAAGACCCCTCCTGATGTGCTCTTTCTGTCCGTTGGGCTCCCTACCCAATCTGCATCCGTGAAGCCACATAGCTTCACCTCATCCTCCTATCTGTACCACAAACCATATCCTGATGTGCCTCTCAAGTAGCGCAATACATGCTTGCCTGCCTTCTAGAAGAGCTTGGTAGGCTTAACCATAGCTTGTGAAAGTTGGTTAACAGGTCGTGTATTGACCAAATACATCAGCGACCCCACCAACTGTCGATAAATAGTGGCATCCACTTCTTCTCTCGAAGTGGCATCCTCCTTCCTCCAACCTCCAGGAAGAGGAGTATCAACAGGCTTACAGCCATGCATGTTGAACTTCTCCAGTATCTCCCGAGCATACTCGCCTTGAGAAACAAACAGTCCACCACTGCGCTGCCATATTTCCAATCCTAGGAAATAGTGAAGGAGGCCCAAGTCTTTCATCTCAAACTCTGTAGCAAGATCCTTCTTGCATGACAGTATCAACAGCTCATCACCCGTTAGAATCAAATCATCAACATACAGTACAATGATAAGCAACTTACCCTCCACCACAATCTGGTATAGATTAGGATCCGCCTCGCTCTTGGAGAATCCAAGTCCTGTGAAATAGTTGTCTATCCGTGTGTACCAAGCACGTGGTGCTTGCTTCAACCCATACAGCGCTCTCTTGAGCCTGCACACATGCGACTCTTTACTGAAGACCTCAAAGCCTTCGGGCTGCTCAATGTACACCTCCTCCTCAATGACTCCATTGAAGAACGTAGTCTTCACATCCATCTGATGAATGTGCCATCCCATCTGCGCTGAGAGAGCAAGAATCATCCGTATGGAAGAATACCTTGCGACAGGTGCAAAGGTCTCCTCATAATCGATCCCCTCTATCTGTGAAAAGCCTCGGGAAACAAATCTTGCCTTGTACTTCTCCACACTCCCGTCAGTTGCCTGCTTGACCTTGTAGATCCATCTTGAACCCACCACTGATTTCCCTTCCGGTCTAGGAACAATCTCCCATGCACTGTTTCTGACAATAGAATCATACTCTTCCACCATGGCGTCTACCCATGCGGGATCCTCCACAGCTTCCTCGAAAGAGGATGGCTCAGTCACAACACACTTGCTCATCAGAGCCATGTATCCAGTGTACTGATCAGGTGACTGTCTCTGCTTGCGTTGGGCTGTAGGTGGTCCTACAACTTTCTCTGCATCTTGAGCCAGTCGCTCAGCTTCTGTCAAGCGCTTTCGCCCTCTGATGGTTGGTGCTGCATGAGTGGTCTCTTCCACTCCATGAACCTCGTCTTGTGGCTGATCCACGTCCTGAAGCTCATCCTTAGGAACTAATAGCCCCTCATCTGCATGCAAGTGTAGCTCCCTCTCAAGCGAACACTTCATGACTTTCTCCTCCTGAAATTTTATATCCCGTTGCACAACAGTTTTACCACTGTCTGGCAAATACACACGATAGTTGTGGGGCATATCAGTGTACCCCACAAATATCCCAACCTCTGCGGTCGACTCCAACTTCTTCCTGGCATCCTTCGTCACATGCATGTAAACGTTAGCACCAAAAATCCTCAAATGAGAAAGATCAGGCTTCTTACCAGAATAAGTCTCCTCAGGTGTACTCATTCCAAGTATCCTATGAGGACAACGGTTTTGCACATAAACTGCTGTATTGCATGCTTCTGCCCACAAGTTAAGGGGTAGGCCCTGATCATGCAACATTGCCCATGCAGCACCCACAATCGTTCTGTTCTTCCGCTCAGCTACCCCGTTTTGCTGTGGGTTATGGGGAGCTATGAGCTCTCTACGAATCCCTTCTGCCTTGCATAAATCCTTGAACTCATCTGAGATGTATTCACCACCATTATCGCTCCTAAGAGCCTTCACCTTCTTCCCCGACTCCTTCTCGACCAGTGCTTTGAATTCACAGAACTTTGAATATGTCTCGCTCTTCTTCTGCATGAAGAAGATCCAGCACTTACGAGAGAAATCATCAACAAAAATCACATAATACTTGTGTTTTGTTGTCGAAGCAACTGAGAAAGGTCCACACACATCTGTGTGAATTCTCTCAAGGATCATCGTGGCGCGACTATCCTTCTCGTGAAAGGTGGCTTTCACAAACTTCCCCAAAGTACACCCTTTGCACTGATCTGACTGTGCAAGTGTGCCTTTAGGAAGCCCTGTAGTGATCTGCTGCAGTATCTTCAAGGCTCCATGGTGAAGGTGACCCAATCTCCTGTGCCACAACTCGCCATCATCCCGGCTCACCAATCCTTCTGCCTTGCCCGCCATTGCTGCGCATCCATCTACATGCAACTAATAAAGGTTCCTCACTCGAACCCCTATCTTCCAGGTCTCACCAGTTGTCTTGCTGCGCAGGAAAGCCTTTCCCTCACTGAAAACAACATCATACCCCTTGTCTTCTAACATCGCCACTGAGATGAGATTCTTCGTCAATCCTGGAACATGCATGACTTCCTTCAATACGAAGGGTTTACCAGACTCCCTCTCAAAGGAAATGGTACCAATAACGGTCACACTGTATCTACCATCATCGCCCATCTCGATGTGCACTCCAAGATCTTTGTCCTCCAGATCAGAGAACAAATCTCTATCTCCCGTCATGTGAAAAGACGCACCACTGTCCAAGAACCACACTGATCCCATCACACTTGAAACCAAGCATTCGATCAATGAAAAATCAAGCTCAAACTGTGAGGCTAGAGCCTCTCCTGCTGAAGATCCAGTAGCCTGCTTGTTCTTCTTCTTCTGCGGACAATTAGTGGCATAGTGTCCGTGCTGGTGACAGTGAAAACACTTCACCTTGGACATATCCTGCTTCTTGCCTTTCGCACCAGAATGAGAAGCTTTCTTGCTCTTCCCTTTCTTTGCTTTGGCAACCAAAGCACAATTCTCTTCATCAGCTCCCTTTGACGAAGATCCATCCCTGGTACTCCACCTGATCTCCTCCCGCACAAGATCTGACCATAGTCTTTCCCATCCTGGCAATTTCTCCTGACCATTGACAGAGTCCTGATAGGAATGCCAACTCTTCGGAAGACCAAGGAGAGCCAAGCTCACCAAGTCCTCATCATTGACAGTAACCCCCACACTTCCCAGCTCATCTCGACACTGAGTGAACTTCGTGAGATACTTGGGAATACTGTCACCCTTCTCGCATTTGATGTTTCTGAGTTTATCTTTGAGTGCCAGCTTCCTCTGATCGCTCTTGCTTTGGAATAATTTTGTTAATGATTTCCACATCAAATATGGAGTAGCCTTTCCATGGAGGCTGGACACAATGTGATCCTTCACGCCCTCCAACAAAATCCTTCGACATTTTGCGGTCTTCTTTTGCCAAACTTTCGCCTCAGCAGCATCAGTAGGCTTTGGGATATCCGTATCTATGAACTCCTTCAGCCCGTTATCATCCAATATTGCCTCCATCCTATCCTTCCATGCAATATAGTTTGAGCTACCCTCAAGAGCATACTCTAATCGCAATCCGTTGAAAGACATTGCTGCGTTGTCACCAAGAAAACACTGCTGCAGATTCGAATTCCACCAGCAACCAACTCAACTGCCTCGGATCTAAGATTCGTGAGAACACAATATTTCTCGTACAGAGATTGACTGTATGGGCATTCACCGGATATCTCACCTTCCAAAGGAAGGATGAATCCAGAGGCTACCTGGCCCGATTACAGACTCTGCTTGAAGAAATAGAATGTAAACACTTCCTGAATAGTAGATTTGATGATCAACAGCTTTGATACCATGTAGAAAATATTCTACAATTATCTAGCTCGCTCCGATACCATGTAGAAATTTTGAATAATTTAACACATATTCAGAGAGATTATCCTGATCATACAATTATAAGTGGAACATGTATAATACATAATCTCCTCTACGTTGATCATCAATTTACAGAAGTAGAAACATTCACAGGCACACATAGAAGCATCAATCAAACTCATTAACACAGTATGTATCCCGGGAAAAGCATCTCACTAAAAACCCCACACTATCTGTATATTAATGATTGAGAACATGTAACATTACAAAGTACAATGCTTATCACAAGCAATCCAGTACCAGCTCCACCTGTTACACACAATACAGGTAAGATCTGATCTCCAAATCTATTCCACTGCTTGCCTACCTCCACTGCTCAATACCTGCTCAAGAATGAATGAGAATGGTCTACCAAACTCGTATTTCACCTCCAAAGAATCACTCACAATGTGTAAGACGTGAGTAGAAGCTACAAACTGGGAAAATACATGAGAAAACTCATTGGCATACTCAATCCCTTGATTGTGCAAAATCTGATGCACAACTATAGTCACAACTGATAGCAATCTGATTCTCTAACACCTGTCCCTACTGAACTGAACATGCACTGACATGAAACTGAGTTAACTGATGTATTCTATAGTTTTATTATGAGTTAATAATTAGTTTAACAACTCATCATTAGTCTATTTGCAGTTAGACTAACTACAACTAGTTTAACGAAGTCAAACTGAACACAACTCCATCAACTCCACAATCAACTCCACCAAACTCAACTGATTGAGTTCTAACTGAAGTCATGCATGCAACAACTCAACTGACTCATAAGAAAAGCATACTTCCTTCTGACAGCTGCATGGGCCACATCTGTAGCTCAAACTGAAGTGCTCCAAGAGAATAAGATCAAGTTTATAGTCCAAATATTATTATGAGACAATAATATTTGACTTTTCTATTTTTGACAGCCAGTCTAAAAATAGACTTTGATCACCTACACTATGATCACTCACACTGTGGTCACCCACACTGTGGTCACCCAAACTGTGATCACTCACACTGTGATCACCCACACTGTGATAAAAAATAGAACTTGCGCCATAATTTGCCTGCGGGCCCACTTAGTGAAGGCGACTCTTTTCACTAAGCTCCATCATCTTGTTGCAATCTCAACACGGAGCACGACACATGCTCCTCCTTCTACGTCATTCCTGGATATGATCTGAAAGACGAGTGGCAGAGGACTGAAGGAATTCGGTCAAGAGCTCCGTACCAGTGTCATATCAGATAGGTAAGTAAAAATATGAGAGGAATGCTTTAGAAAGTGTCGCGAAAGTGGAATGAGAGGTAGTGGGTTTTTCTACATACCACTTTGCAGCATCTCTAGTGAGTGTGCGTTGGAACAACCCAAGACGAATGGAATCATCGGTGATGAAATTGGATGAACACCATATATGGAAGGAGCAGATGTGATTAGTGGGGTCCTCTCTAGGATTACCCTCAAACTTGAGAATGTCTAAGGGTAGCTTAGTCGACATAGTTGGCCAACCAACATCGTGGTGTATAAGGTCATTAATCAACTAGCTAAAATCCGAGAGGCTTAACCCAGGCATGAAAGGTAGCATGGGAGCTGCTGGAATGGTTCCTGAGATGGTTCCGCTAGATATGACCACCAAAGTAGAACTGGAGCCAACACTAGGTTGGGTTCTTGCACCTATAGTGGGTCTTGACATGATGATGGTATGCGATGGAGGATCATAACGAAATGAGGAATCAGATGAACCAGAAGAGGAGTCGATATGGGGACTCAGGGGGGATATGAACTCGAACCCTGCGGGGAGGATTAATATGCCCAAGCGAAAACTGGGGATGAAGGATTAAGATTCTCTGTGACAAATGCCTTGGTGGCACAATGGCTATAAGACACAAGTGACACAAAAATGGTGAAGGGAGATCAACCAAATGTTTTTGCCTCTATGTGGGGAAATAAATTAATTAAGTTAAGTCTTGGCTTGGTGGTGTAAACCAAGCACCCTTCACTTAAGGTGTGCTTGTGTGTGCAAGTGTGTTTATTAATAAGCACATATCGTGTTTGAAATAAGAAAAGGATTGCTGAAATAAACTGAAATTAAAAATAGAAAATGAACAACAAATAAAATTTCTAAACCCCACCCAAACTGGATTTTCAAATATTGTGTTGGTTGGTAGTGAAATCAACTGAAAACACACGGAAAATGCCAATATACCTAAGCATCAATGTGACTGGGATCAAATGACACTATGCTGCTGGAAAGTGGTGCAACAACAAAAAAAAACTAGAGAAGAAAATCGCTACAAAAAGATAGGGAGATGGGTGTGAAACCTAGGGCAACCAATGGGACCCTAAGGCAAATGACCAAAAAAGGTTTAAGATAAAAAAATTGGATGGAAACAACCTATCTTTGAATGTTTGAAATAGGAAGGTATAGTTTTGGAAAATATGGCTGAAATCTCTGCAAAAAACTCAGACTTCTCACACAACTAAACTCCTCCTATAGAGGAGGAAGCGTATTAGAAGTCCTAAAGAGGATAAATTCCACTTCTACTAGAAAACCAGAGTAGATCAAGGCCTAAGTGGGATGAGACAATGGTCAACCAACCCAGTAGATATCTCTTGGAAAAACCCAAAAACAGATCGGGAAAACCCCAGAAAACCTAAAATCGCAAGTAATGGTTTGATTACCGAGATATCGCACTTTTTGGGCCAGAAAGTGCGCTATGGACCTCTAGATCACACTTTTGGGGGAAAAACGTGCTCTTTTTTCTCCTTGATTCTCGGTTGGCAAGTCTCGAAAAAATTTGTCGTATATGTCGCAGCTAGGACCTGTGACATGTGGAAGAGACCAAAAAACTTGCAGGAGTTAGAAATTTGACTGATCTAGGGTTAGAAAGCTAGTAAAAAACATTACGAGACTGAAAAAGAAAAACCATAAGCTAAAAAATGAAGGTCACCTAGGTTTTGGGATCATAATTAAAAACGCAGTGGAGTTGCCAATTTTGTTTAGTGACAATCAGAATATCCTCAGTGGATTCACCAAATTGTTATTGCGTTTTCTTCTTAAATGTGCATGAAAACAAATAACTTAAGGCTGTGGATGACAAACAACCCTAACAATGAAAATGGCTCCTAAACATTGTAGATCTGTAGCAAATGATAGAAACAAAACCTGCCAAACCCCTATTCTATGCCACAATCATAGATAAACAACAAAATGGAATAGTAAAATAAGCACAAGTGACTCCAATAGTCCAATGGAAACTAGATATATAAAGAATATATTTTATTAAACAAAACCTGTGAAGGGAACAAGTAATGTTACTATTCCCCCTCTATGGGATGGGTTCTTCGCTATCCTCAAATGTCTTCGGCTTTTGTAGAGACTCTCTCCTCTATAATGTGTAAAACCCAGCAAATAAAATGTTTGGGCTCAGCGAGAACTCAAATAGAAAATAAAAATGGTGTGTGACAATGATAATAATCAGGGTTACAACAATGAGTGCAATAATGAAAATAATCAAAAGTGAATGAGGAATGGAAAACCCTTCTACTTATAACAAAATATTAGGTTATTCTCGAATAATGAGAAATAATAAAATATTATTAACCCCATTCTACAAATAACCATTTGGAATATTTTATTATATTTGGTTAGAGGGAAAAAGCATTTAAACTTTTATTTAGAAATAATAAATAAATAAATGATTTATTTATCATCTCAAGAAATATGGTTAAGGAATAATAAAAAAATAATGATTTATTTAATTGTTCCTAAGGGATTTTGTCAAACTTGACGAGGAATAATAACTAATTAGTGATTAATTAATTATTCCTAGAGAAAAATAATATAATTAATGATTATCTATTTATTTCTCATAATTGGGTCAAATGTGACAAAGAATATTAATTAAACAATGGTTTAATTAATTATTCCTCAAAGATAATTAAATGAATAATGATTTATTTAATTATTCTTCATGGGTTTAGTTATAAATGACTTAACAAATGTGGGTTATTAAGTAATTTCTCATAGTGAAAGCAATTTTACTATGGTAAAATTTGCCCTACATGGTGTACTTTGATCCATCTAGTAAATTATGGCTAGATGATCATTTTTTGTGATAGCAGTTGTTATCACTCAGGCTTTCCCTTGGTTCCTTAAGGGATACGGCCGAGGTAACCACAAACCAATCTTTGGGCTGCAGGTCCTAGCCTACTTGCAGTCAGAGAGGGTTCTCTCTTTAGAATTTAGCTTTGTTTTGGGTTGATTTTAGGCTAGTTATGGTGTACATGGGTTTTGTTTTGATTTTTGTGGGAAGGATGACGTTTTCAGGCAGAGTTGGGATGCACAGAGTGAGAAGATCAAACCATTGGGCATGGAGTCATGGATTAGGGCTTGTTGTTGGGTTTTCTTGGTCACAAGAGGAATACAGAGCAGGATAGCTACACATAGAACAATATCAAGCTGGAATAAAGATGGAATGAAGGTCAGAGATGAAAGGAAACTAAGAATCTTTCATTAGCTAACAGAGAGGGAAGGTGAATGAAAGTTTTTCTAGGAGCAGTCAAGAATTCCTAAATAACAGTCATATGTGAAAGAAACAGGGTAAACATGATCATTTAAGTATGCATATTCATAACCATTTCTGAAGAAAACATATAGAAATAACAATAAATGAGCATAGAGTGCAGTCAAGCAAAGCCTAAGCTATTCTTCTTTCTTGCTATTTAGATGGTAACACGATGGTGGTGTAAACATATATAAACGGTAAACAGAGGTAAGAAAACACTTATTGATCCATGTAGTAACACAGGAATTCCACAGTCACTCTTTGGCCATTAAATAACACAACAGACAGATTTTCATCCAAAGCATTCCCGCAGTCTTTGATTATAGAGTTCTCAAAGTATACAGCGCAAGTCTAGAATGAGGATTATCAACCAACCCCCCCAAATATGCTATGTGGGGAAGTATATATAAAAAAAATGAGTTCCAAAATATTTAGTTGATGAGTTAATAACTCATAACTTTTTTACCAACTCCTGAGGAATAGTAGATGAAAGAGTAAATGATGCAGTAGATATTTAGGGTATTAGCTATCCGTTCTATCAGAGAATTTAGACTTTTGGGATCGACTGAGTCGGCTGAGGCGTTGCTTTTAATTTGCATTTTTTTGGCTTGCTGCCCTGGTGCTTCGCTGAGTCACTGCTTTGTTATCCTGCTCTCGGTATGCATACTTGACCTTTTTATAAAATTGTCGTAGTCATATCTTGACTCCCTCTGCCTGCTGTCTCTTCTTCAATTCTCTGTTTCTAGCGTTGTCTCTTGCAAATTTTTGGGTTTTGCAGGTAGCCGAGCAAATAGGAAGCTCTCCTTTTTTAGCAATTTTTCTTAGCAATGCGCGATTAGCGCTAAGCGCTAATCGCGCATCGAAAACTGCCTCTGTTTCTTGATTCAGGCATCCTTTGACGTGATTCTCGCCCTTTGCGCCTTTTCTATGATGACGTCAGCATGATGTCATCGACGGGTCCTGGGTACGGCAGGGTGACATGGCAGAGATGTCAGCAGAGGACAGGTGGCGGATGACATGGCAGTACGGCAAGGTGACGAGGTGGGGACGCAGGCAGATGAGCTGGCGGTCACATGGAGCAGAGGCGGGTTGACGTGGAGGTGACGTGAGCGGCGACGTGGCGCTGACGTCAGGGGCGGAGAGACAGAAGGCGATTTGTGGTTTTATCGGACCGCCTTTTGTACGGGGGCGGTATGTTTCAGAGCCCTCTCGATGCAATAAAAGGTGGACACCTGTCTTCTGTACGACGGAGAAACCACTACGCTATCAGAAGCTAACTGTCGGAGGTGGGGCTGGCTCCAAAATCGCCGAGCACGGAACTGTGAGCTGGTGGGCTGTTAACATACGAAACTCGCCCGAATATTCGAATATTTATACAATGCTGGTGGGGGTTTAGACTTTGGGTAATATGAGTTTTATGGGTTTGTAAGTGGGCGCCGGTGGTTATTAATTTAACCAAATGCTAAATCAATCCCAGGTTTGAACGCGGAAAGGCTAATGCCAAGCCCCAAATGAACTTAACATTTCCCCAAACTGATGTTATAGGGCTATAGTGCCAAGGGATGGGAATATGTATTATTTTTGGGTTTTTATATAATTTTTTGTATAATAGGGGATAAGGAAATGATCTAGGGAGATAGATAATAGAGTTAGGAGTTAATATGACCTTGTGAAGTGAAAGTGTAGGGGCAGAGGTTGAGTTTGGACTGAAACTTAGACATAAGAAGTGAATGGAATGCGGAGAAATGATTTTTACACAAGAAATGTGGCTTCTTTTCATTGAAGGAAGTCAAAACTTGACTTGATATTTTACAAAAATGAACTGAAAGCAGGACTTGTTGGGCAGATCCCAAGGTCCTTAAGGGGATGTTAGTGAGTGATTTATGGGGAAATAGAAGGGGAATTAGACATTCTTCCAAAGTTCTGCCATCAAAATAATTGCTTTGACACTTCTATCATCGATGAGATGAGCTCTCCTTTGATAAGATAAAACTGATCAAAACCTTGCTTCTGCAACCTTAAACTACCTACCCAGCCTAATACACCTAACATTTTTTCTTCCATTTGATTGGGTGCACTTAGATTTGCAGACCCTGATTATCTTCTTTTCTTTTGATTGCCCTCCTATCTAAATGTACCCTTATCTCTTCCAAGGGCCCAGATTAAGCAGTTGGGCTCCTTCATTTCTCTACCTAGCTACTCATCTGCCAAGCTTAAGCTGTTTGGACAGATATTCATTCTCTATCTTCTAAAACAAGCAATTTAAACCTAGGGAAGCCAAGATTAAGCTGTTCGGCTTTCCCTTAACTGTAAAACTCTTCAAAAATGGTATGATTCTTCAAAATGGAACTTCTTGGAAATATGGAACCTTGCAGCATGAAAAGATGACATATTTGGCATGTAAAACAGTCAATCATGAAATATGAAACCTATTGCAATAGGAGGCTAACAGTGGCTCCACTTGGGGATGGTTTTTCAAGATGAAAAGCCAAGAACAGCAGGTCAGAATGCCTTGATCTTCAATTGTTGCTGTAAACTGAAATTCTCCTTCTTCTCAATGCCTTTGACTGAATTCTTATAAGCTGATATGCAGTATCCTTTTGAGCTGAATTGCAAAAAAATTACAGCTCTGCTTCTTGCCTTTTGGGTGCTTGTAAACATATTTCAAAAAACAGAGAACTGAAATAGATCTTTCTTTGATCTTCCCTTCAAAATTTGCTGCGTTGTTCCCTCTTATTGGCCTGCTATAAGAAAAGGTGCTGAAAATACAAATATTAATGTACAGATAGTATACAGAGCTGTGTTGCGTTCAACAAAAGGGATCATGATAGTGCTTTAGTATTCGGCCATTGACAGGGCCTTCTTCAGCTGTGCTACCATCCAAACTCTTCCGAAAATATGTGTTGTTGCCTTGAACAACAGAAATAATAAAGGGGCCTTTCCACAGGTTTGTGCTCTCTTCTTGAATCCCATCTTAAGACTTTGTTCCCTATGTAGAAATATTCAGCCTTGGTTCTTTTGTCAAACATTTTCTTGAGCTTCTCTTGTAAAATCTGAGCTCTGTCGTACACTTGCTCTCTTGTTTGTTGCAAATGGATGGTTTGGTTTATTCTTCTTTGGATATCATTTGGCTCTACCTGAATCTCTTGCAGCAATTTGATAACAGGGATTCCCAAAGAAGAGGGGAACTTGGCCTCCATTCCATAGACTAACTCATATGGGCTCATCCCAATGGATCTCTTGGTTGACAATCTATCTGCCCATAGGGCATTTACAAGCTTTTTGTGTCAGTTCTTCTTGTTCTCCTCCAAGACTTTCTTAATGATGTTAATCAGACTCTTGTTGGATGATTCGGCCAAGCCATTACCTTGAGGGTAATAGGTTGTGGAGTGACCTAAGGTAATGTGGAATTTGTGGCAAAAACTGATCATTTTCTTGGATTTGAAGGCAACAACGTTATTTGTAATTATCTTCTCAGGACAACCAAATCTGGACAAAATGTTGGTTTCAAGGAATTGGATGATGGTGGAGTCATTGGATTGCCTACATGGGATGGCTTCTATCCACTTGGTAAAGTAATCTGTAGCTGTTATAATCCAGTTATGCTGGCCAGAAGAGGACGGATGGATTTCTCCAATGAAGTCAAGACCCCATTGTTGAAAAGGCTTCTCGATTGAAATGGGCTTAAGGGGCAAGGGCAGAAGCTTTCTTTTGCCTTCAAAGATTTGGCATTTGTGGCATGAAACAACAATCTTTCTCACATCAGCAAACAAAGAGGGCCAATAGAAACCATCCCTTAGTATCTTATCAGCAGTGGACTTCCAATATAAGTGCCCTCCACAGTCCCCTGCATGAAATTATTTCATGACACTGTCAGTTTCATTCATAGTTAGACAATTCACCTATATTCCTTCATGATTTTTCCAAAACAGGGCACTATCTAAGACACAAAACTTTGATGCTTTCATCTTTAAAAATCTCTTTTTGGTTCTAGACAACCCTGGAAGAGCACACAAGTTTAACAATATAAAACATATATCAACATACCATGGAGATTGCAAAAAAGCTTGACTGATCTGTGGAGTCGCCAGCTCCTGTTCATTGTCCAGTTGATTAATGTCTAAGGCTTGAAAATTGGTTTCGGACATCAGTTTGGCTAAACCTTGTCCCTTTATCAGCTTGGTGGGTTTTATCTCAATGTCATACTCAAGGATATTGGCAATCCATTTGCCTCTTTTGCCTTCTATGCCCTCCTGAGTTAATATGTCTTTTGCAATAGCATTTGGCACATAAGCAATCACATGTGAATATAAAATGTAAATTATGAAATCTTTGATTGCTTTAACAAGGGATTGCTGAAAAATGCAATTGGCTTTTCATTTCCTTGATCATCTTTCTGCAAAAGGACAACAAAAATGGTGTGTTTAGATGCAAATGAAAAAATGATGAAATCCTTATCAAATTGAGGACTTGTGAGGACTGGGGCTTGGGTTAAGGCAGATTTTATGCCCTCAAAGGCTTGCTTGGCCTCTAAAGTCCATTTTACCTTGGAATCCTTCTTTAACATGTTATTTAGCATTCTTATCAGTTCGGCCAAGTTTGGGATAAATCTCCTTAGGAAATTGATCTTCCCTAGGAATGCTTGCAATTCTTTGATGTTTCTCGGATAAGGGATTTGCAAAATGGCTTGGATTCTTTCCAGATCTATTCTAATTCCATCTTTTGAAATGATATGGCCTAGAAATTTGCCTTCTTCTAGGCTGAAGAGAGATTTCTTAGGATTTAAGGAAATGCCATATTTCCTACAGGTTAGGAACACTTGCCTTAGGTGTTTAAGGTGCTCTTGATCAGATTTTGAGAAAGGAGTAAGGTCATCAAGGTAAACCACTAGGAAATCATGGATTTCCTTGGTAAATGCAATGCCCATGGCCCTTTGAAAGGTAGCACCTGCATTCTTTAGTCCAAAAGGCATTTTCACATATTTAAAGGTTCCCCACGGTGTTGTAAAGGTTGTCTTGTCTTGGTCATCCGGGTGAACAAGTATTTGATTAAAACTTGAAAAGCCATCTCGCAAAGAAATTCTTGAAGACCCCACTACTCTTTGTAGAATGTGGTCCATTTTTGGTAGTGGGTAGTGATCTTTAAGGGAGACTTGGTTCAAATTTCTTAAGTCCACACATAGTCTAATTTCCCATGTTTTCTTCCTTGTGGGAACAAGATTGGATGCCCATTCTGAAAATCTAATGGGTGCTATGATACCAGCCTCAAACATTCTTTTCACTTCTTTCTCAATCAAAGGGAGAAGCACAGGATTGATTCTCCTTAGTTTTTGTTTGAAGGGATTTTGATTTGGCTTTAAGGGAATGGTATGTTGAATAACAGAGGTGTCATAGGACTTAAGGTCCTCATAACTCCAGGCAAATACATCTTGAAACTCTTTAAATAAATCAACATATTTTGGTTTTTGATCGGGAGGCAAATACTTGGACAGTTTAATCATTTTGGGCTTCTCTGCTATCCAAATATTACAGTCTTCCACAGCGGCGTTTAAGGGCTACATCTTTGGCTTTTTGGGGACATCGTTTGAATCAAATATGTCTTCTAATTGAGTGAGGCCAGCAGGTAGAAAATTGTCTTTTAAATCAATCACTTCGGCCTCTGCTTCAGCTATTTCATCTAAATGCATTTGCTTCAGCTCTTGCATGTTTTTCTCATGAAAAATGGTTGGGTACAGCATTTGATTTGCTGCTTCAGCTGTTATAATTTGCTCATTTTGGCTCATTTTCTATTGTGGGTCATCCATGGCATCTTCATCAATGTTTAAGCTTGAGAATTCTTGTTGTAAGGTAAGAAAATTGTTGATTTGAGCATCATCCTCAAACACTTGCCAATCTTTGGTATTGCTAGGGACAGTAGGCCTGTGCTTTATCTCAGCAGTAAAGTGATGATTGGGCTCAAAGGGCAACTTGCAAGTGCTAGCAAAAGTAGCTAGACTATGAGCGTGCATGCTATGGCTTCTAGAAATCTTAGCAAGCTTGGATTCGGTGAAGGAATTGAGTATTTCTGTGGCAGCAGACCTATAAGCTCTTAGCCTGTTGTCATTAGTAACAAAGTTACCTTTCATCTGTTGAATGATCAAATCGGAGTTACCTAGAATGGACACTTTTGCAGCTCCTAGAGCTTTGAGCAGTTTAAGGTCTAAAAGGAGAGCCTCATACTCTACAATGTTGTTGGTGCATTTGAAGTTTAGTCTGTAAGCATGACCCTCTGCGTGGCTGTTATGTGTATTGTGAATCCATATTCCTGCCCCTGCTCCTAGCTTATTAACAGAACCATTAAACTCTAAATACCATGTGATTTCTTGCTTGTGGTTAGTATTAAGAGTTTCAGTCATTTTAGGATTGGGCGGACCTAGGTTTTGTGCTTCATGTGGTTCTTCTTGTATGCTGGTTGCACTAATTGTTTTAACAGTTTCACGGGTATGGGAAATCGACTCTTGATTGATGCATGTTTCTTGTTCTAAAGGCAAAGGCTTCTCATCAGTGGGAGGGAAGCTATCATCATTGAACAATATAAAGGAATCCATATCAGCATGGATTGAGTAAATGGGAAAGTTTTGGGGTTTTTCCTCACTACTTACCACATACTTCATCAGTGTTTCTCTATACAGTCTCTTTGGTTGCCCAAAGACTGAAATAGTGGCATAGGAGAGGTCTAGTTGGAGAGATCCTTGGAGTTTTGCTCCCCAAGATCTTGATAAGAGCATGCCATACTTTGGTGGAATGTCAGCAACCACCACGTCCATTAGGATCGTTTTGTTGGGAAATTGGACTAAAGACACACAAAGGTCTTTGATTAAGCCTAAACACTTGACCTAACTAGAATCAAATGAGAATAAGTCTTTGTAGGGTCTAGTGACATCAAGGTTTAGCTTCTCCATTACAGCTTTGGGCATTAGATTGTGTGAAGAACCTGAATCAAACATAGCATTGTGCAACACTTTATCATGAATGTGCAAACTGACATAAAAGGGTAGAACAACTCCATGTCCTGATTTACCATTGACTTCAGGACCAAAAAGTAATTCAGGTTGATCATCTAAGACATTAAAATCATCCCTGTTCTCTGGCATTTGCAGTGATCTTTTGATTTGTTGTCTGTACACATCATGTTTGGTAAGCTCAGAGAGAGGATTATATATCTTTAATTTACCAATTTCTTCTTCTAAATCAAAAGGTTTTTCTGACTGTGTTTTAGTATTGTGACTGGCAGATTTTCCCTTTTCAATTGTATCTTCGGTGATCTTCTCTTGGTTATCAGTGATTTCTTGAGATTGTTCTGTTTTGGGAAGGCTTTGAGGAGTGCTATTTACATTGTCTTTTGAGGGAAAGGATACAAAAGGCTGGTTATTAGAGGGCTGCATGTCAGATACATTCTCTATGGTCACTTCTTTTAATTTTGGGTGTGTTTTATCAGCAGGTTCTGTGACAGCGACCTTGTCTTTTACTTTCTTAAGCTGCTTGGCATGCTTTGGCTTGATGGGATCAGACACATCAATGGTTCTTGTTCTCAATTTGTATTGTTTATGGACTTCGTAGACAGCTGAATCATAGCCTTGTTTGAAGTCAAATGACTCTCCAAAATTGGTCTAAAATTGATTTATATCATGGTCATCTTGGTCTTCTTGGGTTAGAAATACTTTTTGTTCACTTATCAAACCCATCAAGTTTATGTGAGTGTCCTCTATCTGCTCACTAGATGTGGATGCTTCAGCATAGTTTTCATGAAAAGGAGGTCTTATATCATGGTCAGGACTTGCCCTTCCAACATTTGGGTTCTGATTTTTTCTAAAGTTTGGATTTCTGATAGGATTGTTTTGCTGTCCTTCCCATGAGGCTTTTCTTTCAATAGTTCCCATTCTATTTTCAAAGCTGTCCATACCTTTGATGATTGTGTCCAATTTTTTCTCAAAGGCTGAAGGTTCATCTTTAAAAGTGGTTCTTCTCTCAGCTCTTGCTCTATTTCGCTTGGCAATCAGATTTACCTCCACACTAATAGCTACATTCTGCATGTCTGCTAAGGTTTGAGGGGCTCTTTCCCTTAACTGATAAGCCATGTCTGAATCAAATCCATCAGGGAATTTGTATAAAGCAAGATCAGGTGGAGGTCTAAGGTTTTGTGGAATAGCGTTGTAAACATTGTTAAACCTGGCACAATAGTCTAAGGCAGCTTCTTGAGGGCCTCTTTTGATAGTGTCATACTTGGATAATATGTGCAGAGGGTCCTTCTTCTTCTCCCATCTGTTAAGAAATGTTTGGTAAAGGGCCTCTGGGTCAGCTATGGAATTTGCAGGAAGAGCTCTAAACCAGGGCCTTATATCTCTTGTTAAACTTTGGACAAAAATCTTCATTCTTACACTATCATCATCTATTTCATAACTCTCAAAATAGTCATGCATTTTCTTGGTATGTTGCAGGGCTGTGCCAGAACCAGTACCATCAAAATATGTGATTTTGGTTTGATAATCTTGAGGCATAGCCCCTGGATTTGCAGGTAACTGTAAAGGTGCATATATGTTAGCCATATTTACAGGGATAAGTGGAACGACTGGAACAACTGGAATAGTTGTAATAACAGTGGTGGTGGTGGTAGTATGCGCAGTGAATGGAGGTGTGGAAAAGGTGCTTGGAGAGGTGGATGATGAACAAGGGTAAGTAGGGGTTGAACGAAACAAAACTTTAATAGGGGTTGGAAAACAGCTTGGATGAACTGTTTCAGGACTAGAATCAGAAAACTCTTTTCGTTTTTGTTTGCTAAGGTTTCTAGAGATTAAATTGGGATTTTCAAAAACAGCTGGTGGATTTGGGTCTGGATTTGACCTAGTATTACGTGTTTTCTTCTTGGGAGCCAGCTTCTAACTTGTTTTTTGGAATTTTCTGAATAATTCCCCAGTGGAGTCGCCAATCATGTTATCACTCAGGTTGTCCCTTGGCTCCCTAAGGGATATGGCTGAGGTAACCACAAACCAATCTTTGGGTTGCAGGTCCTAGCCTACTTGCAGTCAGAGAGGGCTCTCTCTTTAGAATTTAGCTTTGTTTTGGGTTGATTTTAGGCTAGTTATGGTGTACATGGGTTTTGTTTTGATTTTGGTGGGAAGGATGATGTTTTCAGGTAGAGTTGGGATGCATAGAGTGAGAAGATCAAACCATTGGGCATGGAGTCATGGATTAGGGATCGCTGTTGCGTTTTCTTGGTCACAAGAGGAATACAGAGCAGGATAGCTACACATAGAACAATATCAACCTGGAATAAAGATGGAATGAAGGTCAGAGATGAAAGGCAACTAAGAATCTTTCATTAGCTAACAGAGAGGGAAGGTGAATGAAAGTTTTTCTAGGAGCAATCAAGAATTCCTGAATAATAGTCATATGTTAAAGAAACAGGGTAAACATGATCATTTAAGTATGCATATTCATAACCATTTTTGAAGAAAACATATAGAAATAACAAGAACTGAGCATAGAGTGCAGTCAAGTAAAGCCTAAGCTATTCTTCTTTCTTGCTATTTAGATAGTAACACGATGGTGGTGTAAACATATATAAACTGTAAATAGAGGTAAGAAAACACTTATTGAGCCATGTAGTAACACAGGAATTCCACAGTCACTCTTTGGCCATTAAATAACACAACAGACAGTTTTTCATCCAAAGAATTCCAGCAGTTTTTGATTATAGAGTTCTCAAAGTATACAACGCAAGTCTAGAATGAGGATTATCAACCAACCCCCCCCAAATATGCTCTGTGGGGAAGTATATATAAAAAAAATGAGTTCCAAAATATCTAGTTGATGAGTTAATAACTCATAACTTTTTTACCAACTCTTGAGGAATAGTAGATGAAAGAGTAAATGATGCAGTAGATATTTAGGGTATTAGCTATCCGTTCTGTTAGAGAATTTAGACTTTTGGGATCGACTGAGTTGGCTGAGGAAGTGCTTTTAATTTGCATTTTTTGGGCCTGCTGCCCTGGTGCTTCACTGAGTCACTGCTTTGTTATCCTGCTTTCGGTATGCATACTTGACCTTCTTATAAAATTTCCTTAGTCATATCTTGACTCCCTCTGCCTGCTGTCTTTTCTTTAGTTCTCTGTTTCCAGCGTTGCCTCTTGCAAATTTTTGGGTTTTGCAGGTAGCCGAGCGAATAGGAAGCTCTCCTTTTTGAGCAATTTTCCTTAGCGATGCGCGATTAGCGCTAAGCACTAATCGTGCATCGATAACTGCCTTTGTTTCTTGATTCAGGCATCCTTTGACGTGATTCTCGCCCTTTGCACCTTTTCTGTGATGACGTTAGCATGACGTCATCGACGGGTCTCGGGTACGGCATGGTGACGTGGCAGAGACATCAGCAGAGGACAGGTGGTGGATGACATGGCAGTACGGCAGGGTGACGATGTGGGGACGCAGGAAGATGAGCTGGCGGTCACACGGAGCAGAGGCAGGTTGACGGGGAGGTGACGTGAGCGGCGACGTGGCGCTGACATCAGGGGCGGAGAGATAGAAGGCAGTTTGTGGTTTTATCGGACCTCCTTCTGTATGGGGGCAGTATTTGTCAGAGCCCACCCGATGCAATAAAAGGCGGACACCTGTCTTCTGTACGGCGGAGAAACCACTATGCTATCGGAAGCTATCTGTCGGACGTGGGGGTTGCTCCAAAATTGCCAAGGGCCGTCGGATGGGGAGGGCCCGATCCGACGGTGGACGGAACTGTGAGCTGGTGGGCTATTAACATACAGAACCCGCCCGAACATTCGAATATTTATACAATGCTGGCGGGGTTTAGACTTTGGGTAATATGGGTTTTATGGGTTTGTAAGTGGGTGCCGGTGGTTATTAATTTAACCAAATGCTAAATCAATCCCAGGTTTGAACGCGGAAAGGCTAATGCCAAGCCCCAAATAAACTTAGCATTTCCCCAAACTGATGTTATAGGGCTATAATTCCAGGGGATGGGAATATGTATTATTTTTGGGTTTTTATATAATTTTTTGTATAATAGGGGATAAGGAAATGATCTAGGGAGCTAGATAATAGAGTTAGGAGTTAATATGACCTTGTGAAGTGAAAGTGTAGGGGCAAAGGTTAAGTTTGGATTGAAACTTAGACATAAGAAGTGAATGGAATGCAGAGAAATGATCTTTACAAAAGAAATGTGGCTTCTTTTCATTGAAGGAAGTCAAAACTTGACTTGATATTTTACAAAAATGAAATGAAAGCAGGACTTGTTGGGCAGATCCCAAGGTCCTCAAGGGGATGTTAGTGAGTGATTTATAGGGAAATAGAAGGGGAATTAGACATTCTTCCAAAGTTCTGCCATCAAAATAACTTCTTTGACACTTTTGTCATCGATGAGATGAGCTCTCCTTTGATAAGACAAAATTGATCAAAACCTTTCTTCTGCAACCTCAAACTACCTACCCAGCCTAATACACCTAACATTTTTTCTTCCATTTGATTGGGTGCACTTAGACTTGCAGACCCTGATTATCTTCTTTTCTTTTGACTGCCCTCCTATCTAAATGTACCCTTATCTCTTCCAAGGGCCCAGATTAAGCAGTTGGGCTCCTTCATTTCTCTACCTAGCTACTCATCTGCCAAGCTTAAGCTGTTTGGACAGATATTCATTCTCTATCTTCTAAAACAAGCAATTTAAACGTAGGGAAGCCAAGATTAAGCTGTTCGGCTTTCCCTTAACTGTAAAACTCTTCAAAAATGGTATGATTCTTCAAAATGGAACTTCTTGGAAATATGGAACCTTGCAGCATGAAATGATGACATATTTGGCATGTAAAACAGTCAATCATGAAATATGAAACCTATTGCAATAGGAGGCTAACAACAGCAACCTTATTTCCAGGTAGAGAAAGAGAACGAAGCGTCCTCACCTTCTAGCTGGGTTTTTTTCCCAAAATGGTTTCCTAGAGAGTATATATTATGTCTTCTGTGTGTGTGTGTGCTTATTTTATCGTTCTCTATTCTTCTTCATAATTTCCATTCACATGCATGCACTAATTACAGTTAAAACCATAGATCTTAAAGTTTACAAAACTGTAATAATATAGAATTTTCAGGGTTTCAATATAATATTATTAGATCTGTTGTGATGAACTATCCAATGTAATATCCACAACAATTTACACATCAGTCCTAGGTAGCAATTGATGAGGATTATTAATAGGTAAATTATATGGGCCTTAATGCCACTCTCTAAATTATTAAAATCAAATTTTCCCACATTTATTTACATATTTTATCATATTTTGCTTAGAGAGAAGGGTAAAGGTGAGATGTTATCTCATGTGGCCTAATGTGAAGTAATTGCATGATTTGGAGCATTATTGGGCTAATTTAAGTGAAGGAACTAAAATTATACAAGAAAGAGGGATTTTAGGAGATTGAGTCTCCCTCCTTAACTCCTAAATCAGTCAAATATTCCTCCACCGGATCTGATCAGCTCAGAATTACAAGTAGTCAAGCTCAACGAGTTCATTGGCAGCCAAGCCAGTGATAGTTCAAGACAAGTTAATCTCGAGTTTGGGAGCCAAGCCTCCATAATTTTAAGGAATTTGTTGGTAACTTTAGCTGTATAAATAAGAAGGCCTACGAGGTCATTAGGATTCGACATTTTATTGTAGCCAAGAGGCAATTTCGACCTTAAGATATTGTGGTTATTATTATCATGTTATTTTTGACATTTTGGTGATAATGAAAAGGGTTTCTTTGATCTAGCATTGAGTTGACTCACAGGGCTGAAGCTCTTGGGTTAAGGAACAACCCTAGCAGTAGAGGTTCCTCTTTTTGTACATGTATCCTTAGGTTAGAATCATAGATTAGTTGCTGAAATTATCTCCATTTTATTTAATTGACAAGTCTTTGAATGATTTGTTATTTTTGCTTCCATTAGTTGGATAAGTAGATCAATTTTATAGTAGTGAAATATAAGACTTCAAAAAATATTTTGACAGTGGCCTCATCCTCATCTCCCTCATGGGATAATGGTTTGAGGGCCCTACTCTCACAACCCCAAAAACAGATTTATCTTTTGATTATTACATAGCTTAGGATTTCTTATTGAGTAGATCATTGTTAATGATTTCTTAAAGGCCCCTACAATTGTCATTTTGGTTTCTTGATTTTTCTGTAGATTAGAAAGCATTCTATTCCATAGATTTAATCCATTAGCCATTAATAAATTAGTTCCTCAAATTCAACTCACCTTTTCCACATTTACATAAATTTGTGCATAAAAGAAGAAATAAAAATGTGTTGTTGAAGGAGTTTATGATCTTCAGGGAGGAACTCATTCCACTAGCCTCATCTAAGTCTTCTCCACCTCTCCCCAAACCCTACCAAGCACCAATTCAAGTTTCTGTTTTGTAGTCATTGTGGACAACCACCTTGAGAAAATCTAACAATACTGAAGAGTTGGGAAGATACTTGGGTAGTGTGAACCTTCCTCATACCTTATTCCACCATCATATACCTTCCAAAAACTTTGTTTCACCTTCCCTATATTTCTACAGTTTTCAGCTAAGTCTCATGTAGTAAACTAGGACATCTTGTAGTAACCACAAGAAATCCTATAACAACTACAGGAAACCCTGTAGTAGCACTTTTTAGACTCTTTTGGGTAGGAATGATGATCATAGCCTAGGGTTGGCTTTCAACTTGACCTCCATACCCCTCAAAGCCATTTTTGACCAGTTGTCCCATACCTTCCTCCCCTGCAAAAGATCACATGATTTAGCTTAACATTTACATTTCTAGATTGAAAACCAAAAGACTCTTTTCTTTAATATTTAGCTAGTGCACGAATACATAAGTCTTAGAAATGTTAGGGTCATTTTCGTGCTTACTCAGTGTATATAACTAGATGATAGAATGCAAGGTTAAATTAGTTTTGTTTTGCAAGTAATATGTGTTAATTCTTAGCTAGGTAATTTCATGTCATTACATAGCACCTTCTATTTTTCACTTTCATTTCCTTAACATAGATAAGAATTTACTTTCTGCATTAAAGATAAATTTACATTCATCATCAGTCATCATCCTCCTTCTAGTCAATAGAAGAATGGTTTGAAAAATCATAGTGGTCTATCGCCTAAGTTGAGAAGTGAGAAGAGTAGTCTGTTTCATCTACTGTGCATATAACACTGTCAGCTGCAAGTTTGTATGAACCCCAGGTTGATAAAGTAAACTTGGTCACCTTAGGAGTTGATGCATCATTGCTGCAATACTTGGGCTCATCACTTTTTGGTGCCATTGCCGAGGAGGCGTCTAGGTAGTGCAATTCTTGCTTTCCTATCTATTTGAAATTCAGTTAATAGATGCAATTCATGCTTTTCTTTTATTTTTCATTCAATAGATAGTTGCAATTTCTATTTTCTTTCCATTTGCAAGTAGTTCCATTTAGTAAATAGTTGTGATTTCTGCTTTCTTTCTAGTCTGCAAGTAGTTCGGGAAAAACCCTAAAAGATGAAAAACAAATTTCTTTCATGCCTGATAGGAGTAGAGACAACTTAGGAAAAAATTTCCATATACCCCCACACCATCAAATAGCCAACCTTCACTCTTCTTCGATGGCTATGAGATAGAGGAATTATTAGGGGAACAACCAAAGATCTTTGAAGAGCCTATTGGGGAAGAGGAAGAAGAAATCATTCCACCAACCTACACATGGCTGAAAATAGAAATGAGATTGAAAACAGAAATGGAAATGAAAACAGAACTCGGGGTGCTTTTCCCAATATAGAAACTAATGGAGTTGGTAGGATGAAAAACATAAGCCCCTCTGCCCTTCCTTACTTCCATGGATTAACCTTAGAGGAACCTGATACCCTTTTCTTTGAGTTTGTTGTCATTTGCAGAACTTATGATTATACCTTTGATGACCAGAAGTTGAAGTTGTTCCCATCCACCCTCAAGGATGAAACCTTGCACTGTTTGATGGGTCTACCTTGGGACAACATCACTACCTAGGATGAAATGCAGTAATCCTTCAACAAAAAGTACAAGGACTATTGTAGGTCCAAAGACACCAAAGAGGAAATATTTTGAATGACCTTGGGACATGATGAATCTTTGGAAGATTATGAGGAAAGATTCCAACTCAGCTACAAAAGGGCTAGGTGCACCCTCAATCCTAAATCACTCAAGCTAGTCCTTGTTACAGGGATTATGGAAGATCTCCTAGAAACCCTAAACATGTTGTTGGGAGGGGACATCTACCAGTTATCATATGATGATATCAAGACAGTTTTCAAAAATCATTCTAGGGTAGCTAGAAAGAAGGGTAGGGCTAGTCAAGATTTGACCATCTCATCCTTCTCCAACACATCCATCAAAAGTGAAATTGGGAACATGTTGGAAGACTTTAAGAGTGAAGTGTGGCATACCCTTTCTTTGAAAATGGACACCATATAGATCAAGAGGAATTAGGAGGAAAAAAAGAGACTTATTTGTCTTTTTCCCTAGATGCACCCTAAAAATGAATGTTCTTTGAATATTATAGAGATTTTCTTGGTCTGTTAGGAGAACCACTCCACAGACAAGTGTCCTTATTTTCCAGGATTGAAAGTTGTGTATCATGGAATTGAAGGTGTGGCTGAACAACTTTGCTACATTAACCAAAGGAGGCCTCAAGGACGTCGACCATATCAGTAAGGCATGCAAGGGGCACCCTATTCATATTACAACCCTAACCAGAATGCATCCATTCTCCCTTAGTGTCCTCCTGCTCATCCCTCATGGTCTACACCATCTCCCTGGTATTTTGCATCTCAATACCATTCCCAACTTGACAATAAATCATTTCATCCATATACTCCCCCACAACCTTAGTGGAATACACCATCATAGGGGTGGAGTCCCCCATACAAACAATCTCGTCCTTACTGCCTCGACCTCCATCTCAGCCATATCTCCTTCAGCCTGCTCCACCTAAACAACCTTATATGCCTGCTTAGCCAAATATGAACCCGAGAAACAAGGAGGCACAACAGGTCTATAGTGGAGAGACTTCCTACCCTGCCTATGCTATGGAAATTCAAGAATTCAACCTCAAGTCTAGAAGAGTGCTTCCAAATAATCAACCTCCATATCCACTTGAGGAGCTTGAAGAGGAAAAGGAAGATAGTGTTCCTCAAGCCAATCCACCTCCTTTTCCTAAGAGATTAATCCATCCTAGCCAGCACACCCCAGAAGAGACTAAAATTCTGGGTGAATTGAAAAACTTGTGTGCTAAAATCCCACTCCTCCAAGCTATTAAGGATGCTGCCATTTACAACAGGTTGATCAAGGATAAATGCTTGAAACATCCTAGGAGGAGAAAGAAATACACCCCTACCATTAATGTCATTGGACAAATGTCTGGCTTAATGTTGGGGAGTGTGATTTTCTCGAAGTATCTAGATCCTGGAAGTCTTGTGGTAGATGTGCACATCAATGGTATTAATATCCCCCATAGCTTGATTGATCTTGGGGCTACCATCAATGTGATGACTAAGGAAACTATTCTTAAACTGAAACTCAAAGGATAATTAAAGAACACCACAACAGTATTGAAACTTGCATACAGATCCACGGTAGCTCCCGAGGGAGTTGTTGAGGATGTGATGGTCTCCATTGATTCTTGGGAATACCCTACTGACTTCTTAATGGTTATCCTCTCATCCTTTGAAGTCCATGGCTAACCACTGTTGATGGTTAAATAGGTTGCAAGGATGGGAATATGACCATTAAAAATGGAAATTTGTCCAAATAATTGGTGTTGTACCCTCCCACTCAATCATCTTTAGAAAATGGCTTACCTTTATGATTGTAAGACGAGGAGGAAGATAAAGTATACTCTCCCACATCTTACCCAATATGTAGCCTAGATTCTATTATAGGGGGGGGACCTGATGAAGATGACCTGATTGATCAAATGCTCCAGAATTAGCCCCCAAACACCATGTCCCTTGATGAGTTAGTAAAGAAAGTTGAAGATAAAACCTGGACTGATTTGTGCCTGGCTGAATCAAGGCATACTCATGTTAATATGATAGAATTTGGTCTAGCTACAACATTGAAAATCAACCCCTCTCTCTCTTCATATTAGGAAAAGGAGTTATGTGACATGATAAGAGAGCATCTAGATGCCTTTCCTTGGAGTTCTAAGGAAATGAAGGGAGTGCACCCTTTGGTGTGTACTCACCACATTTACATGAAGGAAGGTTGCAAGTGAATGTGCCAACCTTAGAGGAGAATGAGACTAACCCTCAAAGACACAGTTAAAGAAGAACTAAAGAAGTTTTTGGATGCCGGGTTCATTTACCCCATCTCAGATAGTCAGTAGGTGTCTCCTCTAGTTTTGGTCCCAAACAAGAATGGAAAATGGAGGATCTATGTGGACTACAGAGAGTTAAATAAAGCCACCAAAAAATATCATTTCCCTCTACCTTTGATTGATCAAGTCTTGGATGATCTTTCAAGAAAGAATTTCTTCTCTTTCCTGGATGGATTCAGTGGTTACATTCAGATCCAGATTAGCCTAGAGGATCAAGATAAAACCACATTCACTTGTCCTTGGGGTACCTTTCCTTATAGGGTCCTTCCTTTTGGATTATGTAATGCCCCTGCCACTTTTCAAAGGGTAGTTCTGAGCATCTTTGCAGAGGTAGGCCATGAATCTTTAGAAATTTATATCGATGATTTCACTCCCTATGGGTGTGATTTCCTGGAGGCTCTCTCTAACTTCGGGAAAGTATTAAATAAATACAATGAAATGAACCTGTCCCTTAGTCCTAATAAGTGTGAGTTCTTGATGAATGCATGAACTATTCTAGGTCACTCAATATCCCAGGAAGGATTGGAAGTGGACCCAATTAAAATTGCTATCATAAAGAGGGTCCCTACTCCTAAGAAGTAGAGGGATGTCAAAAGTTTCTTGGGCTTAGCTGGATACTATAGGAGATTCATAAAGGACTTCAAGAAAGTAGCCTTGCCTTTTTTTTGACTATTCACCAAGGAATCTGAATGTTTCTATTCAGAAAGCTACCAAGAGGCCCTAGAAACCTTAAAGGACTAGTTCACTACTACAACCATAGTCCGAGGCCCAAACTGGGCTCTTCCTTTCCACATCCATGTTGATGCCTCTGACAAAGTTATAGGATAAGATCTAGGCCAGATGGATGACAAGTTTCCCTATGCCATTTATTTCATTTGCAAAAAATTGTTTGAGGCTAAATTGAATTATAATGTGACTGAAAAGGAGCTCCTAGCTATTGTCCATTCCTTGAATAAATTAAGACATTACATCACTGGTTACTAGAATTTTGTACATAATGACCATGATTCTATTAAATATTTGATGAATAAGCCTGATGTGAATGCTAGAATTATTAGATGGTTCTTTTTACTACAATAGTTTGATCTAACTATCATTGATAAGCATAGTAGAGAAAATGTAGTTGCATATTTTTTTTCTAGACTTGCTTTTCCTACTGGTGAGGAAGGAATGGTTGATGATTAGCTGGAAGATGAGTATTTATTTGCTATTTCAGTTCTCTCTCCATGGTTTGATGACATAGAAAACTACTTAGTGGCTGCACATTTCCCTCCAAGTATGCCCTCCAAGGAAAAGAATAGAATTATAAGAAAGAGTAACCCATTCACTTGGATTGGGGGTAATCTCTTCAACCTAGGCCCATATCAAATTTTGGGGAGATGTTTCAGAGAAGAGAAATTATTTGACATCCTTCTGGCCTATCATAATGGGCCTTGTGGAGGTCACATTGCATCCAAGAGGACAACCTTTAAGGTATTTCAAGTTGGCTACTACTGGCCCACTCTCCACCAAGATGCAATAAGATACACTAGTCAATGTGATCAATGCCAAAGAATGGGGAAAACTAATCCTAGGGATGAAATGCATTTGAAACCTCAAGTGAATCTTGAGCCATCTAAGAAGCAGGGCATCGATTTCATTGGGCCCATTGATCCACCAATCAGCGTAGAAAAAGTACATAATTGTGTGCACTGATTATTTGACAAAGTTGGCTGAAGCCAAGGCTGTCAAGGTAGAAACAAAAGAGAAATTGGATGAGTTTTTAAGGGACAACGTATTTTACAAATTTGGGTACCCTAGAGAGATAATCACTAATCAAGGATCTCAATTCACCTCACACCTGATTGAAAATATCTTGAGGTAGCATAAGATCAAACAGAGAAGGTCAAATTCTTATCATCCTCAAGCCAATGGACAAGTAGAGGTTACCAATAGAGCATTGGAAGGCATTCTCACCAAGATTGTGAGCAGCAGTAGAAAATATCGGGCTGACAGACTAGTGGATTCCACTTGGGCTTATAATACAACATGGAAGACAACCACTCGCATCACCCCTAGTGACTTGGTCTATGGGAAGAAGGCTCTACTCTCCACTAAGTTTGAGTACAACACCTTGAGGATGGTAGCACAGTTATATTTGGATGTTACAAAGGCACATCAAGAGAGGTTGCTCCAGCTCAATGGTTTAGATGAATTCAGGATGCAGGCCCTCCTACACACAGAAGTTACTCAAGTACAAAGAAAGGTTTGGCATGACAAAAACATCAAAGAAAATGTTTTTCAAGAAGGTGATTGGGCTATGCTATATGACTCCAAGTTCAAGGAATTCAAATCAAAATTGATGACCAGGTGGTTGGGCCCATATTTGTTAGAAAAGTTCCATGACGTTGGGGCTGTGAAAATAAGGACCATTGATGAAGAATGTATCCCCTTGTTTTTCAATGGATATAGATCGAAAGCCTATAAAAGACCTTTCTAATGGGAAGAGTTCATTAGTACCATCAGTGAGGAAGCGAATGTGCTTGGAAGTGTTTCAACTTCCAACTCACCAAATTCTTGAAGACTGTTTTTATTTTTGAAAAAAATGAAAAAAAAAACAATAAGGGATATAGGTAAAAACCTCTATGAGGCGCCTGAGGCCAACTTTTGGGTTGAAAACCTCCATGAGGTAGCCCAATAGTGAAAAGGAGGAAAATAAAAAGATCCCTAGGTGAAAACCTCCCTTGTGGTGCCTAGGGTAGGCAGACAGGTTGAAAACCTCCTTTGATGCGACGTGTGTGTCTTTAAAGAAAAAAGGAAGAAAAAGAGAAAAGAAAATAGAAAAATTCCATGGCAGGGACCTCAAACTTGCCCACTAGTAAAATTCTGTGATTTTTGTAGGTTTTAAAAGGAGACAAAGCATTCATAGGTCAGAGGATAGCAAGTCAAGCATCACCCCATTCTTCCTCGATTCACTTCATATCTCCCATGCCTACTATGCCTCCATCATCCATCCTCACATCCAGCAATCAAAAACTAGTTTTCATGCAACTTTTTGACTTCTAGATGGTTTCCTGTAGTTACTACAGGAGTTTCATGTAGTACTATAGGATGTCCTGATATACTACAGGAATGAAATTTCGATTGGCAAATGATGATGCATGATTTTTCTAGGTTGAAAGAAGGGACCATACACCTCACCAAATTTCATCCAACACCAACGCATGACCATACCAACCTATGTGTCCATTAAAAACCACTCAGAAAAATAAAAATACAAAAATACAAAAAAATAGAAAAAGAGAGTCCAAGGGTCATTCCATCATTGGCCTCACTCACCTACCACTCCATCTCCTCCATTTCCATCCTTCCACTCCTACATCACCACCCATTCCTCCTCCAAGTGAAAAAAAATCATAAAAATGATGAAAAAGGGAGCTACAGGATTTCCTGTAATAACTACAGGAAACCCTATAGCACCTTCTGCTCTCACAGTAGTAGTTTCTCCATGCATTCTCCTTCAACACCCCTGCAAGCAAAGAGATCTAACACCCCTTCAGAAATGATGACTCCTATCCCAAGCACAGCACCAACAACAGAGACCAAGAACTTGCACACAGAAACAAATAATACAACCACATCAACAGGAAGAAATATACAAAAAAGTGACCAAGGAAAAGCACGCACTTGAACAAAAAGAAGCACAACAGAGTCACCCTCCAACATGCATGAACCAAGTGAAGGAAGGCATAGGTATGGAAGCTGATATGAATTCTTCCCTAAGTACGATATCATAAAAGTGTAGGAGTATGAAAAAGTTCGATTTTATAAGATGGAGGTGGTCAATTAACTTGGCCACCCTCAGCCTGAAAACAAAAAGTGAACTCCTAGTCAACATGACATGTGGCAATATCACATCAAGAAGAATGAGTTGAAAAGGTGGCCAAGTTAAGTTGTGTGAGTGTGGGTGATGATTATGAGGGGAGGCTACATGATAACTAATGGTGGGCCAATGGTCCCAAAGAGTAAATCTCGTACACTTCGAGCTAATGCAATGCTTCAAGGAATCGACCATAAATAGCAAACATTCCAAAATCTCTTGCACCATTTGTTCATTTCGATATCAAAGAAGAATGATACCACCTTAGGGATCCATTGAGGAGGAAACTCTATTTCAACCACCCTATAGGAAACAAAACTACAGGAAACATCGGGACCTACATGAAATAGTGGAAATTCACAGAGAAAGCTTAAAGGGGGTGTCTAGGGTCCAGCTACTTAAAATTGTCCTGATCCAAAGCATAAGAGTGAAAGTTAGGTGGCCCATATATCCCATGCTTTGAATTGATAGCTAGGAACATAAAAATATAAGTTTTTAAGTGATTAGAGTGGTCCAAGGAGTTTTAAAAGAATTGTGACAGTTTAAAAGTTGTGTGGAGATAGAAATAAATCGCAACCATCCACCACTATTATAAAGTCTTAGGGACCTTGAAAACTAAGGCTAGCCTACCAAACTCCCTAAAATCATCCAACTAGAAAAGATACATGATAGGAGGGTTTAACAAAAGGGAACCCATAAAGACATCTAGGATACACCTCCATCCCCTTGTGGTAGAAATATTTAGAAGGCATAGCTGGTTGGGATTCTTTGAGTTTCTCAGAGCGTATGATGATTATTTAGCTCAATAATTTTCCATGTCACTTAACCCTTAGGCTAGAATCAGTGCTACTAATGTGGTAAGAGGACTATCAATTACAATTACTCCTGAAGTAAGTAGCAGAATCAGTAGTAACACTTCCTCAAGGGATGCCATGGAGAAAGGAGGATAAGGCTGCAAGCACTTTTGCAAAGAAAAACTTCTTCTTAAGGGATGAAGAGACAATTAAGGAAAAAGATGGCATACGAAGGGAAAGTATTCCTTGCCCTTGGAGTGAGGTGAGCTATCATATTCTCAAATATATCTCTTGTGAAGGGAGCCTAAGTATAATATATAGCTATCAATTTAGACTCCTCCATGAGTTGCGATTTGGAGAGGAGATACCCATTAATAGAAGACTTAGTGTACTCTACTTCTTGTTGTAATCAATAATAGACATGAACCTAAAGGTCCAAGAGGGAAATCATCAACAATTGTCACAACATGGACTTATTAAGCTAATACTAGAAGATTGCTTGAGCTAGCTAAGAATCCCAATTCAGTGGTCGACATTTAGAGACATGGATAGAGAGGCTGTGATTGAAATGCAAGCCCTTGAATATGATAGGGACAATACCTCTAGTGGTGAAGAGGAGGCGGAAAAAGATGAAGAAGAACTTGAAGAGGAAGAATAAGAACTAGAGGAGGAAGAGGAGGCAAAAACAGGAAAACAAAGGAAGAAGAAGGAAAATAAGAAGGAGAAAAGGAGAAAAGTGAATAGAATGAATAGAAAGAATAAGCAAGCCCTGAGGAACACATGAAGGAAAGGGAGGAATCTCCAATATTGTCTCTCGAACCCACTGAGAGAGAGGCAGTTTCTACCATGACTTTCCTAAGCACACCTATCAAGTCAAAAGGGAAAAGACAGAAGCAGAATCTCCTATATCTCAAAACAAGGAGGACCACTAGGATCAAACAAAAGAAACCACAAACACCCACCAAGACTCCAATGATAATTGAGGACTCACCAAAAGAGCAAGAAAACCTAGTTTCCTTGGAAATAAAAGGTGAAGAGGTCACATCAAAACAAGCTTCCCCAAAGTCTCCCATCACCTATGTTAGGAGGACTGTTACCATGCCAGAATCAACAAAGCAAGACATGGCACATTTGCCCCCACTTCAGAAATGAAAAAGCCTTCTACAGGATCCTCACACACTCCTACCAGAAACTTTGTCAGCACTACAAGAAACACTAAAAAAGTAGCAGAAAGGATAGTAAGGACAGAGGGAAGGCAAGTAGCAATATGAAGTATAGGAAGGGAGAAAATTCTCCAAATACATCTAAGGTAGAGTCCCAAGAGCTACATGAACCTAGCCCACAACCCAATCTAAGCTCTTATTATAGATTCATTGAGGTAGGCAGAGTAATACCACAAAAAATTTCCATCCCTCTCTTCTTTAAGCTTGAGAAAGAGAGAGGAAGGACACATCGCTGGATGAAAATTTCCAAATCAAACAAGGTAGAGGATGTGGGCCATATTGAAGAGAATCTAGTACAGATGGGCAGAGAGTTGAGTAAGATAAAATATAGAGAATGAGTTATGAGATCTCAACTAGCGACAGAAAACACATGGATAAGGAGGTAGTTAGGAAAAAGAAATCCAATTGGCCACCATGGCAAGCCTCTCCGTGGAGGCACTTCAATGTAGGATGCCACCAAAATCATATTCCTTGTACTTCAAAGATAAATGGTTGTAATTTCATATAAATATGCTAGCACAATGGGGGACTATGCCTTTCCATGACTATATGCAGTTCATTGAACTATGTGACAAGAGCATCCTAGAAGATGTTATCACCAAAAACTTGAATATCTAGCCATAACTTACTAGATGGATCGAAGTGCACCATGCACGACCAATTTTACCATAGTAAAATTGCTTTCACTATAAGAAATTACTTAATAAACCACATTTGTTAAGTTATTTCTAGTTAAACCCATGAAGAATAATTAAGTAATCATTATTTATTTCATTATCTTCTAGGAATAATTAATTAAACCATTTTCTAACTAATATTCCTTGTCATATTTGACTGAGTCATGCAAAATAATTAGATAAATCTTTTTTTTTCTCAAGGAATAATTAATTAGTCATTATTTAGTTATTATTTCTTGTCAAGTTTCACTAAATCCTCTAGGAATACTTAAATAAATCATTATTTATTTATTATTCCTTAACCATATTCCTTGAGATGATAAGTAAATTATTTATTTATTTATTATTTCTAAATAAAAGTATTTAAGCAATTTAAATACTTTTTCCCTCCAACCAAATATAATAAAATGTTTCAAGTGGTTAATTCTAGAATTGGTTAGTACTATTTTATTATTTTCCATTATTCCAGAATAACCTGATATTTTGTTATAAATTGAAGGGTTTTACATCCATTCTTCACTTTTGATCATTTTCATTGTTTCACTCATTGTTGCATCTCTAACTATTATCACTGTCGCTCACCACTTTCCTTTTCCATTTGAGTTCCCATTGAGCTCAAATATTTTGTTTGTTAGGTTTTCACATTGTAGAGGAGAGAGACTCTACAAAGGTTAAGACATTGAGGATATCCATGAACCCATCCCACGGAGGGGGACTAGTAACATTATTTGTTCCCTTCATAGGTGTCATATAATAAAATATATTCTTTATATCTGCTTTCCATTGGATTATTGGAGTTATTTGCACTTATTTTCTTATTCCATTTTGTTGTTTAACTATTTTTGTTGCATAGATCAAGTCTTTGGCAAGTTTTGTTTCTATCATTTGCTACAGATCCACATTGCATTACACCCATTTCTTTAGTCGAGGTTGTTTTTCATCCACAGTATAAAGTGGTTTCTTTTCATACACCTTCGACAAGAACTCTCCAACAGAGGATAAGGCCACAATATCTGAATTCTACTTGCAAAACTTGGCCTTAACAGACTTGAATGTGTGGGACCCTAATGCAAAGATGGGGGACTTGCAACTAATGTCCCTTGCATAATGGATGAGTCATGAGGAGGTCAGGGCTAAGGCGGCGAAGGGGGTGTTGGAAAGTGAACAAAGAGATCTGCTTTAGATCAGAGAAGAACAAATAAATTCAATGACTGTGATTAGCACCCACAACATCATTGCCAATGATCCCAACTTGCACGAAGATAACTAGCTACACAAGAGCAAGCAATCAGACATTTTGAGAAAACCTTCAGATTGCTAGGGAATGAAAGCCATAAAACATGCCAAAGGATATGGGTCACCCCACCATACAGCCTAAGGATCAGCGAGTATAATTCCCCTTAAAGGATGAGAGATGCGCTAGAAAGGACCCCACTATATAAGAATGTAGTGCAGAGACTCAAAATAAATTGGATTGGTTTTAAAGTCATTCCACCCTTACTATTGGGTATGGTAGAAGGTATAAATGAGGAAGAGTAAAGAAAGTAGTGGGGGGGAATATAGAAAAATGCAAGGTTTTATCCACAAGAGGAAACTCCATCAACATAGGCCTGGGATGTTAGAGAGGCCACAAGAGCTATGAAAGATATGGACATAGATGAAGTTGCTTAGAGGATGAGAAATACTTTTAGTAGGGGGGTGATGATGATGCTCATCAATAGGTAAATTATATGGGCCTTAGTGCCACTCTCCAACTTATTGAAATCAACTTTTTCACATATCTTTACATATTTTATCATATTCTTTTTAGTGAGAAGGGTAAAGGTGAGATGTTATGTCATGTGGTGTAATGTGCATTAATTGCAGGATTTAGAGAAATTTTGGGCTAATTTGAGTGCAGAAACTAAAAGTAGTGAAGAATAATGGATTTTAGGAGATTGGGTCTCCCTCCTTAAATCCTCAATCACTCGAATATTCCTCCACCATATCTCATTGGCTTGAAGTTACAAGAAGCCAAGTCCACTGAGTTCATTGGTCGCCAAGCTAGTGATAGTGGAAGATAAGTCAATCTCAAGTTTGGGAGCAAAGCCTCCCTAATTTTAAGGAAGTTGTTGGTAGCTTCAGTTGTATACATAAGAAGGCCTAGGGCCTCATTAGGATTCGAATTTTTACTGTAGCCAAGAGGCAATTTCGAGCTTAAGATATTGTGATTTTTATTCTAATGTTATTTTGACATTTTGGTGTTAATGAAAAGGGTTTCTTTGATCGAGCATTGAGTTGAATCAAAGGGATGAAGCTCTTGGGTTAGGGCCCAACCCTAGCAGTACATGTTCCTTTTTTTGTACATGTATCATTAGATTAGAATCCTAGATTAGTTATTGAAGTTATCTCTGTTTTGTTTAATTTACAAGTCTTTGATGATTGGTTAGTTTTTCTTCCATTACTTGCAAAAGTAGATCAATATTTCAATAGTGAAAGAAAATAATTCAAAAAATATTGTGATAGTGGCCTCATCCTCATCTCCCTGATGGGATCATGGTTTGAGGGCCCCACTCTCACAACCCCAAAAACAGATTTATCTTTTGGTTATTACATAGCTTATGATTTCTTGTGGAATAGATCATTGTTAATGATTTCTTAGAAGCCCCTGCAATTGTAATTTTGATTTCTTTAGCTTGATGTGGATTGGAAATCACTGCATTCCATATATTTAATCCATTAGTCATCAATAAATCTTTTTCTCAAATTCAACTCATCTTTTCCATGTTTACATAAAGTTATGCATAAATGAATAAATGGATATGTGTTGTTGCAGGAGTTTCTGATCTGCAGGGAGGAAATCATTCCACCAGCCTCATCTAAGCCTTCTCCACCTCTCAGCAAACCCTACCAACCACTAATTCAATTTTTTTTTTGTAGCCACTATAGACAACCACCTAGAGCAAATCCAACCACCCTAAAGAGTTGGGTGGATCCTTGGCTAGTTTGCACCTTCCCGATACCTTATTCCACCATCATACACCTTCCCAACACTTCCTTTCACCTTCCTTACCTTCCTACATCTTTCAACTAAGTTTCTTGTAGTAAACCACGACATCTTGTTGTAACTATAGGAAATCCTCTAGTAGTCTGTTTTACATTGTTTGGGCATACATGACATTCAAATCCTAGGGTAGGCCTTCAACTTGATCTCCATACCCCTCAATTCCATTTTTTACCAGTTTTCCCATACCTTCCTCCCCTACAAAAGATCATCCTATTTGGCTTAACATTTACATTTCTAAATTTAAAACCAAAAGACTCTTTTATGCAATATTTAGCTAGTGCATGCATACATCAGCCTTAACAATGTTAGGGTCATTTCCATGATTACTTAGTCTCGATAACTAAATGATAGAATGAAAGGTTAAGTTAGGTTTCTTCTGTAAGTAATGTGTATTAATTCTTAGCTAGGTAATTTCATGTCATTTCATAGCACCTTATATTCAACACTTTCATTTCCTTAACATAGGAAAACATTTACTTTCTTCATTAAACATAGATTTACATTCATTGTCAGTAGTCAAACTCCTAGTCAATAGAAGACTAGTTTGAAAAAACCTAGTGGTTTATCTCCCCATTTGAGAAGTGACAAGAGTAGATTGTTGCATATAGCACTATCATCTCCAAGTTTGTACGAACCCTGGGTTGATAGAGTATAGTTGGTCATTGTAGGAGTTGCAACATCCTTGTCGCAATACTAGGTCTCATCAGCCATGTGCCCCCACATGTCCTACCACTTTGTGTTCAAGACAAGTTGATATGCAGAGAGATAGCATATCAAACATTTGGGCATCGAATTACCAAGGCATTGAAAGAAACAAATAAGAAGGTCTTGCCTTAATTCTTGCTTCCTATCGAGATTTAGAGGAGCTCCTGCCTATTGAAACATTGAATCTTACCACCATTCTAAACAAGCCTTATGAATCGGATAGGGTAGCAAAGAATATGGCCCTAAACTTTGGTGTCAGAAAACCCCCACACAAAGAGACCAAGTTTTGATGAATCTTTTCAAGGCACCTTCCTATGGGTCAATTCTAAAAAGGGTTAATGATGAATTATCGGTCCAAGAGCGAAAGAAATTATTTGCTTCCAGGGACTTAAGCATGACCCCTCTACTACTAAATTTGTTGCATTTCTTGTTGCAGGGACAAATATCTCTAAAGGACACTATGATGTCCACTCAAAATGGGAGTTACTCCTAGCCAGTGGTCACTCCTCTGCAACAATAAGCATCGCCAAGTGGCTCTTCAGACCCTGGAGGATAGACACACACAATGGACCCAAACATGGAGTAGGAATGGGACCATTTTGACCAAGAACTAAAGAAATCTAAACAAGGAGAAGAAGAGAAGGATGTCTTAGAGGGAGAAACCATTTTCCAACAACAAACCGCATTCCATATTATACCTTCTTAGAAATGCACTAGGCAGTCCACGGTTGAGAAGACAATAGTATTCATTAGGCCTAAGGTAGAGGTTATCCCAGCAAAGCCTGCTTCAAAGGTCTTCCTCTACATTGAAGAAATTCCCCCACTAGATTTTTTTTATAGCCTTGTACACAAGGCTATGGTGAATGAAGGTAGGAGTAAGAGGAAGATAGATGAGTCCCAAGCCTTAATTCCCATGAAAACTACATAGGCTGATCCCCTTGAAGTCCTTTGGAAAGGAACTTCAGTTGCCACTGGTGAAGAACTTGGGAAATTAACTCAGTTTATAGAAGCATATGCTTTAGCCACCATGGATAAATCCATGGAAGTTCAATAATTTTTGACCGAAAATGACAACAAGATTAACTCCCAGGAATAGGCACTAATCAACAAGGAGGAACAACTGGGTGCACAATGGAAAGCCCATCTAAATAAAAGGGAAACTACACTAGATAGTCTGCAAAGAAAGTTCAATTCTCTCCAAGTTTAGCATGTGGAGAAAATTAAAGCCAAGGATAAAAAACTCCAAGAATTTCAGCACAAAATAAGGAAATTGCAAGAGGAAACCCTTCAACTGAAGGACTTCAAGTAGGATGCTCATGACTTGAATGAACAACTAAGGAGACAATGTAAATTGTTTAATGAGAAGATGAATTTGATTAAGGAATAATTTAGGCTAGGGAATAATTTGACCAATGAGCTAGTGGAAATGATTTCATATTTTGATGAAGCTAAGAATGACCTAAATGAAATGTTGGAATAGAAAGACAGTGTCAACGGAAAGAAATTGGACTTTCCTAAAATTGATGTAATGCATAAATCAATTATATTCAAGGGATGAAAATCATGGATATGGTCAGTTAAAGATCTTATTGGTGATGTACGAGAGATGTCTAACACCCTGGTGGAATCCATCAATTATTCCCTAATTGAGTCAAATATCATTTCTAGTTGTCCTAGATATTCCTTGCTAGATGTGGAGAGCCTCCATGGAAATTGGCTTGAATAGGGAACTGAGTTCATAGAAAGGGTTAACTAGCTGAGAAAGATTGATCTCGAAGCCAATTGGCACTTTCTAGTCAAACACCATGCCAGTTGGTTGATTTTGAAATTTCTTACTAATATCTATACTCAAATGTTGCCACTGTTACAGGAGACTATCTTCAATAGTCAGACGCAAATCAAGCCTCATTCTCCTCCCAAGTTGGCAATACTCAATCTACAAAAATCATGGCAAAAGTGGATAGCGGAGCATGGGTCCACTTCAAAGGATCAAGCAATCTGACATTGAGGATCTCTCCTGATTTGAAATCATATCACATCTCTGCCATTTTGGAAAATTTGTATATATTTTATTTTTAAGAAACAATTAAGTTGTTAAGTAAAGATTAGAACAGTTAGGCATTCGACACACTGGAACACTCGATTAGTTTTTCTAGCTATACCATAGAATATATTTTGGTGACTATTTATTGTTACGGCTCTCCCTATGAAAGGGAAGAATAACTAATTTGTAAGGGTTCAATTTTATATTCAAGAGACTACAATATTTCTGCAAACTTGGGAAGTTCCGAGGCTTAAATACATGTATGTTGTTCTAAAGACTAATGAAGAAGTTTTTGGTGATTCCAAGCATTGATATGTGGAGTATGTGTTCTAGTATCTATGTGTTGTCATATGTGTTTGTTTCCTCTTAGAAATCGTGTAATTGTAGCTAGTAAAACTCAATATTGTATGTCAGATTTATCTATGTCATGATATGGAAGATGGTACTTGTAAATGCAATATTGAAAGCCTTAAAGTGTGCTACATGGTTTCTAATTTCATTTTCTATGTCTACACATTGCTCTACTGAAGTCTAGTGTACAAGATTCTATTAACTACCCCTCTACACTAGACTTCTTTCTTCGTTTCTTCCCTCATATATACTACGACAACGAAAGAGTCTTCACTATTTGTGTGTAGGCCATGATGACTAAACTTTACTTCTTTGGAACCAAAATTATCAATGTGTGCAATAAGTTTGGTTTCTAAGTACGATTATTGAACCAATTTCAAACCCTTTTATATTTTTAACTCTTGAGTAATAATGAATTATCTAAAAGAGACTCTAAGATGTCATAGGCACTGACTCTTAAACTCAACTCAGGGTTTATCTCTAGGAGAAACAACAATCCCTAAATTGAAAGCTTCCACTATACATTTATCATACAAGAAGTTGAAAGAATATTCTTTCTCTTATTAGGAATAAATATAATTCTCTTCAACTCATAAACACAACTTCAGGGAATATGAAAGGAAATGGAGCCGAATCCTCTTAAAGGATAAGTGGCATCATCAACAAATTCTATATTTGTATCTCGATCTTGCTCTTGAATCTTGTTGGTTAAAGGATTATAATAGTTGATATGTCTCAAAGCTTCATTTTTCACATGCCATATAACACTAGACACACTGTCAGGACAATAAAGATACCAAAATCACATCAATCTAATAAATTCAATAATATAAATAAGAAACAACACTTCCAAGGTCATGACCCCTGGTATCACAACAAGATTGTTGAGACTCCCAAGGCTACTAGCTTTAATTATCAACCCTCGGTTTGTACAAAATTAATAGGTGGCTATGTTATATGAACAGTAGGTCAAGATCTACTCATGTCACCTCCATACAATCAATCAGATTATGGCATGCAAATACCAGTCCTTTTACTAGATTTCAAAAAGAACTTGCATGAAAAGATAAGAGTCTACTTTAACTGTAGGAAGGTGAAAAGTATCCTATTTGCATAACTGAAAGTGCCATTCATCAAATTTAATTACTAAGTACAACTAATGAAGGTAAAGGAATATACTGATTGCAAATATGAAATATTCTATTATTCTTGCAGATGCAAATCAATATTCTACATGCTGAATGTAGATCATTACTCTACTTGCAAAACGTGAAAAATTTCTTGAAAAAGGAAACTTGATCTAAAACGTATGACTAGAAAATATAAGAACATAACTTCAAAAAACTAGGTCTTATGTACTTGCATTGAAGAGTTTCCCTTATTATCACTGAGTTCAAGTTAGTTTATCTTTAGTAACAAAGTCCTTAAACATTGCATAAGAGAACAATTTTTATGATTCGAATGTGTAAATATGTCTACTAATTCTAATTGTTGTTATGCACTTGCAGTGAAGGATGTATGGGTCTAAAAAGGTCCTTCATCCTCCACAGCCATGGATTCAACATTTGGTGGTCATTATTAAATCCTAGTATACACAAATCGATCTCTTAAGGAAAATCTAGTCAAGTTTATATAGTGCTACAAGATGCTATAGGACTGCCGCAGGATTACTACAGGATTGGATTCGAGAGTATCTTGAGGATAGGAAAGGTGTTCTGAAGGTGGGAGAAGGTAGATGAGTGTTGGAAATAATACTGAGAGGGGGGGTGAATTAGCAGTTATATTTCAATAATATTTCAATTCCCAAACAGATTTGTATACGCTACTTCAGTGAAGTGAACTTGCATGTACACACTACATTGATTAGAGAAACCAATGTATATCCAAAGAAATTATGATTTAGTCAATTTATCATGTTTATATATTTAATGAGTGCATGAGTAACCTATTATACAGTAACTATGTGCAATAATGAAATAATAAACCATTACACATAAGCAACACACAGGAACACCAACATTTAAGGTGGAAACCCAATGTGGGAGAAAAACCACCTACTTCTGTCGTCTTTGTTTTCTTTTAATATAAAGATTTTTTTTTTACAATCTTTTACTAGTGCAGACTCATACCAGTATGCAGACACCCACTTGCAGAAGGCTACAACCTTATCTTGTTTTCTAGCTTGTACTAGAAGGGAGCTACAACCCCCTAGCTCTTGCACTAGCCGATGTGTTTACTAGTACGTAGGCATTGGCCTATAGAAGGCTACGACCTTCTCTCTTCCTCTAGGGACCACGTTTCATTAATTTTCAAACTAGATGCTCTTGGTACACAACGATACAAATGAAGGCCTCGTTTCATCAAAATTTCATACTAGACCCATCAGAAACTTTGAAACTAAATTGCATCAACCAACAATCAGTTAATCTGAACAATTAGATCACTGTCACCAAAACACTATGATGAACCCAGAAACCTGCATCATCATACAGAACCAACTGCAACCTCAAAAATCATACATCAAAATGCATACGCTACTTTACTGAACCCAACCTGCATGTATACGCTACTTCCTTTATCCAAATTTGCATATACCTTGAAAATTACTGAAACATAAAACTTTCTGAATCAATTCTATACCAACCAACAATATACTAAACTTCTACTATCAATTTACAGAGCTCTAGATAGACAGTAGCAGAGATAACCTTTCTCACTTAAGCAATCAATCAATCAGACACCAAACTCCTTATGCATTCAGTTTTAAATTTAGATTTAAGAAGGCTTCATTGATAGACAACAGTAAAACAACAGAACTAATCAGATAGATCATTCATTTCTGAAGAATAGGTTGTTCTATTGTATATTCTACTTGGAAGAGTCGAACTGGTGTGTATACACGCCTTTACCGAGGCGAACCAGTGTATAGATATGAAAATATTAAATCACAACTTTGCTGCTATTCTAGACTTTAGACATACCCATATCATGACATTTAAGTAATAAAACAGTTGTACGCAATCAAATCTAGCCCAACCAAAATCAGATCTTTTAATGATAAGTCATTTCAGGTCTGATGATCCTGATCCAACACTGAATACAAGGTGCACAAAACATTTCAGATCATATCACAAACATATCCCCTACAACCTAAAATATACTTCAAATAAAAACATTCCTGAGAAACCCTTTCACTTGCACGCCTTGGCCCTTCGATCTTCTCCTCCTTATATAGTTTTTGGCCTATCTCAATACCTCGGACCAAAACCACACTTAGGACCTGTGGTATTCTTGGACGAGTCATTACTCCACTCAATATTGTGGTCTAATACCATGGTATTGACCCCTCATATTCTTTACTCTTGAATTTCCTTGATTTTCTAACCTATACGTGCTTTTCCTCTTGTGAAAGTGCATGCATATGTATATGCTCTTTTTGTTCTATGAACCTGTGTGTATATGCTTCTTTGACAAAGTGGACCTGCGTATAAATATTAAATTGCCTTACACCATCCCTTTCCTTCAACTTCTTCATTCTGATTAGTGGACCTTAGTTCCATCTTCTTGTTCTTCTGTACCAATGCCTTGTTACCTCTGAAATTATTTGTTACACTATGAGTTTCCTTTTATCAAAATTGAATTGACCTATGATTGAGTTTCCATAAAGGAAAACACTTGTATCATAATGCCAACAATGAGGGTGAATGAAGGATACGCGAGGCCTTTTTTCAAGATTAACACCCTTTAGAGGCCCATCCTACACAAAATTACATGCTCACGGTGTTCCCCTAATGACAATGAAAAATGATCACAGTGGAAGAATTGGAGAGTAGTATGAAGTGTCAAGGAGGAGGATGGTGATGAAAAAATGGATGTGGAATGAGTGTGCCACTCCATACAAGTAATTGGTAGTACCTGTAGACTAAAAATAAACACCTTCTTACTCTTGGAAATAACATAAATCTAGTGATCAAATTGTAGCAAAGCAAATTAAAATGGAAAGGATGAGTTGAATTTCATCAAGAACTACTATATCCTACAACATGCATAGAATCCATGCACAAATACATGATCTTAAATTCTAGGTTTCATATATATATTATGAAAGAGAAATATAAACCAAAGCCTAGAAAATTTCAAAGGAAAAAAACCACATATTTTTGGCTTGTTATTGTAGACTGATCAACCACACTTCCCATAAGAGAGGTGATAATCACACTTGCAACCACAATTTTTGCAATCTAACTTATGCCTAAACAAGGAAAGAAATACCACTACCCAATAAATGACAAAATAAAATACATAAGAGAGACTAGAGCCTCTGGGTTGTGCCCTAACCAAAGGGTCTCAACCCTCGAATGTTAACTCAAATGTAGACCAATAGTGAACCTTTCATTAATAGGAAGATGACTTCAAATGCATCATATAAAATGGAAACAAAAGTCCCAAGAACTTGGCTTTCAATAGCTCTTCTTATCTCCAAAATTTTGAATCCTAATGAGCTCTTCGGCTTGCCTTTTATACAAAATATGACTCAGGGGAAACCCCCTTGGAGGGAGGACCGCTTCACTCAAAAACCTTGAAAATAGTGGATCTATCTCCCTTATATCCTCACATTCACATGAGTTCATCAGCTACGAGTGGACCTCGAGCTGTTGACAAATGATTCTAGGAATCAAGTCAAGTTGGAGGAGAGTAAATGTAGTGGACAAGCCTCCTACATCTCGTCTAGATTCCTCCAGTGTGCCTCTGCATAATAAATGTAATCAAGAATGCTATTTTCCCTACACATTAACCACTTTAGGCCATGAAGTATGACAAGCACCCTTTTGTCTGCCTACTAAGCATATTATAGACAAAAATGTAAATTAATGTGTGGAAATAATATTTTTATAGGATAGAGGATAGAAAAATGGGCCTTAAAATATACCTATTGATGGGTCCCATCCTCAACCCCTGTTGAAAGTGTTGTTCACTGTCTGAGCAACTTACTCATTGATATGTAGTTCATGCATGCCCAAGTGGCTTCTCTGATGTCTTAATACATCTCAAATGATGTGCCCTCTTGTGGATAGAATCTTGCATTTTCCTCTATGGATTCCCACTCCCTTTGTTCCTCTACTCGATATCTTTTATCTTATAGGCCCAATAACAAGGGATGACTAAGTTTTAGCCTTATCCAATTGATTTTCAACCTTTTAATGATTCTTTTGTAGAGTGGGGTCCTTTCTAGGGTATTCTTGAACCTTTGAGGGGAGTGATATTCTCTAATTTGCAGATTTTGGGGCAGGGCATGCCATCTCCTTTGGAAAGCTTACAAGATCTCAGTCCCCAACAACCTAAAGGTATCCTAAAAATGGATGACAACTTTTTCTTGTGTTGCCATGTAGTGAGGGGACAATTGGGGATCAACATAGATCATGTTGTGGTTATTAATGACAGCCTTGGTACTAGACTTGCCAAAATTAAGGGGATCTCCCCGATATGAAGTTTGAACTATACCTCACATTGTTTGGAGTAGGAGTCCCAACAGTGGGTGGTTGTGTTATGTCGTGACTGCGAAAACATGCAGAGTGAAGTGCGATAACTTTGGGTGAGAGAAAGTGTGTGACCCTGCAAAAAAGTAAAGAGTGATGCATACAGGTTCCAACACATGAAGGGAAAAGGAATTGTGCCCCTTGGAAGCCTTTAATAGTATGCAGCTTGAAAAGAACACATGAGAATAATTATATCACAAGCTAAGATGCAGAATAGTCCACAAGTTAAAGTCATGAATTAATACAACAACACACATTCAACAAGATTCATACAAATTAAAGTGAAATACTTCATAAGCATAAGCATAAGTTAAATAACATACATTTCAAATACAACAAGAATAGTCCCACTATATTCATAACATATGCATGAAAGGGTGTTGTCTATGATTTTATTATAAGTGAAAGTTCCATTCATACATACACCATTGACGGACCACTAGCACCAGTAGTGAAACATTAAATTCAAGAACACCTACTCCTCCAAAGAAGTATACTTTCTTTATTCTATGGAGAAGCCAAGGCTCTTCAAAATACTCCCAAGCTCCTTATAAGCCTAAGCCTAGCCAAAATATCCTCTTCCAAAAGCCCCTTACATGAGTTATGAGGTTCAATTTATAATAAGAGGAAGTGAATCTTCAACTCCCCTTTGTGACCTTTAGACTACCCTCATGACTTTTCAACTTCTTTACGAAATGACTCATTACATTACATCATGACTCTTCATATTTCAATCTTGACACTTGAAATTTCACTTACAACATAATTACAAATAATATTACAATTTACACTTGTACCCATATAAGACAAAATAGGGTAGAGACAACTCAATATCCTCACAATACACAACACTATGATGCTTGATTTTGGGAGCACTCTAGCTCATCAACCTCCACTTGTTGCTTCTCGATCACATATTGGTGCCAAGCTTGATACTGTGTGATGATGTCCCCAAACTACATGATAGTGTCTAACTAGAAGTGGACTCTAGCCTCCATGGAATCTGGATACAATGTCTTGGAACCAATTTCAAGTTAGTTCTGAAGCATGAGAAACATTGTTCTAATTTGGACAGGACCATCGATGTGATTCTACATATTTTGCCTGTTCAACTCTAAATCTTCCTTAGTGGAAATATGTCTCAACTGCTCCAAGTACTCTTCAATCTCCTGCCAGACTTGGTTCCTGGGTTTGGCTTTGGTGAGTGAATTGACTTATGGGATCTTGTGTGTTTTCACCAAGACATCCAAACTATTGAACAACCATACATATAAGGCTTGAATGCTACCAATAAATGAGGCAAGAAGTTTGTTCTTTTGAATCAACATTCGAAATTTTGTTTTCTCCAAGTCTGCATGTGGCTCAATTCTCTTCACTGAGTCACGGGGTGCCCCTTTGTGTCACATTGTCCATTATTGCACACAGGTATTGACAACTTGTATGTTCTTGAGAACTTTAACAACATTTTTTCTCTATTACTGTAAGCCATGCAAATGAACAATTGATTTATATATGGACATAAACCCCTCATGGAGCTTCTGCATGGTTTCTCCAAGTGTTGACACTTGAGAAAGTATCACTACTCTAATCTCATCCAAGTAAACTTGTGCAGAAACAACATTTTGTGCTATTACATGGAGTTGTACTGCCTCTTTCCTAACATCATTCAAGTTTTGTGCCAATTTCTCATTCTCGACCGTCAAATACTGAATGTTTGATCTTGTTGCTCCTACAAAGGCCAAGTTGGCTTCAAAAATTTCATTTGGATGCTTCCTAGTGTCCGCCACTATCGCCCTTTCTCTAATGAATGCAGGTGATGTGTGATCATTTGAAAAATACTTTCTATGTGCTTGTACAGTCCTCTTCTGGACCTCATGGAATGACAAATGATAAATGTCCATTACTATATCATCATCAAGGGGAATAAGACCCCCTTCCTTGCTTGGGGATGGACCTATTGCTAGAGGTGGTGGAGACTGAGTGGTGACATGTGGTGCACTTGACATCAGATCAACATATTCATTCTGCTGCTCCTCTTCCATTTCCATGTTTTTTACTTCAATAAAATTCTCAATCTGCTTAGCAAGCTCTCGATCCTGCATCTATTCATGTTCCTCCTCAGCTGCTAGTTGGTTCTATTCTTGCTCTTCCACCTATATCAGAATTGTTTCTTCTACCATTACGCCTTTCCTTTCTTCTTCCTTCTGATTCTTCCGCTCTTCTTGTTTCCTCCTCAGCTCATGGTCTTCCTTTATTTTCTTCTCTATCTCCTACAACTTTAGTTCTGCTTCTTGAAACCTCTACTTTTCTCTCTTCCTTCACTCTTCTCTCTATATCCTTTACTTCCTCTTTTCCTTTGTTGCTAAATATATTTTCATAATAATAGGATATTCTTTCATTTTTTTCTCCCTTTGGACTGTGAGCAATCTTCCTCTTTCCCTTGTCCTGCATGGGCTTGATGCCTTTTGTTGTTGTTTCTTCTGGAATTGCCGTCATTTATGGAGAAGCCTATGGAGTCCCTTCTAAAATGTTTGGCTCACATATTCTGGAGGCATTTTAGAAATTCCTCCATGGATCCTCCTCCGGCCAATGGAATTCCCCACCGATCCATGGAAAGTAAAATCATGCATAATAGTATTTATAAATACTCTGGGTATCACATGGATTAAATTCCCAAATACCGAATGCAAACGTACCTATTTCATTTCCCTCAGTATCCATGACTTTCAAGTCCTTTATCTCGTATAATCCAATTTTAAAAGGAAGAGTGGGCCATGGTGCTTTCTTCTTCCTATGAAAATTTTTTGACAACCATGTGGTGAGATGATATGACACTTCTTGCATGAAAAGCTTGTTAGTGTCATACCTTGGTAAAACATGCAGAGGCTTCTCTCTGCCAAACACTCTATGGAAGGTGCCACCTGGTGACGCATAGAAATGTGTGATGTCTGTTATCCCCTCCATTGCTCCTCGTGACATGCAAGGTGGATCTTCTTGAAACATGAGCTTGTAAAGTAGGATGATGAAGTGGTCAATTAGCTATATCATTACTCCTCAATGATTTCAATCTAAAAGCAACGTGCAATAAATATGCATGACAGAATCTCATGGTGTCCATGTCTAGTTCATGCCAAGGAACTATTGTTTTGAAAAAATTCCATATAGTATATATGCATACATATAGAAACTTTCTTCCTCACCATCGGGAGGACTTCAGGCCTGTGTTACATGGGCTCTCAATTGTTGAGCCAACAAATCTGACTAGTTGAACGAATTCCCCTCATTCACAACCTGCTTCAATAAGACTACCCACCCTTAAGGAAAGGTCTTAGTGCTCTACTAACCATGGATCCTGCAAGCTAAGATAACCAAGATTTGGTAGGCCTTCTTGAGGGACTTTGTCTTGTATAAAAGGGTCGGTGTCTGTTGAAAACTTGATGGATCTTTCACCCAGCCTTTAACAATGTCTCTTGTGTTGAAATAACTATGGGTGGCATAGAAAAGTGAGTCCATGAGATACATTGGCTTAGGAAAGTGATACATGCAATGATAATATTCTTCCTAGAAGGTGGCAAGATTATGTTCGTTGGAACTGATCAATGTCATGGTCTTCTCATCAATGTGTGAGACTATCTAGCTAATCACATCTACACACAGGAAGGATGGATATCTACATGTAACCTTGTGTAGTCCTAACTACCGGATATTGAGATAAACATGTTGTTCCTCTAGATCTGCCTCAAGGATATTTGTTGAAAGAGATTCATTAACTTGCTACCTATTAGTGGTGACCCCTTTTCTCTAAACATCTAAGTGTCTACATACACTGGCAAGTCTACTGATGTTTTCTCATCTTCTTCCCTAATACTGTTTTTAGTGGTCTGTTTTGTGCCATGGTAATAATGCCTGCTAAAAAGAAGTGCTTTACAAGTGTAGTACCTGTGGAAAAGAAGGACACTCATGGAAAGCAAACATTAGCTTCAGAAAATATACCTTCAAAGAATGATCAAGTAGAAAACTAGGTAACTAGAGAGAAGGATTGCACAATTTTTATGAGCAAGGGAGACTGGCTGACTGTGGGAACTGGGAGAGACATCACATTGCGCAGTCTGAGTGGCCAAGGTGACACGGTAACCCTTGAAACAACACAGTGCATAGTTGGATCCAGCCTGTACTGCACACTACATAGTTCCAAAGGCCAAGATTTTGTCTTGAGCCTTAGGATTGTGTAGTGGCCACCTGGGCAAGGTAAGATCTAGCCAAATAAAGTGCAAATATTCTTGGTGGCAGTGTGAAAAATGAACATAAGTGAGAGATGATGTGAAGTTGAGTACAAAAATGAATAAATATGAGTAAATCAATGTAGATCAAGTGCAAAAAAAATCAAATAGAACGAAAATCAAGTATGTGAGGAGAGTCACCACAACGACGATGATCAGTGAGAAAATAGGAAAACCAATGTGACACTTATGATAGGCAAAAAAAATAATTAAAACAACACTTCTACAAGTTAAAGAGAGTTGAAAATCCAGCAACTACAAAAAGAAATAAGTAAAACAACACTCACACAGGTGAAATGACAAAAAAATATCAGAAAAAATGGTAAAACATGAAAAAATAGAAACTCGCTCAGAAAAGTGACAAGAATTACACCAAAGGTTCCTTGATCTACTCGAGAATGCTAGAGTTCCAAGATAGAATGTGAAAATGAGCTCTAGAGACATTGATTAAATAGGTTTGAGTGAATTAGGGTTTATGACACTCATGCCCAAAATCAAGGAAAAAGTGACACTTGGTGAAGGTTACTAAAAATAGCAAGAGTGCCTCCTTAGGGATATTAAAATAGATCCCTATTTTTTAGGGATTCTTTTCACTTTTTTTCATTTCTGGGAAAATGTGCCATACACACTGCTAACATAACTCTACCATGATGTATAACGGCTAATTTTCTTGCTTGGCCATATCCTTATTTACTTCTTCAATGTAGTATTCGTGGGCTTGCTCAAGGAAATATAACTAAGCCCAAATGAACAATAAGAAATCCATCTCAAATCCGTTGCTACTCTCTCTTGGCTCTTTGATGAAACTACCTAGAAAATACGCTGATGCCTGTAAATAAATTCTACTAGGGCCTCCTCGGTGCTCAAAAAATTCCAGGAAATTAACCCCAGGATCTTCACCAATAACCCACAAAGGAATTGGCCAAATCTTGACCTTGGAATTTTGGTCCAATTTTTCCCTACCGCCTCTAGCTGCTAGAAGTGTTGGGGCCTCTATTTGACTCCTCAAATATGCCCAGAAAATTATGCCAAATTAATCTAGGCCTCTCCTCAATAAACACAAAAAAACATAGAAAGGGTTTGTCCTAGTGTTGACGCTCCAAAATTGACCCACAAATACTTGGCTGTCCTCCACAAACAAAATATGTAACCTGTAGCAAATGTTGTGTTTGTTTCTCTGCCAAAATGCTAGAAAAGCCCCCAAAACACTCCCCTAAACTCTACCTCAAGTTTCAGCACCTAACTCGCTTCACTCCACAACCTCCAAGTGTGACTCCTCTAAGAGCTAAATAGTCCCTGTACTGTTGTTGCCAATTATCTCCTCAAACTCTCACTCCCTACTACTGCTATGAACTAGTATTAGTAGGAAACCCTCCTTGGATTGACACTCAAAGTCCACTGAAGCAAGGGATAAAATCTCCACTCAAAGACACTCGTGTGCTAAATGACACTACATACTTAGCTTCACCTCAAGCGTGCTATGTCTTTGATAATTTATGAATAGATGAATGAATGCCCAAAATGAGTGCCACTTACTTTATTTATCAAAGAGCCTCTAAGATACCCATGTGGGCCCAACTCGAATTTCCCCACCAACTTCACTCTAATGATAGTCCCTTCCACATGTGGGTCGTAATTCTCCATGGGTTGGCCCCTATGCTACACTTGAGACAAAATATTTCCCTTCCTTCCTAATGTTTGGGTGCCAACTTAATCCTAAAATTCATGTGGGACCTATGAATCCACATCTCCTAAGTGAAAACATGAAATAAGACAAAATTTGGCAAGATTGATATTTCCCTTAGAAATATTGCTAAGTGGGAATATCACAGTCCTCCCTGCCAAAACGTTGCTTTTCCTCAAGAAACTATCAGACAATTCTCTCTCTAGTTGTTTCTCCCCATTGTCACTTCAAAAGTGTGTCAGGGTTCTATATGCACCATTGATTCATCCTTGACCTCTATAATGTCCTGACATGAAAGAATCCCTCAATACTAGGATCCCAAGCCATCTTGTCCCACCTAAAGCTCCCCTCGCTCCACTCACTATCCTTCCTGGTATAGGTATCATAAGTCCCCTATATACCACCAATGAGTAGGGGATCATGATAATTTGGCACTATGCCCAACTCCTCGTGAATATTTCCTACCACGTAAGCCATCCCATGCACTCCAAGAGTATACTCTCGAAGATACCCCTGAATCTCTATAGAGATAACGTCTCGCTCACTTGAGATTCTCCTAATATCATCCTACTAGCTCACCTTCCATGCTAATAAAGTACCCCACACCATCGATGACTCGCTAAATCCCAATCAAAGATCTATATCATCTCCCCCTATAGTATCCATCTCATCCCTAAAGGTTATTGAGTTGTGAAGAGTGGTGATGATCAGGCCGCCAGCTAATATTAGAGTGGTGCCACCATGCTGAAGCTATGTTACTCTGAATATGACATACTCCTCACTGTGTGCAGACTGTATCCTCCTCTCATGAGGCCTAGTGGTGAAAGATCTGTGAGAACCAGGCTCATCCTACTTGGGTATCCCCATGATTCCAATATCTACCCCTCCATATTGGTCATGAGCCATAACAAGATAAGTTTGTTGCAACATGCTGATGAACCCCACATTTGGTAACATTTTGGGCTTATTTGGCCTAATTATCCTTGTTCAATCCTTCATTTTTCATAACTTATGCATTATTTTTTAGTATGTTTATGTCATTTGTATGAATAAGGGTAGTCACTCTTCCTAGGTGGCTAACACGTGTTGATTTCAGGTTTTTTGACACATGTTGGAGCAAAATCGACCAATCATGGGCTAGAAGACAGCCAAGCTTGGGTTGAGGATTCGTAGGGGGGTTGTCTATGGCATTAAATAGCCTTCCTCGAGATCCTCACCCCCAACTCCAAGCTCCAAAGTCCACCAAAACCAGATCTAGAAGGCAGCCAAATAGATTTTGGAAGGAGCTGTTCACTCACAGTTTAGGCAGCCAAGTCCCATAGATTTAGGAGGCTAGTTAGGGCCTCGTGGTGTATAAATGTTAAGGCCTCAGCTTTCGTGAGGGACTTTTGGAAACTCTTGCATACTTTGCACTACAGTGCTGCCAGCTTCATTTTGTTCTCTTGTAGCCATTTTTGGCATTACTCTTGACTTATGATTATTTTTTGATAATGAGAAGCAGTCCGATTTGATATCAGCTTTGAGTTTTCTATAGGAGCCATAGCTCTCAGGATTGGGCCCAACCTGAGAGCCTAGGGCCTCCTTCTTTGTACTGTTATCTTTTCTTTATGCTTTGTGATTTTCCTTTTATGCATTTGAAACGTGTTTCTGTTGAGAAGATTTAGTTGTGTTGGTTAAATAGGTCACTGGTTACGAATAGAATTGCTTCAGATGTTCAGAATAGATTGGTAGGATAATAACAATTAAAGCTCCAAGAAAAGGGTCGACAACACTCTCAGTTTCACCTCATCCTTATTGGATCAGGGGCTAGAATTGCAGAAACAGTGTTGCCCCAACAAAAACACTAGTTTGCTTGACCATGCAATCCTTGGTGTAATGTTTTCATTTGTAGAAGTTAGTTATGCATTCAGACCTCTGAAATATTTCTTTGCTTGAGTGATATACATGGTTCTCTTTACAAATAAAGCTGTTGTTCATTTATTTCATTGACAGTTAGAGTAGATTAGCTAAGACATTGATTGTGTGCAGGACTTTGTTGATTCGGTTAAATGTACACCGTGCAGGGCATCTCCACCCCTCTCTCATCCACCTAAGCTTCGTCCAGGCCAGCTGCTCCATCTCCTAGTTAGGTTCCTCGTCTCACAACTGTTCTTCTGCCCATGTAACCCTACCTTCTTGCTCCTCCATTGCCTTAGCCTTCTTCAAGCCAAGTCAGCCTTCTACACCCTCTCATCACTCCATCCATCAGTCCCTGGGTCATTTTAGGCCCCTATCCTACCTCCTTATCCATCCATGCATCTTCCTTCACTCACCCATCCTCCAAAATCCAATTCTTAAACATCCTGTAGAAATTCCTGAACATCCTGTAGAAATTCCTGAAACACCCTGTAGAACCCCTGCAGACTTACTGTAGAAGCTCACAAATGAGGTTTCTTGATAGCCAAACTTTGTGAAACTCTCTGGAAGAGTGTTAGGGACTCCTTAAACCCTCTCTGAACATTCCCAACCTTTTCCAAGCATTTCTCCTCCTTGATCCACCCCTGCACAGTAAAAAGCCAATTAAAAGCACATGCATGATAATTCTAGTAACTTATTCAAAAATACAAAAAGATGTTTTCTTCAGATGGAGGTAGTCTAGACACATGCATTTTACCTTCATAGAAGTAATGGCATCTCTTTTAATAGTTTGCATCCTCTCCTTTGCATCAGTAGGACTAGCTAGTAGAGTTAGGGTTTGCTAGGGTTTGCGTTACTTTTTGGATTTCAGTTTCTTTCCCCAAGTAGATTAGATTCCTTTGAGTTAGCTTTTGTCCATCAGTTAAAAAGCTTCTTCTAAGAGCTCATAGAAGTTGGCTTAAGCCCCTAGCGGACTTGTGCCAGCTGACCAAGTGACAGCTGCGGCAAGAGCTAGTACTTGTGCATACAGCACCGTCGCTTCCAAGTTTGTTACGAACTACCGGTTTGATAAAAGTAAAGAAGGGAGTCCGAGGAGTTGCAGCATTATTGCTGCAATACTGGAGCCCACCATATTTTTGGCGCCGTTGCCGGGGAAGCGTCAGAGTATTGGTGATTGTTGCTTTTCTTCTATTTTCCTACTCTCGCCTTCTGCTAAATAGTTTATTTCATTTCCATTATGCAATTTCATTTCCGCAAAAGTAAAGTAGATATTTCCTGCTTTCATAGATTAGCGTTTCAATTCCGCAATTTCAATTCTGCAAGCGTAGATTAGCATTTCAGTTCTACAATTTCAATTCTGCAAGCGTAGGTTAGCATTTCATTCCTGCAATTTCATTTGAGCAAAATAGATTAGTCCTTTCATGCTTTCATTTCAATTCCGCATTTCCATTTCAGCAAGATAGATTAGTTGCAGTTCAATCTATTTTAATTTTGCAGGTACCAGAAGAAAAAAAACAAAAGCAATCAAAAGTCTTTCCATTTCATGCCTCGTAGGAATAGAGATAAAACCGGCAAATTTTTACCCAACACCCCCACCACTTCACTGAGTCACCCTTCTCTCTTCTTTGGTGACAGTGATCCAGAAGAACCTATAGGTGAGCCTCCTGAGATATACGAAGATCCTATAACAGAAGAAGAGTTAGAGAACACTCCATCTGAAGCCATGGCTGAAAACCGAAACGGTAGAAGAGAAGATGAGAGAATAGACGGTGCCTTTCCCATCCGAGAGACCAATGGAGACATGAAAATGAAAAACATAAGCCCCTCCTCTTTACCTCACTTCCATGGATTGACTACTGAAGAGCCTGATACCTTCCTGTTTGAGTTTGTTGTCCTTTGTCGAACCTATGACTATACAAAAGATGAGCAAAAATTGAAACTCTTTCCCTCTACCCTCAAGGATGCAGCATTACGCTAGTTAATGGGGTTACCTGGAAATAGTATCACCACTTGGGCTCAGATGCAGCAAGCTTTCAATACCAAATACCGGGACTACTGTAGGTCTAAGGAAGCCAAGGGAGCAATCTTTCGGATGACCATGGGAAACGATGAGTCTTTAGAAGATTACGAGGAAAGGTTCCAACTTAGCTATAAACAGGCCAGGTGCACACTTGACCCTGAATCTCTCAAGTTGGTCCTGCTCCGAGGAGTCCCTGAAGACCTGCTAGATACCCTTCACATGCTAGCTGGAGGAGATATTTGCCAACTACCTTATGAGGATATAAAGACTGTGTTTAGAAACCACTCTAGGGAAGCCCGGAAAAGAGGTAGGGGAAACCCACTTTCAGCTAGTACTACCTTCTCCAAGCATGAGTTTGCTGATTAGCTGGAGGACCTCAAAAGTGAGGTGAGACAGACCATTTCCATGCAACTAGATACCTTCCGAATCCAACAGAAGAAAGAGGAAGCTGAGAGGGATTTGGCCATCTTCTGTCCTAGGTGTGCGAGGAAGCACCCTAAGAACGAGTGTCCATTACACTCAGTAGAGGTATGTTTAGTTTGTGAGGAGGACCACCCCACAAACCAATGCCCCACCTTACTTGGATTTAAAGCCATATACCAAGGGACTGAGGCACCCACTGAACCTCTCTACTTCCTCAACCAAAGGAGGCCGCATGGACCTAAACCTTACCAGCAGGGGATGTAAGGCACATCCCAAGCTTATTATAGCCCCAACCAATCCGTTCCTATGCCTTCTTGGGGTCCCCCCACTCATCCTTCCTGGTCTGTACCTCCTCCATGGTCTTACCCACCTCAATACGATACTCAGCCCACTACTCATTTGTTTCACTCACATTTCCAGCCACAACCTCAGTGGAATGCACCTCAACCGGGGTGGAGGCCCCAGTACAACACTCCTCCCGCCATTTTGCCTCCACCACTGGCTCAACCACAAACATTACTTCCTGCTCCTCCCAGACAACCCCAAATTCCTGCTCAACTAAACCCAAACCCCAACAGCCGACATGCCCAGCAGGTATATACTGGGGAAACAACATGCCCTACCTATGTTGTGGAGATCCAGGAGATCAACCTGCGATCCGGGAAGACTCTTCCAGATCTCCAACCTCCTCCCCCAGAGGACGAGGAAGACAAACAAGAAAGTGAACCAAAAGCCATTCCACCCTTTCCTGAGAGACTAACGGTAACCACACAACCCAGCCCAGAAGAGAATGAGCTTCTGGGAGAACTCAAACAGTTGTGTGTGAGAATACCACTTCTCCAGGCCATCAAAGATGTACCGATATACAACAAATTGGTTAAGAAAAAGTGTTTCAGGCACCCAGGCAGGCGAAAAAGAGATGCCTCAACTATCAATGTCATAGGACAACTGTCTGATCTTATGTTGGGGCAAGTAATCTATCCAAAGTATTTGGATCCTGGGAGTCCTGTAGTTGATGTCCACATCAATGGCACCAACATACCCCACACCTTGATTGATTTAGGGGTTGCCATTAATGTGATGACCAGGGATACCATGCTCAAACTCAACCTTCAAGGTTCCTTAAGGAAGACCTCGACAGTCCTGCAGTTGGCAGATCGCTCCACCGTGACTCCCGAAGGGATTGTGGAGGATGTCTTGGTCTTTGTTGACTCTTGGGAGTATCCTGCGGACTTCTTGGTTCTTCAACCAAAGGCAAAGCTTACTGGATACCCCCTTATTTTGGGAACGCCTTGGTTAGCCACTGCGGATGCTTACATAAGCTGCTGAGTAGGAAACATGACCATCAAAAATGGTCCTATGTCCAAGTAGCTAGTCCTATACCCTCCTGCCCAACCTATGCTAGAGCATGACTTACCACTTTGGTTGGAAGAAGGAGAAGAGGATGAGGTATACTCTGCACCCTTGTGCACCTTAGAAACCACCAGTGGAGGTCCTCAAACCGAGGATGAATTGATTGAGACCTTGATTCAGAATTCACCTCCCAGTGCATTGTCCTTAGAGGAATTGGTGGAGGATACTCAAGCCAGTACCTTAGTTGACCTCTGTGTGACTGATCCAACCTCGCCCAGAGTTAAGAATTTGGAGTTTGGCCCCGAGAGAACTTTAAAGATCAGCTCCTCCCTATCTCCTTCCTAGGAAAAGGAGCTGTGTAGCTTGTTGGCCAGTCATCTAGATGCTTTTTCTTGGAGCTATAAGGAGATGAAAGGAGCCCATCCTTCAGTCTGTACCCATCACATCTACATTAAAGAAGATTGTAAACCGGTCAGACAACCTCAGAGGAGAATGAATCCAGCCCTTAAGGACATTGTCAAAGAAGAATTGCAAAAATTGTTGGATGCAGGATTCATCTACCCCATCTCGGACAGAGAATGGGTTTCCCCTCTGGTGTTGGTTCCCAAGAAAAATGGGAAGTGGAGAATCTGTGTGGACTACAGAGAACTGAACAAAGCCACCAAGAAAGACCTCTTCCCTCTGCCTTTCATAGACCACGTGTTGGATGGGTTGGCAGGAAAGAAGTTTTTCTCTCTCCTAGATGGGTTTAGCAGGTATAATCAGATCCAAATCAGCCCGAAAGACCAAGATAAGACCACCTTCACTTGTCCTTGGGGTACCTTTGCTTACCGAGTCCTTCCCTTTGGGCTATGCAACGCTCCTGCCACTTTCCAGAGGGCATTATTGAGCATCTTTTCTGAGCTGGTCCATGATTCGGTGGAAATCTATATGGATGACTTCACTCCTTATGGGTCCAACTTCCAGGAAGCATTGTCCAATCTGGGAAAAGTCCTAAACAAGTTCATTGAGATGAACCTGTCCCTTAGTCCTGAAAAATGTGAATTCATGATGACTGAAGGGACCGTGCTAGGACATACCATTTCTCACCAGGGATTACAGGTGGATCCTAATAAAATTGCTCTCATAAAAAAGGTTCCACCTCCTTAGAAGGTAAGAGATGTTCAAAGTTTCTTGGGCTTAGCAGGATATTATAGAAGATTCATTAAAGACTTCAGTAAGCTAGCCTCACCATTTTTTGGCCTCTTAGCAAAAGATGTTGAGTTCAAATGGACAGACGATTGTCAGAGGGCTCTGAATGAATTAAAGGATAAGTTGGTGTCGCCTCGATCTTGAGAGGTCCAAACTGGGCCCTGCCTTTCCACATCCACACTGATGCCTCGAATAAAGCCATAGGGGCATCCTTAGGACAAGTTGAACAAAAATTTCCATATGCCATATACTTTGTCAGAAAAAACTTATCCAAGGCAGAAATGAATTATACTGTAACTGAGAAGGAATTCTTGGCCATGGTCCATGCCCTGAACAAGTTCCGACACTACATCACTGGCTATCAAACATTTGTACATACTAATCATGCTGCAATTAGATATTTAATGAATAAACCTGATGTGAATGCTCGTATTATTAGATGGTTACTTTTGTTGCAGCAGTTTGATTTGACTATCGTTGACAAACCAGGTAAATAAAATGTTGTTGCTGACTTCTTGTCTAGATTAGATTTACCTGCAGGTGAAGAAGGAACAGTGGATGACTAGATGCCAGATTAACATCTTTTTGCTATCTCAGTACTCTCTCCATGGTTTGCTGATATAGCAAACTACCTGGTCTCAACACAGTTCCCTCCGCATCTATCCTCAAAAGAGAAGAGCAGAATTGTGAGGAAAAGTGCCTTATTCACGTGGATCGGGGGCAACCTATTCAAACTTGGCCCCGATCAGATCTTAAGGCGTTGTGTAAGGGAGGAGGAAGTCTTTGACATCCTCCTAACCTGTCACAATGGGCCTTGTGGAGGACATTTTGCAGCCAAGAGGATTGCCTTCAAAATTCTACAGGTAGGTTACTATTGGCCCACGCTTCATCAAGATGTCAGAAGATATATCAACCAATGTGACCGATGCCAAAGGATGGGGAAACCGACTCCAAGGGATGAAATGCTTCTCCAACCTCAAGTGAATCTTGAGCCATTTGAGAAGTGGGGTATGGATTTTGTGGGTCATATCAACCCTCCTTCAAGGCAAAGGTCTTACATCATTGTGTGCACAGAATATTTGACAAAGTGGGCAGAAACCAAGGCAATCAAAGTAGCAACAGAAGAAAAGGTGGCTGAGTTTTTAAGAGAAAACATCTTCTACAAATTTGGCTACCCAAGAGAGTTAGTCACCGATCAAGGAAGCCAGTTCACCTCCAACTTAATTGAAGACTTGCTCGCTCATCACAAGATCAAGCATAGGACTTCCACCCCATATCATCCTCAAGAAAATGGGCAGGTGGAAGTCACCAATAGAGCATTAGAGGGGATTTTGACTAAGGTGGTGAGCATCAGCAGAAATGATTGGGCAGATCGCCTGGTTGAGGCCACTTGGGCTTACAACACCACTTGGAAGACCACAACCGGCTTCACACCTTATGAGCTGATCTATGGGAAGAGAGATTTGCTGTCCATTGAGTTCGAATACAACACATTGAGGATGGCAGCCTAGCTGGACCTAGATCTCAGCCATGCTCAACAGGAAAGGTTATTGCAGCTAAATGGGTTAGATGAACACCAAATGTAGGCCCTCCTTCACTCAGAAGTGGTTCAACTTTAGAGGAAGATATGGCATGACCGGCACCTCAATGACAAACAATTCCAGCCGGGAGATTGGGCGCTGCTGTATGATTCTAGACATAAGGATTTCAAGGGGAAGCTGAGGACAAGATGGCTAGGACCATATGCAGTGGAGAAGTGTAATGCAAATGGTTCTGTCCTTATTCAGACCATTGATGAAGAATCCATCCCCATGCTCGTCAATGGGCATCGACTAAAGATCTACAGGAAACCTCTTTCGAGGCAAGAGTTCATCAAAACTGTAGAAAAATCAGTGTTGGTCATAGAGAAGGGTTTTGCCTCTGTTTTGGGCATACCCTGAGCATCATAAAAAAAAAAAATGCAAATAAAAAATATCCTTGGGCGAAAACCTTTCTAAGGCACCCAAGGCAGATGGTAGGGGTGAAAACCTCATTGAGGCGCCCATACTGTCTCTCTGGAAAGAAGTGGAATCAAAAGATCCTTGGGTGAAAACCTCCCTGAGGCACCCAAGGTAGATAGTAGGGGTGAAAACCTCATTGAGGCATCCCTGCTATCTCTTGAAAAAAGAAAAAAGAAAAAGAGAAGAGAAAAAGAAAAAAGAAAAAGAGAAAAAGGTAGAAACAGAGAAAAACAGGCTTAATCTTTGGAAATTGTTGCAGTAATTCAATGCAAAAAGGAAGCCTCTCAACTCAAGGACAAAGGTCCCTACCAAGCTACCAGGCAACCTCACATGCACTCCCTCCATGAACACTCATTTCTTCCAAGATTTGGACACAATCTGGTCATGGTTTAGCCTTCTATAGGAAGCTACAGGACTTTCTACAGGAAGTTCTGTGTTTCTACAGGAAACATCCTGTAGAGCCTTTGAGTGGGCCAGGACCGGTTATGAAGAAGAATTTGAAGCTCGAAGTCTGTTGAGGAGGCATGCAACCACCCTTTTTTTTATCCATCCTCCACTTTTGTCACCTCCTTTCACTACCATTGTTGCCATATGATCGAAATACTTGCATAGTCATACCAGAACTTTGGTTTCTCAGAAAAAATATTTTTTAAGTGGGAAATAAAGCATGCAGAGGCTCAACGCTTTACCTGTCAAGGCATTCTCAGGACCCTGCACTTGTGAACACGACTCAATCATTTCGACATGCACCCCAGGAGGAGAAACGGCTACAGGATGTCCTACAGGAATCCTGTAGCAGTTAATCCAGATAGAGAACATCCCATGGAGACACCAATAGCTCATGAAGCTGGTGCATGCAGCATTCACCACTAGGAAATTGGGTCTCAAGGTCTCACAGCCAGCAGCAACCAATGAAGAGGAGCTCCAGCGCCCGTGCACGAAGCAGCAGCAAGCAGATCCAACATTCCTTGTCCTGAAGCCTAAGAAAACCACATCCACGGCCGCACATGTAAGTGCCTAACCTTATTTCGTCAAATTACATAAGCATTACTCTAAATGTGCATGAATATGAGAATCAACGAATTGAACAAGTCGGGTAGCCATTCAACTAGCCACCACAACCAGTCTGACGACCTCGTCGGATCCGAAAGGCTTTGGTTATGTCAAAAAGACAGGAAATGGACACGTGGGAAGCGTCTAGTCGGAGAGAAGCGGCAGTTTAATAGGAATGGCAGCGGTAAATGAAAAGGGTAGGATTCGGTGGTTAGGAATACATGCAGCGGAATGATAGCGGTGACGTTAGCCAATGGGTCGACAGGGACAGCTCACCCCTACGCCATGAATTCTGCAGCAATTCAAATCAACCGGCTAAATCACTTATGATGCACTGCAGTAATTTATTCACAACCATTTTGCAGCCAAGTACGTGTCCTCAATTCTCTGAAGGCTGTTAACCCGAGTTCTCGGCCTGTTCCAACTTCCTGTTAATGCACAGAAGGTCCAGAACCACTGAAGCATTCCCGAGAATCCATGCACAACTCCTACGGGAAGCTGTGCTACAGGAAGCCCAGCATTACAGAGGAATTTGGACTGTTCATGTCGAAGGTGGCAATTCTAGAATAAGGTAAGCCTGAACATAATTCTCCCATGCAATTGATTCAAAGGTGGTGAAGTCGACGTGTTGAAGGGGTAGGAAAGTGTGAATAAAAATCTGTTCATGAATTTACAAGCTGTTTTCTTATCGCTGCATGAGAATTGTCGTCGTAGTATGTATGCGGGATTTTCTCCGGGGTTTTGAATTACAATTAAGCCACTGTCAAGGCTCACTGGTAGAAAGTTGTGAATTTTATGTAACTATGTGCATAACAGAGACATAGCTCTGCGCTCTGTCTAGAAAATCCCGAAGCTCTACTTTTGTACACGAGCAGGCAAGCTCAGGACAACAAAACAAGTTTTTTACCATGCCGGGAGGATTCATTAGAAAAGAGCCTTCGGACTCCAAGAAATTATGGGAAAACCCTGAGGTGGTGGACTTGTTTTCCCGTGCACAATGGATGTCATTCTGTGACAAGCTGCAAGGTCACGATGACGAAATTACAGAAGAATTCCTGAGGTCTTTAAAGCCGAAGTCATAGACATTGGTCGTTGTCAACTTCAGAGGATTGACCCTCAGACTCACCCCACAACTCATTAGCAGAGTAACTGATCTACCGATGGGGGTACCCTGGGATAAGGAGGAGAGAAAACTGGGTCAGAAAGCTAAGAAGGAGTTCTTCTTGCCAGAGGAACAATTTTCAGAGGACAAGAATGGAGTTCAAAGAACTAGCCTACAGCCGCTCTGGATTGAAGTTATCCTCCAGATTATGAAGTATATTACGTGTGAGGGGCGATTTAGCATCGTGTATGACTATCATTTCCAGTTGCTCATAGAACTCAGGCACCAAATGGACCTACCCTCAGAAAAAAAGTTGGGCATTCCTTATTTCCTCCTGCAATCCATGATTGAGTTTGCCACCAAACTGAGAGAGGGGACGCCAGACCAGCTAGCCCATCACGGGCTTATCAAGCTTCTCGTGGAAGATGCACTCCACACTTAAACCGTCCCTCTCTCCTGGGAAAATTTTTGGAATCTGTCTAAGGATGATGACATCCAAATTTTGGCCGAGGAGCTCACTTCCTCCAGCAGCGAGGAGAAGAAGCACACTCAAGAAGAGAAGAAAGGTAAAGGCCAAGAAACCCTGGGAAAAACACCAAAGAAAGAACTGAAGGGAACACAAGGAAAAAGACAAGCTACAAAAACAGGGGTGATAAAACCACACCAACATACAGGGAGAAAAGACTACAGAGCAGGGTAGAAAGGACTGAAAAAGTCCACGTCAGTGAGGGCACCTCTAAGGCAGCCTCAGCCAAGTTAAAAGAAAAATCACCCTCAGCCAAGCAGGGTAAAACGGTGTCGTTTGTTTCTACAGGAAGTTTAAAAATGGCTTCTACAGGAAGCCAGAAATCAGCCACTACAAGAATTTCTACAGGAAGTCCTGAAAAAGGGAAGCAAAAGGAGAAACTGGCCGAAATTCTAGCTAGGGAGGCAGCAGCTGTGCTGGCCACCCTAGGTACCTCTCCCAAGCCGAAGGAAAAATGAAAGAGGGAGACTCCTCTGTATTTCAAAGCGAGAAGAAGTTAAAGAATTAAAATCGGCAGGCCCCAACCTCCATCCAAAGATCCAATTACCATTGAAGGCACCCCTACCTCACCAAAGGAGAAGTCCCCCTCCAAAGTATCAGTCACTTATGAGCGGGGGAGCCCGAAGACATCTACCTGGAGGGAGAGAATGGAAAGATTGGGTTCAAAAGCCTCTCTACAGGATGTTGAAGCCGTTCTACAGGAAACATTAGCTAGGCTCAAGGAGACGGAAAGAATGGAAGGGGAGGCAGCCAAATCACCACAAAGGGAAGAAGAGGTAGAGCACATCATCGAACCTAGCCCCCAGCCCAGCTTGGGCTCTTATTATAACTTTTTGGAGGCTAGAAAAATCATTCCACAGAAATTCATAGTGCCGCTTTTCATTGCATTAGAGGAAGGAAGAAAGAGTGAGGACCCACACATGGATGAGAATAGCCAAGTCTAAAGGAGTAGCAGATATAGTCCCCTTGGAGGAACAACTCAAGGAGGCAAGAAGAGAATTGGCTGTGGAAAAACATGTGGGAAATTGCCAGCGAGTATTTCTATAGGAAGAAAATGAGAAGCTCAAACTTCAGCTACAAGGACAGAGGAAAGAAGGGGACACAACACCAGAGGACACCATAGCAAAACCTCAAGAAAAAGAAGGAATGCAAGCTGATCTTGAGATACTAATCCAACAACTACAGGAAAGAGAATTGCAGGCAAGCATAGAGATACAAGCTCTAAAACAGCAGGTGCAAGAAAAGGAGGCGCAACTGGCCTGCATGGCCAGTTGGGCAATGGACGCTCTACAATGTAGTCAGCCGGCCAAATCTTATGGCCTAGACCTACGGGACCAGTGGCTGCAATTCCAAATTAATGCATTGGCACAGAGGGGTATCTCCCAAATCCAAAACCCCCAGCAGTTCACAGATTTATGTAACAACAGTTCAACAGAGGACAAGGCCAAGCTATCAGAGTTCTACCTTCATAATTTGGCCCTTCCAAATGTAACCTCATGGGACCCCAACACAGTCGTGGGAGATATGCAGCTGATGGCAATGACCTCATGGTTAAACCACGAAGAAAAGAGAGCGGCAGAGGTCAAAGATGTCCTGAACCGAGAGATACATGAACCACTGCTGATTAGAGCAGAGCCAGGGGACCCCACCACATTGATATCAGCCCACCAGCACCTAGCAACCAACTCTCAGGCTTTATTAAAATACATGGATCAGCAGGCTCAAGCTATAGTACACTTCGAGGATATGGAGCGATTATTAGGGGACAATTGTGTTCATGCTTGTACCCGTAGGTGGAACACACTGTCCCACAGCCTCAAAATCAGGGAATATCACACTCCAACTAGAATGAGGGAGGCCTTGGTACGGGTGCCTCTCTACAAGAAGTCTATGCAGAACCTCCAGGCCAGCTGGATTGGCCTCAAGCTAAGCCCACCTTTGCTTTTGGGATTGGTAGAAGGAAGCACAGAAAAAGAAGAGCATAAGCAGTGGGAATAGGTGGAAAGGAAGGCCGGGTTCCATGACAGTGAGGAGGATACTACTTCAGAATCCTGGGATGTGAGGGTGGCAATTAAAGCAATGAAATACGAGGAGCTGGACTAGTTGCTCAGGGATGAGCAATCATTTTAGTAGGGGGGTGATGATGAGCCCCACATTTGGTAACATTTTGGGCTCATTTGGCCTAATTATCCTTGTTCAAACCTTCATTTTTCATAACTTATGCATTATTTTTCAGTATGTTTATGTCATTTGTACGAATAAGGGTAGTCACTCTTCCTAGGTGGCTAACACATGCTCATTTCAGGTTTTTTTAACACATGTTGGAGCAAAACCGAGTAATCATGGGCTAGAAGACAGCCAAGCTTGGGTTGAGGATTAGTAGGGGGGTTGTCTATGGCATTAAATAGCCTTCCTCAGGATCCTCACCCCCAACTCCGAGCTCCAAATGCCACCAAAACCGGATCTAGAAGGCAACCAAACAGATTTTGGAAGGAGCTGTTCACTCACAGTTTGGGCATCCAAGTCCCATAGATTTAGGAGGCCAGCTAGGGCCTCGTGGTGTATAAATGTTAAGGCCTCAGCCTTCATGAGGGACTTTTGGAAACTCTTGCATACTTTTCACTACAGTGCTGCCAGCTTCATTTTGTTCTCTTGTAGCCATTTTTGGCATTACTCTTGACTTATGATTATTTTTTGATAATGAGAAGTAGTTCGATTTGATATTAGCTCTGAGCTTTCTATAGGAGCCATAGCTCTTGGGGTTGGGACCAACCTGAGAGCCTAGGGCCTCCTTCTTTGTACTGTTATCTTTTCTTTATGCATTGTGATTTTCCTTTTATGCATTTGAAACGTGTTTCTGTTGAGCAGATTTACTTGTGTTGGTTAAATAGGTCACTGGTTACGAATATAATTGCTTCAGATGTTCAGAATAGATTGGTAGGATAATAACAGTTAAAGCTCCAAGAAAAGGGTCGAAAACACTCTTAGTTTCACCTCATCCTTATTGGATCAGGGGCTGGAATTGCAAAAACAGTGCTGCCCCAACAAAAACACTAGTTTGCTTGACCATGCAATCCTTGGTGTAATGTTTTCATTCGTAGAAGTTAGTTATGCATTCAGACCTCTGAAATGTTTCTCTGCTTGAGTGATTTACATGGTTCTCTTTACAAATAAAGCTGCTGTTCATTTATTTCATTGATAGTTAGAGTAGATTAGCTAAGACTTTGATTGTGCGCAGGACTTTGTTGATTCGGTTAAATGTACTCAGTGGAGGGCATCTCCAACCCTCTCTCATTCACCTAAGCTTCATCCAGGCTAGCTGCTCCATCTCCTAGTTAGGTTCCTCATCTCACAACTATTCTTTTGCCCACGTAACCCTACCTTCTTGCTCCTCCATTGCCTTAGCCTTCTTCAAGCCAAGTCAACCTTATACACCCTCTCATCACTCCATCCATCAGTCCCTGGGTCATTTCAGGCCCCTATCCTACCTCCTTATCCATCCGTGCATCTTCCTTCACTCACCCATCCTCCAAAATCCAATTCTTAAACATCCTGTAGAAATTCCTGAACATCCTGTAGAAATTCCTGAAACATCATGTAGAACCCCTGCAGACTTCCTGTAGAAGCTCACAAATGAGGTTTCTTGATAGCCAAACTTTGTGAAACTCTCCGGAAGAGTGTTAGGGACTCCTTATACCCTCTCTAAACATTCCCAACCTTTTCCAAGCATTTCTCCTCCTTGATCCACCCCTGCACAGTAAAAATCCAGTTAAAAGCACATGCATGATAATTCTAGTAACTTATTCAAAAATACAAAAAGATTTTTTCTTCAGATAGAGGTAGTCTAGACACATGCATTTTATCTTCATAGAAGTAATGGCATCTCTTTTAATAGTTTGCATCCTCTCCTTTGCATCAGTAGGACTAGCTGGTAGAGTTAGGGTTTGCTAGGGGTTGTGTTACTTTTTGGCTTTCAGTTTCTTTCAGCAAGTAGATTAGCTTCCTTTGAGTTAGCTTTCGTCCATCAGTTAAAATGCTTCTTCTAAGAGCTCATAGAAGTTGGCTTAAGCCCTAGCGGACTTGTGCCAGCTGACCAAGTGACAGCTGCGGCAAGAGCTGGTACTTGTGCATACAACACCATTGCTTCCAAGTTTGTTACGAACTACCGGGTTGATAAAAGTAAAGAAGGGAGTACCAGGAGTTGCAGCATTATTGCTGCAATACTAGAGCCCACCACATGCCATGGAGGTTTTATTGGTCCCCCATGTGTCAAACCCAAAGTGAATTAGATGGCCCTCTACCATGACCTTTCTCATCACAAAGGGGAGTTATCCACCCACCAACCAAGTCCTTTGATCCCCCAAACATACAAGGATCTCATAGATCCCTCTGCTCACAGGATGTCGCTGCATAGTGATCCTATCTACTAGAACCCATCTGGTCCTCACCTCTGACCCCTATATGCATCCCCTCGGTGGACCCCAAGTATCATGAGTATGTCCCGCAAGTATGAGCTCAGGGGTGGAACATATGCTACCTTAGTTGTTAACCACACCATTCCTAGTGCTATATCTAACAACTCGTGCACCTACCAAGGGTCTCAACTGAAGAGTCTCCTCTCAAACCATGACATGTGGTATGTCATCCAACTGTCTAGGGTGAGCCTCCCATGCCCTACTACCTAAATGGAGATTTTCAAGGGGAAACAACGAAACACTCTATGATTATAAGAAACACTAAAGGATGAGAGTGGGTATATCCCAAAGGGTATGATCAAAATTCTGCTAGACTGATCAAGAGTGATCCTACGGATGGCACTCTCTCATCCAATGCATTAGTCCATAAGTCTCCTTGGAGGCAACACTCTGAGTCTCTATTGCAATGCATAATGTGTCACCTCATACCACCAAGTATCATTGTACTCCTCGAAATGCCACTATAAGCTGCAACCTATCCCCGTACACCACTGGATACCCCTGGCTAACGCTATACCATCATGTATTTTCCTATGTCTTGTATGCGTCAAGGCACCAGTCACTTCCTGCTTATTCTCAATGTGATGTAAGGAACACCTACTCCACAAGGCGATCAGTACACACTAGAAATATCGATGTCCACCTGTAGTCCACTGATCAATACTTGATGCTCCCACACATCCCTAGATGTGATGGCCTAGAGTTGTGTCTCTACATGTTGGCCCACACTTGATTGGTATCATCACCTCCACCATCGCATCACTATACCCATTGATGAATGGATCTTCACTCCAAATCCCCTATGAGGGATCCAAGAATTGAATCTCCCTATGTGTCAGTAGTGATGCTAACACTACATTGATCCTCTACACCCTCTATGTCCCAACACAAAAGTGAAGAGTCCCTAGCTCCATACAAGGCACTGTTTGGTGGCCTCCCAATGCCACCTCATCTGACAAACTCCTGCTATAATATTATGATCACCCCATGATGTCACGTATTGACTTCATATGAAGACAACCAAAGGAGTCTGTCCATACACTGGTTGGCCACTAGTGCTGACTAAGACTCTCCTAGAGAATGTGCACATAAAACTTCTCGATCAACTATACCATCCAAGTTATAATCAACGTGAATACCTGGGAATGATAGGTAGTCCCACCTGGAACCTAATGCCAATTTATGCTTCTGGTATCCCCAGTGCCTAGTAGCTCTTTCTTAGGTACACCTAGGTCCACCACCATCTCAATAGCCCACTCCAAATGGTACCAACTTAGAATCTCTCGCGATCCAACCCTAAGAGAGGGATCAAATACACGAACTCCCACACATAGAACAACCACAACATGCGGATGTTGCACCTTGTGTAACTCTGATCATCTCATCATGCTATCCAGGTCAACGCATGATATTTGACTGGGTAACTTCATCTCTCTCAATCCAATGCATAGGGGTGGGTTGCTAATGCTGTAGATCTTGTCAGTGCGCCTCTGAAACGAACTATGCTAGAATCCCAATGTGTGGTATCTGTTACCGCTCAGAATTTTCTCTAGAAGTTATCAGAAGAAAGAAAATGGCTGAGGTAACCACAAACCAACTTTTAGGCTTAGGCTCTAGCCAACCTAAGTCCAGAGAGGGCTCTCTCTATATGATTTAGCTTTTTTTTCTACTGGGATATTAGGCTAGTTCTTAAGGTTTAGGGGGTTTTTGATTTGTATTAAATATTGGGTGGTGGGGTTCTTGAAACAGATGGATAGAGTGATGTCTCTAGACCATTGGGCATATGGAGTCAGAACAAGGGAAGAAGAATTGGATCAACTCGCTAAAGGGTATGTTCAAAGGGAAAGATTGCACAGTAGAGTGCAAGTCTTTAGGCCAGAGGGATGTAAAAGGTTTTAACCAAGGTGAGAGAGAAATTAACAATTCTTAGACCGGGATTGAAAGAAGAACAGGGGGGGTAATTAGAAACAAAGGACAATTAAGAATCCTTTACTATAGATTAAAAGGAACAACCTGAACCAAGGAGAAATTAAGAATTCCTTAACTTATATTATTTGACGAAGACATAGATTTGCCTAACTGTTATACTAGAGTGTAATTAAACAAATTTTTATACAATACTTCGAGTTATGGCATCCAGATTTAGATCAACAGTATGAAAACTTTAAGAGATAACAACAACGTGAGAAAATACTTGTCTACACTTCGCTCTGCACATGAATTCTTTGAAATATCTGGTCATTATTCACCAATCCGGCTTGTTGGCTCAGCCAATGCTCCAATAACTTTATAGTATTTTGATCAAGAAGTCTACAAAAATGTCTAATAATCTACTCTACATACTTATAATTGTGAAGTATTTATACTAAGGTGTTATTACAAATATCTCAAACTGACTTGAGATTTAATCTAGGAATTACAAATATCTTCTCGAAGGAAGATAGAGGCAGCTAATGAACTGCTTTCAAGTTGTCCCTTTTATTGTGGTATTATTGGCTATTATGGTTTGTTTTAGCTCTTTATTCTCTTTCTATTTGAATCATTTACGCTAGAGGTTTTATTTACTTCTATCTTTCATCTGATACTCTTTGTCACTGATACTCTTTCACTGTGATGACCTGTCTTTATCCTTTCTATGTTTCTTCCTTTTTACTCTACATTTAACCTTTTACTGTGTGTTTCAATAGTAAATTCTTATGTCTTTTATGTGTATCAAAAATCAGAAGTGGATATTGATCAAGTCTGAGTGTGTTTTATTTGTTTGTCTTCTCACTGCATCTCTGGTCTAGTTCCTCCATTTTGAATGTCACTGCTCTGTATAATTGTCTTCTTCTCGGTTCTGTGTGTGATGGTTTTCATCTTCTATTCCCTGCATGAGGGTCTTCTTCTTCTTAATACAATATTTTAACAAGTTTTCTGGTCAAGTCTTGGGGTAAACAGGTTCTGTGACTAGTATCAAAATTATTTATCCAAGTTCTAGCTTCGTCTGATAACATGAAAAATTCAACAATAACTGAGAAAGCATTAGTCTGCATGGAAGGGCATTTGATGGCTCTCTGGCTTGGGAAAGGGTTCATAGTAGAGTTTCGGTCGTAATTGGAGGTGAAAGGGTTTTCGGGGTTTAAAACTTTAACGGGAAAAGTTTCAAATATGGTGTGAAATTCATATTTATGAAGGATAATTGGTTTATCAAATTGGTGGGGAGGCAGCTTTGACGAGTCATTGCACTGTTTTTATGGCGTGGGCGGTTTTGAGGAGGGGTCACTCGATCTACGTCGGGGCTTGATACGTAGCCATCGGGGGTCGAGGGAAAACTGCCTTATCGGGTGGGTAAAGGCAGTCCATCGGGCGCGACCGATATGGCTTTGGGTTTTTGGATTTGGGTGATTGCGATCTGGCAGTAGTTGGGCGGAAGAGCTACGTGGAGGAAATGAACGGGAGTTGAGCGAGGGAGCTAGGTTTTTAATCACGGTGGTTTGGGATTAGTTTAGGCTTAAATCCTGGGTTTAGTGATCGGGCCGGGCTTAATTGCATGATTGGGGAATCGGGTGAGGCTAATGGCGGGATTAACTTAGGTTTACCAGGATTAGGTAAATAAAGTGAAGTTGTATCGGGATATGGGTATTTGTATTAGTTTTTATTAAAAATAAGGTTTGGGTATTTTATATAGGGATTTAGTTTAATACAGAAAAAGGGTTATATCGGGGTTATATAATAAAGTTGGAAATTAATATGAAGTGTGATGAGCAGGATGGGTTTTTCCTTAGAAAAAAGGTAATGTGTAATGCATTTGCGCGTTTAGACTTATGCTTAGGATAAAAAGGCTTTTAATGGGTTTTTAAGAGGAAAGGGATTTATATGGGGGTATTCACTTTTCCTAGGTAAAAAAGGTGTTTAACCTTAGGAAAAGGGGTTTTCTTAGGGTGATGAGGGGAAATGGTTTGCATGTACGGGGGAATGATTTTATGAAGTGGATTCTAGCACTTGAATTCATAAGTCATAAAGCCGAGGGTCCATTCCCACCAAAAGTCAAAGCAATGCTCCTAGCCTCTTTGACTTGTAGGGTTAAAAGTACTTAGAACATACTTGTAGATAGGGAATTAGTAAATAAAGGGGAAAAGTGAATGAGGGGGAGTTAATCATATGAACTTGTAAATCTTTGCCTTTGCCTTCATAGTTGACCATACATGTTGAAAAAAGTATACAAGCATGATGTATGTCCTTTAATCCAATTTACCTTTGTAGTTCAGCAACATTTCTTCTACTTACCCATTTCTTACCTCTAACATATATTCTTCATTTCTTTTGGTGCATTTAGGCTAACAAACCCTTATTCATATATTTTTGTTTTGAAAAGTAATCTATCTAATTCTAACCTTATATCATCCAAGGGCTCAGATTAAGCTTATGAGCTCCTTTTATTTTCTCTACCTAACTATGATCTGCCAAGACGAAATTGTTTGGTCATATTTTATTCGCTAATATATAAACATGAAATTCAAAGCAAGGGATAATCAAGATTAAACAGTTTGATTACCATGGATTGTGGCATGAATAACAATTTGCACACAATCATTATTATTCATAAAAATAAATAGTAGTGGAATTTTGACTTGCACACTTTCATGGTATTTTTTTTTGGGTTCATATACTTTCATTTTTTTGACCTTCTCTTTTTCTTTTTTCCTTTGATTTTTCTTTTAGGACACACCCTCTTTACATTCTTTAATTTTTATAATATGGAAAACATTTGTAGAAAGAAAAGGTATGTACAATATTACAAGGCTTAACCTTAGTCATTCAAAATTACAACTCCTATTGGTATAGGAACCTAACAGTGGCTCCACTTGGGGATGGCATTTTCCTTGTGAAATGTCAAGAACTTTAGAGATCAGTAGCATTTGAATTGTTGTTGATGTTGCCTTGCAAAGTGTCCTTCTATGAATTTGCATTATTGATACTTATGATAGTGAATCTTTTAAAGCTTAGGGCCTTCTCTTTGAGCTTCAACTTCAAAGATCATTATCGAATCCAAACTAGACTTTTGAAAATAGAATATATACAAATGAAAATTAGTAATTAGGTTCAAAGTAATTTTTTAGCATTCAACCATCCACTAGCCCACCTTCTACTTTTGTACCATCAATTTCTCTTAAGAACAAAGCATTACTTCCTCTATAGGCATGAATGACATAGGGACCTTTCCATAGGAAATCAAATTTCCCATGTTTTCCTTTATCTTCCCTCCCTGAGTCCCACTTTAGCACTTTGTCACCAATGTAGAAATCTTCAGCCTTGGTTCTCTTATCAAAAATCTTCTTAATCTTTTCTTGCACAACTTGAGACTTGACATAAACCTCTTCTCTTGTTTGTTGTAGATGAATAGTTTCGTTGATTCTTCTTTGGATACTAATTGGTTCAACCTGTATTTCTTGAAGTATCTTCATTATTGGCACTCCCAAAGAGGATGGAAAAGACAGCTTCCATTCCATAAACTAATTGATAGGGAGAAGTACCAATTGATTTCTTAGTAGTCAATCTTTCCACCCATAAGGCATTGATTAGCTTTTTATGCCAAGTTTCCTTATTGTCCTCTAGAAACTTTTTGATGATGTTTACTAGGCTTTTGTTTCAGGATTATGCCAATCCATTACCTTGAGGGTAATATGTTGTGGAATGGATGAGGGTGATATGGTATTTATTGCAGAATTCTACCATTATTTTGGATTTAAAGGTTGCTACATTATCAGTAAGGAGCTTCGTTGGACATCCAAATCTAGATAGAATGTTTGTTTCAAGGAAGGTTATGATAACAATATCTATGACTTGCCTTGAAGGTATGGCCTCTATCCATTTTGTAAATCAGTCTGTGGAAGTAAGGATCCATTTGTGTTGGGAAGAGGAGGATGGGTGAATTTCACCAATGAAGTCTAGACCCCATTATTGAAAAGGTATTTTAGTAGAGATTGGCTTGAGGGGTAATGGTAAGAGCTTTCTCCTTCCCTCAAATATTTGACATTTGTGATAGGAGGTCACATATTTCTTGACATCAGCAAATAAGGTAGGCCAGTAGAAATTGACTCTAAGGATTTTATATGCAATAGTCTTCCAGTAAAGGTGTCCTCCATAGTCACCTGCATGAAACTCTTGTAAAACTTTGTTAGCTTCTTCTTTTAATAAGCACTTGAGAAGAATATCTTCATGGTATCTCCAAAACAAAACATTGTCTAATATACAAAATATTAAGGATTTCATCTTTAAAAACCTGCTTTTAGTCCTAGATAATTTAGGAGGAGCTTCTAAATTTAGTAAAACATAACAAATATCAGCATACCATGGTGATTCAAGAAAGGCCTGGCTGATTAGTGGAGTCGCCATATCCTCTTCATTATCTATTGCTGCAATAAAGTTAATATCCAAGGCCTGACAGTTCGATTCAGCCATGAGCTTGGCTAGACCTTGGCCCTTGGTTAACTTTGTTGGTTTAATGTCTATATCATATTCTAAGATAGTAGCAATCAACTTTCCGCTCTTTCCATCAGGACCATCCTGAGTTAGGATGTCTTTTACTACTGATTAGGGACGTATGCTACTATGTGAGAATATAAGATGTATACCCTAAAATCTTTGATGGCTTTAACTAGAGCCAAGGCCTATTTTTCCATTATATTGTATTTTAAGGGGGCATCTCTCAGGGATTTGCAAAAGAAAGCAATGGCTTGTTCATAGCCTTGGTCACTTTTCTGTAATAGGACAACAACTATTGTGTGCTCTGAAGCAAATGAAAATAAAATGAAATCTCTATCAAACTTGGGACTTATTAGTACAGGTGTTTTAGTTAAGGCTAGTTTAATGTATTCAAAGGATTTCTTTGCCTCAACAATCCATTTTATTGTGGAGTCCTTTTTCAGCATATTGTTTAGTGGTCTAATTAATTCTGCTAGGTTAGATATAAATCTTCTAAGAAAATTGATTTTTCCTATAAAGCTTGTAATTCTCTAACGATCCTGGGGTGTCTTATTTTTAAGATGGCTTTTATTCTTGCAGGGTCTATTCTTATACCATCTTTTGAGATTATGTGACCTAATAACTTTCCTTCCTCTAACCCAAACAATGACTTTTTGGGATTCAAGGAGGTTCCAAACTTCCTGCATTTAATAAAAACTTATCTTAGATGATCTAAATGTTGATTGTCAGACTTTGAAAACACAGTAATGTCATCTAGATATATCACAAGGAAATCATGAATTTCTTTAGAAATGGCTATATCCATAGCCCTATGGAAAGTAGCTCCCGCATTCATTAGCCCAAAAGGAATTTTGGCATACATAAAAGTGCCCCAAGGAGTAGTAAAGGCAGTTTTGGTTTGGTCATCAGGATGAACTAATATTTGATTATAACCAGAAAACCCATCTAACAATGAAATTCTGGTTGATCCAACTACTCTCTGTAAAGTGTGATCCATATTTGGGAGAGGGTAATTGTCTTTAAGTGAAACTTTATTAAAGTTTCTGAGATCCACACAGAGTCTGATCTCACCAGTTTTCTTCCTAGTTGGCACTAAGTTTGAGATCCAACTGGAAAATCTGATTGGTGCAATTATTTTAGCATCATACATCCTCTAAATTTATTTTTCTATCATATGTAGTAAGACATGATTGATCCTTCTTAGTTTTTGTTTGAAAGGTTTTTGATTTTCTTTTATAGGAATAGTGTGTTGGATGATGTTGGAGTATTAGGATTTTAGGTCCTCATAACTCCAAGCAAAAACATTCCTAAATTCTTTCAACAACTCAATGTATTTCACTTTTTTAGTTGGAGGTAATGATTTTGAAAGTTTGATCAATTTAGGATTTTCATCAGTGCCTATGTTGCATTCCTCAATGTCAGATCTTAATGGTTCCATTTTAGGTTTCCTAGGAACATCATTTGAATAAAACAAATATTCCAGAGGGGTTAATCCCTTTGGTAAGAAGTTATCCTTGAGATTGATTACATCAGTTTCTCCGTTGATCATTTCATCAATTTCCATTAGCTCTAAGTTATCTACATATGATTTGTTAAATTTAGTTGGGTTAAGTCTATCTATTTTATCATCTTCTATCTTATTTATTTATATCTTATCCTTAGTGTCATGATCTATGGAAGTATTAGTATCTATGTTATTATTTATAACTCCTCTTCGAAAAGTAAAAATTTATTTATCTATTTATCATTAGAAAATAATTTCCAGTTCTTCAAATTATCTGGAATTTTAGGTCTGTGCCTAACTTCAGCAGTGTACTGATAGTTAGGTTGGAAGGGTGATTTACAGGTGCTGGCAAACATTGCTAAACTATGGGCTTGCACATTATGTTTTCTAGGGATGACTACAAGCTTTGTTTCTAAGAAAGTATTAAGTATTTCTACAATAGTATCTCTATAGCAAGTCAATCTAGGGTCTTTAGTCATATATACAACATCAATTTGTTTCAAAATTAGTTTAGAGTCTCCCATAGCATAAACTCTTTTAGCTCCTAGATTCCTAACTAACTTAAGACCTAAGATTAATGCTTCATATTCAGCTATGTTATTTGTACATTTAAAATTCAATTTATATGCATGGCCTTCTGAGTAATTGTTCTCCAAGTTATATATCCACTCTCCTGCTCCTTCTCCTAACTTATTCACTGATCCATCAAATCCTAAATGCCATAATATCTCATGATCATAATTTTCACTATTTGGTGGAACAGATTTTTCATCATTCACAACCATTAGACCTTCTTGTTCATTGAATATCTCTATACTCTCATTAGTCTAATTTGGTGTAGAAACTGCAATCTATTTTGGTTCTGTATCAATACTATCTAAAAGTGTTTCTTGCGTTTGATCAACATTATACAAAATAAAGGAATCAATATCTGAGTGTATGGAGTAGATGGGAAAGTTTTGAGGCCGATCTTGGCTACTTACCATATATTTCATTAAGGTTTCTCGGTATAGCTTCTTAGGTTGTCCAAAAATAGAAATTGTTGCATAAGACATATCTAGCTGTAGAGATCCCTGAAGTTTGGCTCCCCATGATCTTGATAAAAGCATGCCATACTTCGGTGGGATGTCAGCAACTACAATGTCCATTAGGATGCTTTTGGTAGGATATTTGACTAAACTAACGCATAGGTCTTTGATTAATCCTAGACACTTTACTTTAGTAGAGTCAAATGAAAATAAGTGTTTGTAGGGCCTTGTAATGTCTAGGTTCATTTTTTCCATTACTGACTTAGGCATTAAATTGTGAGAGGCCCCAGAATCCAACATTGCATTGTGTAGAATCTTGTCATGGATACTAAGGCTTATATAAAAAGGTGGAACTCCTCCTTCTAATGGTTTTCCATTAACATCAGGATCAAATATAAGTTCTGGTTTATCATCAAACAAGTTAACTGAATCTTAATTTTTGGAAAAGTTTAAGGTCTGGTTTATCTGTGATTCGTAAGCTTCATTCTTGATTAGTTCTGCTAAAGGGACTGGAATCTTTAGCTTTGCTATCTCTACTCCCAAATTTAAAGGAAAAGAGGCTTTTTCTGATTAAAGGTTTTGAGTTTTAGCAGCAAGGATTTGAGTAGGATTGTTTTCTTTTTCTTTATTTGGGATCTCTTTCTGTGGATTTACAAGTGGAATTGAAGTGGATGGTTTATTAGCAAAAGGTTGATCAGGGGTTATTGTTGAAAATGGCAACAAGAAATGCAAAAAAATAGAAGTGCTAAAAATAGCACTGCTATAAATAGCAGTTCGGGTACGAGTGTTGGACATAACAACAAGGAATGAAAAATGGAAGTGCTAAAAATAACATCGCTATAAATAGCATTTTGGGATGGATTCCAATTTTAGTTAGTCCCTGAACTAAAAATGAGAAGAAAAATTTGAATTTTATCTTAATAGCTATTTGTAAAATAATTAATTAATTCATCTTTTAGTTGTAGAAAATCAAACATGAAGTCTATGTGGGCACATGCAACAATTTCTCCATTGATTGAGGAATTTATTCATCAGTTAAAGAGATAAGGATGAGTTGTAATATTGAGTTGTAATTAGTTGGCTCAGTTAACTCAGTCAAGTCTAGTTAGATTAATTCAAACAGTTTGTTGAATTAATTGTGAGTTCAGTTAGTTAATGCATGCATGCATGTAACCGTTGCACTTCAGATAACTGAATATTCTCTCATAAATAACTCATGCATGTTAGTTCAGATAGAGACCTAGTTGATATTAGAAGAAGGAAGAGTGTACTATCAGTTGGGGGCTTTTTCCTATATAGGAAACCAGTGAATTCTAAGCCAAGTGAGCAGTGTGAGGAGGGAATTCACACAAGTGGAAGCACTGGACCCTAGGAAAAATTGCGCAAAGAAATAGGAGGTTTGGAGGGTAAACGAGAAGGTTTGGAGAAGCCCTTGACTATCTATGAGCGGTATTGTTTGATTGCAGAGACAACATGATAGCTTGAGAGCTTATTCTTTTTGTAACTCGAACATATTTCGACTTGTATGCTAATACAGAGATTGGGGTTTTAGGCTGAGGCTTTCCCCGGGTTATTCTTCTGTGTTCATGTGTGATTGATTTCTCATTCTCAATTATATGTGTTCTAATTGATCTAGCTCAAATTGATTAAGCTTCCACAAAGTTTGATTGTAGAAGTAGATCTAGTATTTTGCTTTAGTATATTGCATTATTAGGTGATCTATAGTGGGAAATTCTACATGGTATCAGAACAAAGGTGATCAAGGCGAAGAATAGTATACAAGAAGTTTGAAGTTCAAAGTTTCAGGTTCCCGAATATAGAAATCTAGTTCTTATCACATCTCAATTTCACCAATGGCGTTCAGCGATTTAAGACTCGAGTATGCCCTTGATGGCAACTCAAATTATATAGCTTGGAAGGATCGCATGGAAGTAGTATTGGAGGATAACGGTCTAAAGGACTTCATTGATCAAGAAGTCTCCAAGTTGATTGATGCTACTGAATTGGCAGAATGGAAGAAATGTGTGGCTAGAGCAAGGAGAATCCTTCTGGAGGAAGTTGGAGACCACATAGTCTCAAGTCTCCATGGGAAGGAGACACATTTTCGATGTGGAAAACATTGAAAGGTCTATATCAGAACAACAGTGACTAGAGGAGGCTGGCACTGAAAGACAAGCTTCAAAAAATCAAGTGTGAAAAGGGCAACACGATCTCTACATATCTGAACAAGCTCACCATTTGCAAGGATGAGCTTGGAAGTGTAGGGATCATGATAGCCGATGATGACATGGTGAGTCTTGCACTCCTCTGTCTTCCTAAGAGCTGGCATAGCTACCAAGACTGGGTTAATGGAAGAGAAAAAGTGCCAGAGTGGGAACGACTTTGGTCGAATCTAATGCAGGAGGAGATAAGAAGAAGCACTAGAGATGGTTCTTCATCTAAGGAGGATGAAGAAAACTGCGCTTTAGTGAGTAAGGCAAAGAAATGGAAGGAGAAGGTTTCTCATCCCATATCGAGTTCTTTCAATGGTAGGAAGAAGTTTCACAAATCGAAAGTGCGATGATTTCGTTGTCATGAGCTGGGTCATTTTTCTACAAATTGTCCATTGAGGAAATCCAAGATGGGATCCAAGGAAGCATCTAAAGGTGAGGTATTGGACTCACAGTTAGAGTTGGATTTCACTCTCATCGCATGCATGGTTTCATCCATGGTGGGATGTGGTTGGTTTCTTGACAATGGAACTTCTTTCCACATGACTGGTGACAAGAGTTTTTTTAGTACTTTGGAGGAGAAATATCTCCAGATACTCATAGCAATGGGTAATGATGAAAAATATAGTGTCTCAGGTGTAGGCACGGTTGTTTTTCAGAGGGAGAATGGAGCTCGCATTACCTTAACCGATGTCAAGTATGTAACAGGACTAAAGATAAATTTGGTGTCGATTGCAATGCTAGAAGACAGAGGCTATGATGTAGTCTTCAGTAAGGGAAACATTTTCTTTCGACACATCACCATGAGACTGGTGAAGTAGATCGGTTCACGAGTCAAGAACCTGTATGCTCTTGAGGTTCAAGATGCATGTAAAGCCTTGAGGAGCAAGGAAACTGATGGAGACTTGGTGGTTGAGAGGGAGAGTCATTACCTCTCAACATGTAGCGCCAAAAGAAGTCTTAGACAACTGTGGAGGAGCCACAATTGGTGAAGCAGCTTCAGGAGCTTGTGGAGCAACCACAATTGGAGAAGCCAAGAGGAGACCGAGTGGAGGCATCCAACCATGCAGAGACCTCCAGTAGGGGGAAATTTCGAGCCAAGTGGGCAGAGGGATCACATGCATCCATATCTCTAGGTCAGAAGTGGGGGATGTGGAGTGAGAGTCCCAAGAAAGCTGGAATAGGAGTAGGATCCTTGAGGTACCCAACCTCTTTCGACATTGCTACGGGAGCCTCGACAAGTAGTAGCAGGATTGGCTGAGTGGGTAGAGACAAATGCGGATGGAGCGGCATAGAGAGCTACACTGCAGGAGTCCCAAGACTGTGTAGAGCTAGCAGGCTGTAGCAATGTGAGAGGCACATGAGTGTTGCATCGATGCAGGATGACATAGAGAGGTGTGAAACAGTGCGAGATGCATGGAGATGTGCAGTAGCTCAGAGGTCAGAGAGGGATAACTTATCAATGACAGAGGGAGCTTTAGCATCAGAGTATGTTTCTAGCCTAACAAAGAGGTCAGTTGGGAGTTTTTTTGTTTCTAGAGTTGTTGGAGTGTCCACACTTGGGAGAAGTGTTGCATGCAGAACATTCCAAAGGTTCAAGATCGGGTTCGAGTTGAATGCCTTTCTTGTTGAGAGGGAGTGTTGAAAATGGAAACAAGAAATGCCAAAAAATAGAAGTACTAAAAATAGCACCGCTATAAATAGCAGTTTGGCTACCAGTGTTGGCCATAGCAACAAGGAATGAAAAATTGAAGTGCTAAAAATAGCATCGCTATAAATAGCATTTCAGGATGGATTCCAATTTTAGTTAGTCCTTTAACTAAAATTGAGAAGTAAAATTCGAATTTGATGTTATTAGCTGTTTGTAAAATAATTAATTAATTCATCTTGAGTTAATTAGTTGTAGAAAATCAAATATGAAGTCTATGTGGGGACATGCAACAGTTTCTCCATTAATTGAGGAATTTATCCATCAGTTAAAGAGATAAGGATGAGTTGTAATATTGAGTTGTAATTAGTTGGCTTAGTTAACTGAGTCAAGTCCAGTTATATTAATTCAAACAGTTTGTTGTATTAATTGTGAGTTCAGTTAGTTAATGCATGCATGCATGTAACTATTGCACTTCAGATAACTGAATATTTTCTCATAAATAACTCATGCATGTCAGTTTAGATAGAGACTCAATTGAGATCAGAGGAAGGGACAATGTACTATCAGTTGGAGGATTTCTCCTATATAGGAAACTCATCCGTGTAGAAGGAATTATCTCCTTCAGGTTTGTGCAGTTAATTCTGAGCCAAGTGAGCAGTGTGAAGTGGGAATTCACACAAGTGGAAGCACTGGACCCCAGGAAAAAGTGCACAAGGAAATAGGAGGCTTGGAGGGCAGAGGAGAAGGTTTGGAGAAGCCTTTGACTATCTATGAGTAGTATTGTTTGATAGTAGGGACATCAGGATAGCTTGAGAGCTTATTCTTTTCGTAACTTGAACATATTTCGACTTGTATGATAATACAGAGATTGGGGTTTTAGGCTGAGGCTTTCCTCGGGTTATTCTTCTGTGTTCATGTGTGATTGATTTCTCATTCTCAGTTATATGTGTTCTAGTTGATCTAGCTCAAATTGATTAGGATTCCACAAAGTTCGATTGTAGAAGTAGATCTAGTATTTTGCTTTAGTATATTGCATTATCAGGTGATCTATAGTGGGAAATTCTACATGGTATTAGAGCAAAGGTGATCAAGGCGAAGAACATTATATAAGAGGGGAGAAGTTCGAAGTTTGAGGTTACTGAATATAGAAATCAAGTTCTTATCACATCTCAATTTCACCAATGGCATTGAACAGTTTAAGACTCGAGTATGCCCTTGATGGCATCTCGAATTATATAGCCTAGAAGGATCGCATTGAAGCAATATTAGAGGATAATGGTCTAAAGGAATTCATTGATCAAGAAGTCCCCAAGCCAATTGATGCTACTCAATTGGCGGAATGGAAGAAATGCGTGGCTAGAGCAAGGAGAATCCTTCTGGAGGGAGTTCGAGACCACATAGTCTCAAGTCTCCATGGGAAGTAGACACCATTTTCAATGTGGAAAAAATTGAAAGATCTATATTAGAACAACAACGATCAGAGGAAGCTGGCGCTGAAAGACAAGCTTTGGAAAATCAAGTATGAAAAGGTCGACATGATCTCTACTTATCTGAACAAGCTCACCACCTGCAGGGATGAGTTTGGAAGTGTAGGGATTACGACAACCGATGATGACATGGTGAGTCTTGCACTCCTCGGTCTTCCTAATAGCTGGGATAGCTACCTAGACTCAGTTAATGGAAGAGAAAAACTGCCACGTTGGGAATGAATTTGTTTAGATCTGATGCAGGAGGAGATAAGAAGATGCATCAGAGATGGTTCTTCATCCAAGGAGGATGAAGAAAACTACGCCTTAGCAAATAAGGTAAATAAAGGTAAGGAGAAGGATTCTCATCACAAATCAATTTTTTCCCATGGTGGGAAGAAGTTTCACAAATCGGAAGTGTGATGCTTTCGTTGTCATGAGGTGGGCCGTTTTGCTACAAATTGTCCACTGAGGAAATCCAAGATGGGATCCAAGGAAGGATCTGAAGGTGAGGCATTGGCCTCACAGTTTGAGTTGGATTTCACTATCATCGCATGCATGGTTCCATCCATGGGGGGATGTGGTTGGTTTCTTGACAGTGGAGCTTCTTTCCACATGACCAGCGATAAGATTTTGTTCAGTACTTTGGAGGAGAAAGATCTCCAGATACTCATAGAGATGGGTAATGATGATAAGTATAGTATGTCAGGTGTAGGCATGGTTATTTTTCAGAGGGAGCATGGAGCTCGCATTACCTTGGACGATGTCAAGTATGTACCAGGACTGAAGAGAAATTTGGTGTCGATCGCAATTCTGGAAGACAGAGGCTATGATGTAGTCTTCAGTAAGGGAAAGCTTCTCTTTCGATATATCACCACGAGACAGGTGAAGCAGATCGGTTCATGAGTTAAGAACCTGTATGATCTTGAGGTTCAAGATGCATGCAAAGCCTTGAGGAGCAAGGAAACTGATGGAGTCTCGATGATTGAGAGGGAGAGTACATTACCTCTCAACATGCAGTGCCAGAAGAAGTCTCAAACAATTGTGGAGGAGACACAATTGGTGAAGCAGATTCAGGAGGTTGTGGAGCGGCGACAAGTGGAGAAGCTGAGAGGAGAATGAGTGGAGGCATCCACTCATGCAGAGACCTCTAGTAAGGGAAAATTTTGAGCCAAGTGGGCAGAGGGATCACATGCATTCATACCTACAGGTCGGAGGTGGGGCAATGTGGAGTGATAGTCCCAAGAAGGCTGGAATAGGGGCATGATCCTTGAGGTACGAAACGTCTTTGATTCGACTTTGCTACGGGAGCCCCGATGAGTAGTAGCAAGACTAGTTGAGTGGGTAGAGGCAAATGCGGATGGAGTGGCACAGAGAGCTACACTCCAGGAGTCTGAAGACTATGTAGAGCTAGCAAGCTGCAACAATGTGAGAGGCATAGCAGTGTTGCACCGGTGCAGGATGACACAGAGAGGTGTGCAACAGTGCGAGATGCATGGAGATGTGTAGTAGCTCAAAGGTCAGAGAGGGAGAACTTATCAGCGATAGAGGGAGCTTCAGCATCAGAGTATGTTTCTAGCCTAATAGAGAGGTCAGTTGGGAATTTTTTTTGTTTCTAGAGTTGCTAGAGCGTCCACACTTGGGAGAAGTGTTGCATGCAGAACATTTCAAAGGTTCAGGATCAGGTTCGACTTGAATGTCTTTCTTGTTGAGAGAGAGTATTGAAAATGGCAACAAGAAATGCCAAAAAATAGAAGTGCTAAAAATAACACCACTATAAATAACAGTTCAAGTACTAGTGTTGGACATAGCAACAAGAAATGAAAAATTGAAGTGCTAAAAATAGCATCGTTATAAATAGCACTTCGGGATGGATTCCAATTTTAGTTAGTCCCTAAACTGAAACTGAGAAGTAAAATTCGAATTTGATCTTATTAGCTGTTTGTAAAATAATTAATTAATTCATCTTGAGTTAATTAGTTGTAGAGAATCAAACATAAAGTCTATGTGGGGACATGCAATAGTTTCTCCATTGATTGAGGAATTTATCCATCAATTAAAGAGATAGGGATGAGTTGTAATATTGAGTTGTAATTAGTTGGCTCAGTTAACTGAGTCAAGTCCAGTTATATTAATTCAAACAGTTTGTTGAATTAATTGTGAGTTCAATTAGTTAATGCATGCATGCATGTAACTACTGCACTTCAGATAACTAAATATTCTCTCATAAATAACTCATGCATGTTAGTTCAGACAGAGACCCAATTGAGATCAGAGGAAGGGACAGTGTACTATCAGTTGGAGGATTTTTCCTATATAGGAAACTCATCCATGTAGAAGGAATTATCTCCTTCAGGTTTGTGCTGTTAATTCTGAGCCAAGTGAGTAGTGTGAGGTGGGAATTCACAAATGTGGAAGCACTGGACCCCAGGAAAAATTACGCAAGGAAATAGGTGGCTTGAAGGGCAGAGGAGAAGGTTTGGAGAAGCCTTTGGCTGTCTATGAGCAGTATTGTTTGATTGCAGAGACAACAAGATAGCTTGAGAGCTTATTCTTTTTGTAACTTGAACATATTTCGACTTGTATGATAATACAGAGATTGGGGTTTTAGGCTGATGCTTTCCCCAGGTTATTATTCTGTGTTCATGTGTGATTGATTTCTCATTCTTAGTTATATGTGTTCTGATTTATCTAGCTCAAATTGATTAAGCTTCCGCAAAGTTTGATTGTAGAAGTAGATCTAGTATTTTGCTTTAGTATATTGCATTATCAGGTGATCTATAGTGGGAAATTCTACATGGTATTAGAGCAAAGGTGATCAAGGCGAAGAACACTATACAAGGGATAAGTTCAAAGTTTGAGGTTACTAAATATAGAAATCGAGTTCTTATCACATCTCAATTTCACTAATGGCGTTCAACAGTTTAAGGCTCGAGTATGCCCTTGATGGCAGCTCGAATTATATAGCCTAGAAGGATCACATGGAAGCAGTATTAGAGGATAACGGTCTAAAGGAATTCATTGTTCAAGAATTCCATGTAGAAATTCTGTAGAATTTTTCTACAATTCAGTCAAGTTTGATACCATGTAGAAATTTCCCACCTATAGAACACCTGGTAATGCAATGTACTAAAGCAAAACACTTGATCTACTTCTACAAACAATTTAGTGGAAGCTTAATCGAACATGAACAACATTGATAAGAACAAATATAACTGATAAGAAGGAATCAATCACACATAACACAAAAGAATTTACCCGGGGAAAGCCTCAGCCTAAAACCCCAACTCTGTATTATCATACAAGTCGAAATATAGTCCGGATTACAAAAAGAATTAGCTCACAAGCTATCCTTCTCCCTCTGCAATCCCTCTGTTGCTCATAGACAATCAAAGGCTTCTCAAAAACATTCTCCTCTGTCCTCCAAGCCTCCTATTTCCTTGTGCAGTTTTCCTTGGGGTCCAATGCTGCCACCTTTGGGAATTGGCCTCTTCACACACTCACTAACCTCTGATCTAACTGCACAAACCTGAAGGAGATAAATCCTCATCATGGATGAGCTTCCTTTATAGGAAAAATATTCATCCAACTGATAGTACACTGTCCCTTCTCTGATCTCAACTGGGTCTCTTTCTGAACTAACATGCATGAGTTATTTAAGCTATAATATTCAGTTATCAGAAAATATCAATTGTTACATTCATGCAAGCATTAACAAACTGAATCTCATTAATTTAACAATTTGTTAAATTAATATAACTGGACTTGACTCAGTTAATTGAGCCAACTAATTATAAATCATAATTACAACTCATCCTCATCCTTTAACTGACGGTTAAGTCCCTCAATCAAAGGAGAAACTGTTGCATGTCCTCACATAGACTTCAAGTTCATAATTCCTTAACTAATTAACTCATGGAGAATTAATTAATTAATATTCCAAACTGCTGGTAAGATCAAATTTGAATTTACTTCCTATAGATAGATCAGGTATTTCTATAAATAGGAGGGGACCCAAATATGCTATTTTTAGAAGATGTTATTTTTAGCAGTTTCACCTCTCACCCAAGATGGCCAAAATGCTCATTGGCCAAACTGCTATTTTTAGAAGTGCTAGTTTTAGCAATTCTTTTTTTAGCACTTCCTAAATTTAGCACTTTTTGTTGCACACTTTTCAACACTCCATCTCAACAAGAAAGGCTTCCTCTTGAACTCGATCCTATAACTCTGGAATGTTTTGCATGCAACACATCTACCAAGTGCGGTTGCTCCAGCAACACTCGGAACAAAATACTCCCAAATGACCTCTTTGTTGGGCTAGAAACATACTCTGATGCTGAAGCTCTACCTGCTGCTGACAAGTGATCCCTCTTTGACCTCTATGCTACTGCAACATCTCCATGCATCTCGCACCATTGCACACCTCTCTGTGCTACCCTGCACTGTACAACACACCTGTGCCTCTCGCATTGTTGCAGCCTGCATACTCCGTGTTGTCCTAGGATTCCCTGCACTGTAGATCTCTCTACCTTTCCATCCGAATCTGCCTCTACCCAACCAATTAGTTATGCTACTCCTCATCGGGGCTCTCGTAGAAAAGTCAAATCAAAGAGGTTGGGTACCTCAAGGATCTTGCTCCTCCTCCTTGGTACAATCACTCCACATTGCCCCACTTCCTACCTGGAGGTATGCCTGCATGTGATCCTTCTGCCCACCTGGATCGAAGTTTCCCCTTACTGGAGGTTTGCGCATGAGTAGATGTCTCTACTCGATCTCCTCTCATCTTCTCTACTTATGGCTACTCCACAACCTCCTAAAGTTGCTTCATCAATTGTGGCTCCTCCACAATTGTCTGAGACTTCTTCTGTGGCTGCATGTTGAGAGGTAATTTACTCTCCCTCTCAACCACCAAGTATCTAACCTTTGCCTTGCTCCTTAAGGCTTTGCATGCATCTTGTACCTCAAGTGCATACAGGTTCTTGGCTAGCACACCAATTTGTTTCATATTTCCCGCTGTCACAAAATTTTCTAGAAAAAGAGTTGATTTTAAATCAGCGATATCTCCCTCATCCAAACTCCGATTCAATAGATTTGTTTTTTGATTTTGGGTATTTTTCCACAAGGATTCCAAATCTACTATTTGTCTTTGAAAATTTTGTACAGAAATTTTTAGATTTTCTCTGAAAACTCTTGGCCCAAAACTCAAAACTTTGAAATCTCCTCTCAGTATATTATTCTTCCTTGATCACCTGTGCTCCAATACCATGTAGAATTTTCACTACAAATCAGCTAGCTCACTGATATCATGTAGAAATTTTACCTGTAGATCAAACTAAAAGATGCAATGTACTTAACCAAAACACTTGATTTACTTCTAAAAAAAATTTAGCAGAAGCTTAATCGAACATGAGAAACATCAATAAGAACACATATAACTGATAAGAAGGAATCAATCACACATAACACAGAAGAATTTACCCGGGGAAAGCCTCGGCCTAAAACCCCAACTCTATATTATCATACAAGTGGAAATATAAACAATGTAAACTTTGGAAAAGGAACTCATATTGTTACTCGTTTTGTAGAGATAGCAAAAAAGTGACCTGATTTTGAAAAGTGGTGATGCAGAACACACATGTTTTTTAGAGCATAGTTTTTGGCACTATAAATTTTTTTATGTACATTGTGTTTTAGAATTGTAGTGTTTTTGATGCTGATTTGAAAAAGTGGTAATTCTACACTAGGCCCTTTTTTTAAAAGGTTTTTTTTATTTTTTTATTTTTTATTTTTTCTAATGTATGAAATGTAAATAATTATCTTGTAAATTTAATAATTTTTTAAGTGGTCATTTTCTACATATTTTCATGTTTTTATTTTAATTTTAATTTTTTTGTAGTGAGGTTTTTATTGTTTTACATTTTAAAATTAGAAGGTCGATATTTTGAATTTTCAATATTCTACATATTTGTACATCGTTAATTAATTTTTCAATCCACATGAAATAATTGTTTCTAAAAAACAATATTTTTTAACAACGGACATAAAAATAACCATTTTTAACATAAATATAACTAAAAAACTACACGTTTTGATAATTTTTTGCTAAAATTGATATGTCAAAATCACAATTTTTATATGAAAATTTTAACTAAAAATGGTTAAATAATAGTTTTTTTTATGAATTTCATGTCAAAAAAATAATAGTAATAATATATTTTTTTTCAAAAAATAATGATTAACTTAAAAATTAATGCGAAAAATCACATATTACAAATATTGAACGCATAACAACCTTAATTGAGTGTTTATTCTTCTCATAAAATGTCAAAGTTAAAACATTACAAGTATAACTACTTAATAGTTACAAAAAATGAGCTTGGTTTAAAAGCATAACATAAATTTAATCAACAATGTCACGTAATCCAAGTCCTCTAGAGTTTCATCATTGTCTTCTTCCACAATAATTTCTACTTCCTTTTGCTCATTTTCCTCTTCTAATGGATCTTTGATGTCTGTGAATCTCCCAATGTATGTCTTTCCAAACATTCCATGTAATAGTGGTTGGAGTTCCTTTGCCTTTTTTTCCACACGTGATTCACTAAAGTGCCCTTTCTTCAACCCAATTTCTTGCATTGCATCTCGAAGAAATTGAAGAGAATTAATTCTTTGCTAAATGAAATTGCATTGTATTGGATCTTTTTCAATTACAATGCAATTTCTTCATTTTTGAAGGCAACATGCTAGTGTTGTATCTAATTATCAAGCACAAAAGAAATAATGAAGTAAATTAGTACAATGACATATTAATTAAAAAATAACATATTTAAATTCAATTCCATATAATAAAACTTACCTGAGCTAGAAAATAAATCTAAAACCTAATCTCCTTCATTTGAACATATGTCTATAAGATAGTTAATCAATAATTGTGGTTTTTGATAAATGTTAACTATCTCTCCTTTTGCTTCTTTGTCTTCATATGCTATTTTTCTCACAATAGCATTATAAGTCAATATTTGGTTATGACTCTTTCAGTCTACCCGATTAAAAATCATAGACATATAACTATCATCTTTTTCCCAACTATTAATATGAATGAACTCACAATCATTTATAAATTGTTGATCTTCACGGTTAAGAAGATTTGACTTTTTCCTGTAACATGAAATAGTAAAAGTTAAATTAACTTGTACATAAATGAATTTTTCAACATTAATCAAATATATATTTTAAACATCTTACCATGTAAGCTGCATCCTTGGATTTGTTTTCCCCTTGAAGCTTGACAATATCATTGCTAATTGTGTGTCTGAATGAAATGTCACAAATATCCATAATGGTGATGACGTGACTTCTACAAATCCCACAACCACTTTACTAAGAGCTTGATAAGTATAAGGGTCACTATCATAGTCAATGTTTGGAATATTGAAACCATGGGGAATATCTACAATAACTAGGGCATAATCCCTTTTAGGTATGAGTTTAGCAATGTCTTCACAGTTGCCTTGTATTATTTGATATTGAATAGTGTCTATCCCATTCAAAATGAAATAAGTAAGAGTTGGATCAAGTTCAACATTCTTAATACGTTGCTTCTTCAGTCTTTCGATATTTATTTTTTCAATAAAGGTTTTGAAACTATCTGGTGCTCCATTATCATCCTTCTTCATCTTTTATAAAATAAACAAGTATATGTGTAAGTGATAAATTAAAAATAGTACAAAGATGAATTAAAATGAATGTATAAATCAAGATAACTTTTTAAATGCAAAATAAAAAGCTTTTAATGTTGATGTAGAACTTGAATATGGATAGTTGCGTACAACATCATCCCAACTATCTTCATTCAACAATTTAACCATTTGTTCTTGAATTTTCATGTAAACTTTGTGACTGCATAGATAAAGTAACAAAAAGTTAATATAATGATATGTATAAAAAATACTACCAAGAACAACATGTTTTATTTAAAATAAAATTATAATCTAGAAATAAATAAAAATAATTCAATAAACTTACTTTTGAAATTCTCCAGACATTTCCTCCAATGATAATTCCCCTGACCTTACACGAGATAATATTCTTTTGACAAGTTTTTTCATCTTTCATTCCTTGCATTGTTCTCCAAGGTGTGATAGTCATATATTTTGGAAGCTGCTTCATTTCAGGAACTGATTTACTGCTGCTACATATCAATGGCTTAGACTTTTTGACCTTCTGATTTTTAATGCCAATGTTTTCCCACATGCTAAAAATCTCATCAATCAACTCCTAAACATCTCCAATTCTAAATGCCAATTGGAAAATGTTATCAACACCTCTGAATAAATCACTAATTTCGTTGCCTTTTCCACCTTTTGAGTTGTTTTTCTCTTCAATTTGATAGCCTATTTCCATACAACATTCTTTTCAGAAATCTACAGTAACATTTATCCTATCCCCACCACATTTTTCTTGAAATTCACTATGAATAAATCTAACCCTTTGGATGAAAGTCATAGACATCCTATATTCATTATTTGAATTATGATTCCATGCCACTAACTTTGCTTTTGTATCCGATAAACCAGCATAAATGATACATTTCATTGTTTCAAAACGTGGGTTATTAGAATATTCATCCATCAATTATCTTTGAGTTTTATAGAATGGTTCCCCCCAAGCATATAATAATTGTATTCAAAACATTTTGACTTATCAAATGCTTCTTTGTTGGTAACTTGAAGTGGATCAATAAGAAGCACATAACTAACCACATGAGCGTATGGATTGTACCTCATCAATGTCTTCAAGTTGTGAACATGCAGATGATGTGGTTTTCTGACTTGATATTAACATTGTCTTTCACTTGCCTTATAGGTTTGTCTGACATTAAGCTGAAATGTACGACCACCATCAATTAAGTTTCTCTTTGTCAAATTCTGTCGAATGGCATTTTGTTTTGTTTTGATAATTCCATCCTCTAAATCAGCTCCTGGTCTAATGATTTCTCTGCTTTCTTTTGAAGTTTTACTAGGTTCTTGACTGTTGGTAATGAATATTTCAAAATCCTCAACTTTACTTTCCTTCGTCATAACACTCTCAACAGATTTATTCTTGGGCATTGTTAGTTTTGGTCTTCTATGACTCTTCTCAGTTCCAATGTCATCTTCAGTAATGGCAACATATGCTTCACTGTCAGTTTCAACTTCATCATTGTCAAAAGTAACTTGTCTACCCTTGCTAGATTTATCCACTAGAGGCCTTCTTTTCTGATCCTTTGGATGTAGTTCTGTATCATCATCAATTACTACATTTTGCTTGTTTTCCAAATCTTCCTCTAACACTGAGTAAAAACTGCTGACAACTTTCATAACATCATGCTCTATGAAATGAATGCCTCCCAACCTAATTGAACAACTTTCACCAAAATTCTACCAAACAAAATATCGTATGTCAATAAAAACAAAGTTAAAAAAATATAGCGAGACACTTTCAAGAACGCAAAATACAAATATAAATAACAATACTTACGATGTTTTGTTTCATCTCATTTACGATTTGTTTACACAACTTTGTAGATACCTCTCTCGTGTCATACAATGAGCATGATAGTCGGTATTTAATCATTTCATGTGACTTGGGAGCTTTTGTAAGTATGTAAACAACTTCAGTATCTAGTACCAAATACATATCTATGACTCTTCCCACCACCTCATAATTTCCATTATCATTTGGTATATCAATATATAGATATATATTCACATTTTGGCTTTCTCTTTCTTTCACATACCAGATTCTTGATGGAAATTTCACTTCTTTTGAATTCTTCCAGTATCAAATCATATTCTTATCATTTGAGGCACTTGAAAGATTTGTAGCCATGAGCTCAGGTAGAGTTCATTCACCAATGTTTTTTGAAGATGCACCTTTAAGAGTCTTTGGTCCAGAAATATTCATAAAAATCTTCTTTGATTCCATTTTCCTGAAAAATAGAAACATATAAATCAGTAAATAACGAAAACATATTAACTTAAATTAACAACAAAAATATATCATAAATTTTTAATTTGTATAGTCAAATAATTGAAATTAAAAAAATATTAACACTAAAGAAATCGCCCACCACCCCACAGGCAGGCGGGCTGCTGGGGTGGCACGGGGGGAGGCTATGGCAACAACTCCTACCATTTCTCTCCACATTGATCTCCTTCTCCGTCTTCAATCTATCCCTCAAGGGGGAGGCTGATGGGTAGATTGAAGACAGAGAAGGAGATCAATGGGGTGAGAAATGGTAGGAGTTGTTGTGAATGCCTCCTAGGGTGGTACGGGGGACTGCCATAGCCTTCCCCCTACACCACCTCGGCGGCCTGCCAGGCGGGGTGGCATGAGGGGGGCTGCGGCAACAACTTCTACCATTTCTCCTGATATTGATCTCTTTGTTCGTCTTCAATCCACCCTTCACCGTCTCCCTTGAGGGGTAGATTGAAGATGGAGAAGGAGATCAATATCAGGAGAAATGGTAGAAGACCCCTGACACCACCCCGCCCATCTGCAAAGTGGTGGGTGATTCCGAGAATCACCCAACACCCGCGGGTGGATGGGCAGGCCGCCATGGTGGCGCAGCGTGGGGTTGCAGCAACTCCACACCGCGCCACCCCGGCGGCTCACCCGCCACGCTGTAGGAGTTGGACGATTCCCGGGCCACCCCGATGGCTCATCTGCCCGCCTGCCCATGGGGGTTGGGCGATTCTCGAAATCACCCAACCCCCATGGGCGGGTTGTCAGGGTGGCGCGGGGTGGGGCTACTATGCCCACCTCATGCCACTCTAGCAGCCCGCCCACCCGCTCACAGGGGTTGGGCAATTCCAAGAATCGCTCAGCCACCATCGACGGGCAGGCAGACCACCGGGGTGGGGCTGCGATGCCCACCTTGGTCGTGGGCGGGCAGGTCGCCGGGGTGGCACGGGGTGGGCCTGTGGCACCCACCCCGTGCCACCTTAGCGGGCGCCCACCCCGCACTACCCCGCAAGCCCGCCCGCCCGCCCCCTAGTGGTGGCTGGGCGATTCCCAAAATCGCCCAACCCCCGCGGGAGGGTGGGCGGGCCGCCAGGGTGGGGTGGGGTGGGCACCGTAGCCTCACCCCATGCCACCCCAACGGCCCGCCTGCTCGCTCACCCACCCCTTGGTGGTGGCTGGACGATTCCAAGAATCGCCCAGCCACCCCTGGGGAGTGGGCGGGCCGCCACGGTGGCGCGGGGTGGGGCTGCGACGCCCACCTCGCGCCACCCTGGCGGCTTGCCCGCTTGTCGGGGGTGGTTGGGTGATTCTCGGAATCACCCAGCCACCCCTAGGCGGTGGGCAGGCCACTAGGTTGGCGTAGGGTGGGGCTGTGGTGCCCACCCTGGTGGCCCCGACCGCCCCTCGGGGGTGGCTGGGCGATTCCGAGAATCACCCAGCCACCCCCGGCGGGCGGGTTGCTGGGGTGGCATGGAGTAGGGCTATGGTAGCCCTACCCTACGCCACCTTGGAGGCTCGCCCACCTGCTCGAGGGCTGTTGGGTGATTCCGAGAATCACCCAACAGTCCCCAGGCGGGCGTGCGGGCCACTGGGGTGGTGTGCCGCAGCCTCACCCCGCACCACCCTGGCGGCCCGCCCACCCGCTCGGGATGGTTGTTGGGCGATTCCAAGAATCGCCCAACAGCCCACCGGGCAGGTGGGCAGGCTGCTGTGGTGCCGTGGGGTGGGCTGCCATCGTGAGTTTTATCAGGCCCACCATGCTCATGATGGACGTATTGGTTAATTTGGCTCACAAAAAGTATTAATTAAAAAAAAAATCTACTTCATTAAACTAATTTAATATGAAAATTTTCAAGGAAAAAAATTTAAGTAACCTTTCAATTGCGAGAATTCTTTGTTGAATATGTTGTTGATAGCAATGTAGCTGCTCCACAAATTCGCCCCAAGTCTTTCAATGAACCTTAGAAAACCTTGATGTGATGTCAATAAGAGTGATAATGGAATTTAGTATATAGGTGAAATTACGGAGATGTTTTACTGTGTGGTTAATGTGGGATTAATTTGTTTTAAAAAAAATTAACATGTTAATTTTTTGATGATGACGAAGGAAAATATGATAAAGTGAATATTATGGAATTGTTTTACAGCGGGGTTAATGTGGGATTAATTTGTTTTAGAATGTATTATAAAAATTAAAAAAAAACATTCAATTGTTTAGTAAATATTATATATTTTAACTATTAAAATAATTAATGTAGAAGTTGTATTTTACAATTTTAACTTTAATGATTTATTTCACAAAAAAATTTAGTTTACATTTTTCAATAAATTGTAGAATAAAATAATGAAGGGAAATAAATCTAACAAACTTTTTGGAGGGAAATATTTTCACAAATTTTTTTGGAGGGAAAATTTCATTCTCTAAGCTATATAATATCTTTAGGAGACTCTCCATTTGTATCCTTCAACATCTTCTAGTTGAAAGGGATGGATTTTACTGATATTGAAGTTTCAATTTATAAAACATCAACATCTTCATCGCGTAACAACTCTATTCATATTGATGAATATAGCGGGAATTCTTCCACTATGAATAGAAAGTCAATTCTTCCACTTAGTCCTGATCCTAAGGACTATGAGAGCAGCACTGATGAAAGAGGGGATGGAGATTTTCAAATAAATAAAGAGCCACAGGTTCCACTTAGTCCTAATTCTAAGGACTATGAAAGCAGCAGTGATGATGAGCTTGATGACAAATTTCAAAAGAATGGAGTGTCATGGTGTCTACTTAGTCCTAATTCTAAGGACTATGAGAGAAACAGTGATAAAGAGCATGATGGTGAAGTTCAAAAGAATGGAGTGTCACAGTGTCCACTTAGTCCTAATTCTAAGGACTATGAGAGCAGCAATGTTGAAGAGCATGATGACGAATTTCAAAAGAATGGAGTGTCACGGTGTCCACTTACTCCTAATTTTAAGGACTATGAGAGTAGCAGTGATGAAGAGCGTGATAATGAATTTCAAAACAATGGAGTGTCAAAGTGTCCACTTAGTCCTAATTCTAAGGACTATGAGAGCAATAGTGATGAAGAGCATGATGATGAATTTCAAAAGTATGGAGTGTCATGGTGTCCAGTTAGTCCTAATTCTAAGGACTATGAGAGCAGTAGTGATGAAGAGCGGGATGATGAATTTCAAAAGATTGGAGTGTCACGGTGTCCACTTAGTCCTAATTCTAAGGACTATTAGAGCAACAGTGATGAAGAGCATGATGATGAATTTCAAAAGAATGGAGTGTCATAGTGTCCTCTTAGTCCTAATTCCAAAGACTATGAGAGCAACAGTGATGAAGGACAGGATGATGCACTTAGTCCTAATTCTAATGAGTATAAAGGTAGCAGTGACAAAGGACAGGATGTAGCATCTTCAATAAGTAAAAAGTCACATTTTTGACATAGTCCTAATTCTATGGACTATGAGAGCAGCATTGACAATGCACATGAGGAAGAATATCCATTAAACATCGAGTCAAATTTTCCATTCAGTCCAAATTCTAAGGACTATGACAGTAGCACTGAAGAAGGGGAAGATGAAGAATATCCTCCAAGTCAGTCTTTGAAAAGCACAAATGATCATAGTGTGGATAACATTCCTCTTAATGATGATGAAAATCCTTCTACAAATGATGATCCAATGATGGAGATGTTGCCAAGAAATATGTATCTAGGAGTAGGAGCAGACCTTTTTGTATCAATGCAAGATGTTCTAGTTATACAAGGGGTAGAGAAGAATATTTGACGAGAAGAAGTTCTATTAGCACTCTCATTTCAAGTGAATGTTGCCAAAAAGATTGCTTGAAACATATGGATTTAAAATTTGCATTAGAGAGTAGGAAGAGATATTTGTCAATGAATAAAATCATGCAAAATTCATATTTAGTTGGGTGCATGCAATCTACATTATCAGGTTATGATTATCATATTACGACTTTATTTATCTGTAGAAAAGCTTTCAAAATGTTTCATTTGATTTGGAATTTTCGTCTCTCAAGAATTCAAGAAAATTTGGAAAAGGATCCCACATTTTATTCAGAAGTACATCATAAAAGATAGTTTGGGCCGTTATCAAATACTGCAATCTCATGGATGAAAGATTTATTTTCAAAGCATGGAGAGTGTATGCCAAATAGAGAGACAATACATATTCTAGATAATTTTTCAAGACGAGAAATCTACAACTTATACAAAGAATATGCAGAAGGTGCCGAGGGACATGGCTGGTTTATTACATATCAATATTTTGTGAAGGTATGGAAGAAAGAATTCAACAATGTCAGGATTCCTAAGAAGACAAGGATGGGGATTTGCAGTACATGTTCTTTTCTTAAATAAAAAGGGACAAATGTGAAGGGTCAGAAAGAGGTAAGAATTCATAACTTTAACTTTTAAAATTGTATAGTCATCAACTATGAAAATATATTTCTTAATGGCTTTCTTTTATGTTGTGTAGATTCAATTGTCAAAGAACTTCAGGAGCATCACGAACAACAAACAAACGAAAGGAAAAAGTTGTACAAGCATTGAAATAAGTGCTATGATAATCCAAATAAATATTTGGGTTTGACCAGAAGAAAACACTTTTACCACATTTCGTTCGCACACCCAAAAATTTACAGGAGGAAAATTTTATTCAGTATCACTTGGTCGGTTATACGGTCTTCAATGGGAAAATGTTTCCAAGGGTGTACTTCACAGCTCCAAATATTCATAATGATGCAGATATGACCATAGCCATAATTCATGATGTGCTTTCTCATTGGTCTGGTAATCTTCCTGAAGTTTTGTATCTACAATTGGACAACACTTGCCGTGAAAACAAAAATCAGGTTTTTTTTGGATATCTAAACATGCTTGTTGAATTGAGAATTTTTCAAAAGGTAAAGGTTGGTTTCCTTCTTGTCGGGCACACTCATGACCATATTGATCAGATGTTCGAGAGGAAGGAAGTTGGGCGCTTGCCATCATTAACTGAATGTATTAAGAAATCATGCATGCCAGAGCCTACTTTTGATTTGTTGGAAGAAACTGTTGACATGCAAAGGTTTGTTTTGGGATCATATGGTGAGGGGAAATGCATTGAACAACTTAATGACATTAGCTTCCAACATCAATTTCGTATCAAAAAAATTAATGGGAAAACACTAATATGGGGCAAGAAGTACTCAACTACTGCAGAATGGGCATTGTCATTGGGTTTGCAATTTTTGAAGTTCATTCCAGATCATCCAATAGTTGCAGCAAAAATATTGTTATTACAATCAATTGGTGAAGTTCATAATGCACGCAGACAAAATAGAGATATAAATTATTTTGATTGCCTAGAAGAAATTAAAAAATGTATTAGATATACATTTGACTACTTTGACATTGTTGATTCAGTTTGGTGGGGGTCATTTTTCAATAATCAAAGTGATATCATTTCAACAACAACAAATGAAGAAATACCTTTAAAAAATCCCTTTATTTGGCCACAAAATGTGTCGAATGAACATAAGGAAATAAACATTGTTGAACAACAACAATCTCAAGGTATTATTAATTCTTCATAGGTAGAGGAAAGAGAGATGTATATTGGTTCCAGAAGATCTCATGCACAACGTGAATCCATGAAAGACCTTTACAAGGGTTCAGTATAGGATATTAAGGAGGGTTGCATGATCATAGTGCTAGCAGATGGAGATCCCAATGGCTATCCATTCTAGGTTGCTAAAGTTATAAAGGTCTTTATAGAAAATGAGGATGTTACAAGTGTTGAAGTACACTGGTATGCCACAATTACACACCCATTCAATGGTGTGTATAAGCCAGAGATGGTAGTTGACAAAAAAATGACAGAAAGAGAAAAAGAAAGGGTACAAATATAAATCACTGCCGCACAGACATATTAAAATTGGAGGATGTTGACATACTTGTTTATGACTTCAATTTAACAAAGAGAGGAACTCTTCACTTCAAGACGATAGAGATTCTGGAAAGCTTGTTACCAGAAGGAACATTGTTGAGATGGGAGTTTGCTGAAACCAAACATAGATCTAGAAGAATTTTGAAACCTGAAATGGTGGTCATGCATGTGGACTCAGATGGGGCACTAGTTGATGAAAGAGAAGAATATGAAACATCTTCATCAACATCCAGTCACTAATATGAAGATGTGAATTCTGATGGTGTGCAAGAAAATATGGGTGATTTTGAATAATTGTTTAAGACAGTTTATATAACTGATGTATGCATCGTATCTTGAAATAAAATTTTTGATTTCCATATGATTTTAAATGAGAAGTTATGAAGCATTTTTATGTTGTTGGATTA